>JAZKJV010005466.1:600000-950239 GCA_037367405.1 Ottelia alismoides
TGTTAATTTCCCTTGCTAAAGAGTCACAGAGGAGGTTACATGTTTCATTATATTGAGGATTTTATGATTTCTTAGCTCTGATAGGACTTCTGAGCATTGAGGACGTTAATACAAACATAAATCATTGGGATTTGATGTGATGATGATTCTCAATTTAAAAGGCCAACAAGGTACTGTCATCTTATACGACTGGGGATATAGAGACCTAATGAGAAATTGGAAACTATTTCTGGAAAACAAGGCCCCATTGGGAGCAAAGCTTTTTATGTCGTTGACATGCATATCATGAATTACGACAACATTTTGCATGCAAGGCTTCCCATCACTCCAGAAATGCTGTCAAAAACCTAGAAAAATTTATTTCTGCTCATATAAGTACCAAGCATGGTATTGGTTACATATCAAAAACAAAAGAACTGAGATCCAATATTAATCACGCCTTTACGTATAGAAAGAAAACTAAACATGTATTTACAAAATTTTCTAAGCTAAGGTAGAAAGGGTCGCAAGACGATTCAACCGTTGGGATACACAATAACTATCAATCAAGTACTCAAGAAGGTATGGGTACCTAAAGAATAATAAATTATTATTTTACAAGATACCCTTAGGCCATGTTCGTTTGGGGTATAAGGAGGAATGGAATAAGGGGAATAAGCCCCCAACACGCTTCCCCGTGGTATGACTATTCCCCATTATTTCATCTTATTTCACTCTTATTCCTATCTTTATCTCACCTTACCTACCTTCATTTCACCTTATTCTCCTTATTCTTATCCTCCAGCCGAACGGAGAATAGACCCTTATTCCCCTTATTCCCCAACCTTATTCCTGTTTATTCTCCTACCGAACGGGCCCTTAAGAATAGAAGTGGATTTTAGACAATTGATGTTTGAACTACAATTGATGGACAAACTCCAAGCTCTTTATCCAATGGGAGGATATCGAAGGCAGAAATATTGCCATATGAAACATCTAAAAATGCCCCATTACAAGCAGGGGTGCTATAGATAATAAAAAAAGGTTTTTATCCGTTGCGCTTCTTTGAGATATTGTAATTTTAGTTATACCCCTCCCTTTTTGGGATTATCAATTGTGCCCTTGACTTCTTGTCGTTCTATCACTTGTACCCCTCGGGTTGGTTGTCGTCCATCTCCAAGGCAAACAGACGTTAACTTTGAGGATACAACGAGAATTAGTTTTATAAAATGGATTGAAATGTCAAACCCTTCTTCTTCTTCTTCCTCCTCCCCCATCCTCTTCCTCCCCCTTCTCTTTCTTCTCCCAGCCACCCGCTCCTCCACGACCCCCTCCACCCCAACTCCTCCCCAGCCCACCCCAGCTCCTCCCCAGCCCGCCCCGAGCTCCTCCTTGGCCCTCGCACCTCCACCCCCGCTCCTCCACACCCCCCTTTGCCCCAACTCCTCCTTAGCCCGTCGCGAGCTCCTCCACAACCCCCTTCGCCCAACTCCTCCCCAGCTCGCCCCAAGCTCCTCCATGGCCCTCGCACCTCCGCCCTCTCTCCTCCACGACCCACACCATCCTAGCTCCTCCCCAACCTGCCTCGAGCTCCTCCACGACCCCCTCCGCCCCAGCTCCTCCCTAGTCCGCCCTGATACTGATGTGCTCATATCCTGTCTACCTCCCTCGATTCAGATCATCAGTTCTCTCTGACCAAAATGCCCCTCTTAACCACACCATGGTTTGAATTAACCATGGTTATTTTAATTCTTTAGTGGTCAATCAGACAGAAGGACATATGTGATAACAGAGAAAGAAGTTAGGGGCACAACTGATATTCCAAAAAAGGGAGGGGCATAATAGAAATTGCAATATCTCAGATGGACACAACTGATAAAAACCCTAAAAAAAGCAAATATGCAATGTATCAATGGCAAGCGGTTTGAAGCATTAGAGAGGTTGCAACGTAGTGGTTATAAAAGACCCCATAGAAAGTCGCAAGAAGATGCATGTATTTTTTTAAAAGAGATATAAGTAAAGATAAATATGCGTTAAGTTTCCTAGTAACTAGTAACTAGTGAATAAATTATCCTTTGGTAAAAAAAATTAGGTCACGTATGCCATAGATTTATTAGTAATTACACAACTTTATATTGTCAGAAGTCTTCCTAAACCTTTGAAAAGTCTACTATTTGTTCTTGTGAACTAAGACTACAAAAGCCTTCTTTAAGCAGAGGCTTTTGGTATGACCAAAAGACCTTTCAAGCTTTTGCACATGGATCATTTGGAGTATGGTTGAGCCACTGTTTTATTTTATCATCGATGGTTTCTCGCATTTTGCTTAGGTGTGGTTTTTACACTCAAAAGATTAAGCTTTCGAGGAATTCAAGAAATGTGCAAACGAATGAAGTCAGAAAAGGGATGCTGTGTGTATAGGCTTTTTAGTGATCAACGATTTGATGGATTTTGTGATTAACAAGAATTCACCATAACTTTTAGTTTCAAGAGTTGTATAACAAGATGTAGTTGAACAAAAGAATCCTACATTACAAGAATGTGCAATAACGATGCATGTTGAATCAGGTCTAGTAAAAGGTGTAATGAGCTGAAGATGTTAACACATCATGTTTTGTTTCAAATCCAGTTCTTGCACGTCCAATTTCGAAGAAAGCTCCTTTTGGACTCAATTATGATATTGTAAGATTTTTTTAATATGGGGTTTTCAGTGGCAAGTGTTTTGTTTTAGATGCTAAAAGTTCTATAGATAACTTTGATCTGAAAGATTTTGAAAATGTTTTTATTCATTGCTCCTATTATTCCAAAGCTTATCATGTTTTCAACAAGACAACATCAAAAGTGGAAGAGACTCTTCATGTCTCATTCGACAAATCATTGAGATTGAATAATCATATGATTATCAACATGGATAATGAAGATAAACAACCATTATTGATGTTTCTGATGCGAAAGATTTTGGAAATGTTCATAATATAGCTAGTGCTTCGACATTTGTGCTTGATTGTCATTATAACATGTTTTAGACGATTTCTCTAAAAGTATGCAAACTCACTCAAGTTTTGTGAGAATGAAGTGTTGGACATGAGAGCCCATGGCGAGCCATTTTGCAATAACATTATTGCAAATCACCCTCTAATCTAAAATGAGGAATAATTAATTTACATATAAGGTCCCTTAGTACTATTAGGGTTATGTATCATGGCCATCTTGATAATCATACAATTGTTGATTCAATAGTTGAATCATAAATGATGTACTTAAATGATATCTAAGGAATTAGATTGAAGACTTATCTAGCACCGTCAAATGACGGTCAAGAGAGGATCTCAAGCTTTAGAAGGAGATGACTATCCATATTCCAAAGGTTGATATCCGACCGACCTCTTTATGCGGGGTCCTTCACATAGGAATAAAGATTTGGAGGTGTCGGATAAGTTAAGTCAAAAAGTTGACTTAGCGACATTGAAATAGCTCAGACCTATGTCGTTTACTGTCATGATATAGACATGCATCCTCTGACTTGAGATAGATGTATTACTATATGTCTAAGTATATACATTAGGCATACCATTAGATTTATGTCCTAATCAAGGTCTATAGACCGACGATCTGTTGTGTCTACAAGGACATATGAGTAATACAATCTCTCAAAGGGAACATACAAGATCACTACTGAACCGGAAAACACGAGCTCACTCATGAGATATTGGGACCAACCAAATTCCATGAGTGGTCATCTTGCTTTGGAAGTATGACAAGATTTGTAGGTAAGATATATGCTTTTGGAAAGCATATGATTGACACCAACTCCTAATAATCAAATGAGAAACTTAATGATAGAACCCTGAAAAAGTTAGTTCAAATGAGATCAGAACTTTGGGTTTATTCTAGGTTTTCTAGTATGCAGGATGTACGGGTATTAGGAATACTCGAGGGTAATGTGATCTTAAATAATTGTATACCATGACACTTCTATTTCGAGGGAGCATTAAAACATGTTTGGATTTTAGTGACTCCTATCAATGGACTAGATATTTGATCTTGATCAAATTATTGGACATTGATCCGAATATGATTCAGATGCCATGAGAAGATGAGATATCATGTCTGATATGATCATACACCTCTCTTCAACAACCATAAATTTATTTCAAAATTCAATTATCAATAAATTATTCCAAATTATTTATGATAATTACAAATAGGCCATTGAAAAATATGAATGATATTTATAGGTCCAAAATTAAATGTAAGTCATATTTACATTTATTGTATAATTTGAATCCAATTCACATTAACATTAATTTTTGTGAATCTTGTTCTTAATAAAGTCTCAATAAGATAATGTGGATCTTATCCACACTATCCAAGATTATTGTAGATAACACTATCTACATTAATATTATCCAAGGCAATTAAATCCAATTTAATTATCTCAAAATCCTATCTGTACATATCCAAAAGTTATTGTAAATCTTATCTGCATTATTCTTGGATAATTGTGGATAACACTATCCGAGATAATGATATATATGATAATTAAATCTAATTTAATCATCCTAATTTCTCCTCTTCACTCGATGATTCAAACATGATCGAACAATCCAAATTCTTATATTTATCTCTTTAGGAACATTCCTCAAACTCTTTTGAGGATAGTGTACCTTCTCCATGGATACTTGGAGATTGGATCAAGGTGATTGTATATCCATGAATATTGACTTGGATATTGGGATCTAATCTCATATCTTGATCTAGAAGACCTCTTAGAAATGTCTGATCATATTAGACAAAGTATCCAATCTTCTTATTGTCACTGAATCTAACCTAAATTAATTTCCAACATTTGGACTAATATTGTATTACTAGTTCATTGAGCGGAGTCACTAAAATCCAAACATGTTTTGTCACACCATCGGAATGGAAGAGTTAGGGTATACAATTGTTTAACATCATCATATCATCAGGTATTCCTAATCCCCATAAATCATGTATACTAGAAAACTATGATTAAACCCGACGTTCTGATCCTATTTTGGACTATCTCCTTCATGGTTTTATCTGTAAGTTTCTCATTCGATCATTAGGAGTTGGTATCGATCGTATGCTTTCTAAAATCATATATCATACCTTTAAATCATGTATCATTTTCAAAACAAGATGATAAATGTCGTAATTTGTTTTATCCCAGTATCTCATGAGTGAGCCCATGTCTTCCAATTCGGTAGTGAACTTGTATGATCCATTTGAGAGATGGTATTACTTATACGCCCTGTATGCACATCAACATGCCAGTGTATAGACCTTGATTAGATCATCAATTTGATGGTATGCCAAATGTACATACTCAGACGTATAGTTATATATATGTCTCCAGCCAGAGGGTGTGTGCTTGTATCGTGACTTCATACGATATAGGTATTTGTTATCTCGATATGGCTAAGTAAAATATTTGATCTAACTTAGAGGTCGGTCAAATGTCAGCCTTTAGAGTAAGGATTTCCATCTCCTCCTCAAGTTGGAGATCCTTTCTTGATAGTCACTTGATGGTACGGTTGAGTCCTCGATTTAACCCTTTAGATATTCAATCCTGCACCAGCCTCTATGATCCAACATTTGGATCAATGACCAAAGGGACCTATTATGCAAATTAGTTATTATTCATTTCATATTAAGGAGTGATTTGTAATAACTTTTATTGCATCATGGCTTGTCATGGTTACTCATGTCCAACACCCTCCCCTACACTTGGTGGTTAAGGTTTGATGAACCCTAAAAACACCCTTGCTAATAATGTGAAATTAATGAATTGTAATCGAGAAATTAAGGATTAATAAAAAGAAAACTTAATTAGTGTTAATATTACTCAATTTATGCAAAGGTAGTCATATTTTTATTTTTTACTTGGGAGAGCCCAAGGTTGAATTCAGGGAGGCATCAATCTCATTAGGATAATTTCTAGATTATTTAGAGATTTGGTTCTTAGGGGAGATATTTTTTAGTGTTTTATATGAAATTTAATATGAGACGCAAAGCCGATTAAGTACAAGGTTATTTTTACAAATTATTAGTCAAATGATGTTAAAAAATCCTCAAACTTGGTCAAATGTCAAATATTTTCCAGAAATAGAAACCAGGTGTCTAGTTAATATGTATCTAGGAATCATCTTAACTCCTAAAAATACTAAGTTCATAAACAATTAAAATTCAATTCCTAAAATCACAAATTAATTTATTTTAGGATAAACATGCATGCAAATGAGATGAATTTTGGGTGCATTTAAGAGAACAATGAATCCTAGCTAATGCAATTTTTGATGACTTTCTGGACAATGGTTGATTTAATATGAATTTCCAATCATAAACAGGGTAAAATATTCAAAATTTCACCTCAATAATTATAATAAATAAATTTAAGACACAAAAATTCCAAATAATTAATCACAAGAAAGGGAACTAATTGTCCAATACAATGTAATTTTTGGTATAAATATAGGAGGACAATGTACCTTCAAATTAAAGTTCAAACACAAGGATCTAATTGCAATTACAAGAAACAAAATACTATAAATAAATGTCGATATAACTAATAATAAATTACCTATACCCTAAATGGTATTTGTGAAAAATCCTCTCGTAGGTGCGTGTTGCGTGCATGCCTCCTGTTGGTGGGGACTCGGATGCTAATCTCCTAGAATGTAGGGATGTGGATGCAAGTGGGCCATCACCTCATGTGTGAAACATGCGATCAGGAGGATCAGGCATGGTAGTTTGGAGCTGACTCTCCATGTGGCAACGGTGAGCTACTTTGGATGGCGAGTTTCGGAAGGTGTCATGAGTACATACAGTGACCATTTGATGGGAGAGAGAGGGGAGGTGATGGATAAAAACTGTAGCTCTTGTAAAGTTCCTCCTCTTCTCAGTTCTTCGTTTTGAGTGGCCTTCTTCAACAGAGGTAGAGGTTCACAGAAGAGGAGGTGGAGGTGTCAAGGAGCTTCGAGAAGGAGCTCGATAGATGCTCCCATGCTATATGTGCACCTCTGTGATGGTTGCAACTCAATGGGGGAGCAATGAGACACGTTCCTGGTGGTGGGAGATGGATGAGCAGGAGCTGTTGCACATGAAGGGGGCTAATGTTTGGAGATGCTGATATGAGAGGCCTCTACTTGAGGAGTCTTGGCTCGGTGATGTGCGACTCCAAGCAATGATGCTACACTCTCCTCAAGGCTTGCATTTAAAGCTTAAGGTTCGAGTCCATAAGACTCAATCGGATGATCAAATGCGAGAGGGATGGTTGAAGAGGAGATCCTTACGAGGTAAACAAGGTGGAGGATCTGGCTTCAGATCTGTGCAAGATCCAAAGAGAGTCGAGGATGAGGAATGACAAAGAGAAGAATGAATGTTCGTAGAGGGGCTCAGTGGTGTGTGGAATGGGTTCTAAATAGAATGAAAAGGAGGAAGTTTGGGGGAAGAAGAGAGGTATGATTGAGAGACAAAATCTAAAATAAAAAGAAGAGAAATAGAAATATGAAGAAGAAGAAGGAATAAGGGTTTAAAGAGAGTTCACTTTGAGAGGAATGTGTCATATTTGTATGGGAAAAAGCTCGGTGGCGCTCCGTTGTCGCCTCCAGCAACTGAGTGGGCAACTACAAAGCTCAGCACAAGCTCATGAAGCTCGACCACAGAAAACTCGAGGAGTCTCCGTATCATGCCTAAAAATGGTTGGAGGTTGTCAGTGCTCGACCTACACACTCCACGCTGTCACCAGAGGAGCCAAGGGGGCTGGGCCTCTTTTCTTCTCTAAGGGCAGATGAGTTGATCGGAGGGCCACAATGAGATTTTTATGCCGATTGGTTTGGGTTTGCAAAAGCTTCGAGATGTTGGTGACATGGAGGGAGTGTGTAAGGTTTCGGTTGCTGGATTAATGGTAGTAGTGAAGGAGTGGATGCCACATGGACTGCGATGCTCGGGCAGAGAAGACAAAATCTCGGCCATTCGATCGTCTGAGATCAAACAGTTGAGGAAGAGCCATGTGACAGCATATAAAAATGATAAATAAAGGAAATAAAATTGATAAAAAAGAGGATTTAATCATGGTCATTGGATGAAGGGGTCCTTATCCAATGAAGGAGATTAGAGGTGATACGAAGAGTAAGTGTGGCGACGCGTGACAACTCCAAGAAGTGCCAATTGTCGCTCCCAAATAAAGCAAAAATGAAAAATTAGAGAAAAATGAAATAAAATAGAAAATGATGTCAAATAAAAAAGCTTCCTTCATGAACTTGATGGGATCTACAATTTTCGTGAAGGAACTAAAATCAAAAGATGCCATATGTACAATGTGTATTTTTGATGGTATTCTATGTATATAGAATACAAGATTTTTTATATTTTACAATTTTATGAATTTCAAATAAGGAAAAATCAAAGTAAAATCAATAAAATATAAAAGAAATAATTACATCTTAATCTAAAATTGTTGGTATTTTTAATAAATAAGAAAATAAAGGAATAAAATAGGGGAGGCTTATTTACATACTATATTTACTGATTTAAACCCATTATTTTTCTATGATTTTGTCTTGTTTAAGGTTTGAATTTTTATACATTTTATTAAAACATAAATCAAAGAAAATAAATGGAAAATAAATAAACTAAAAAGAGTTAATTTTGTACATAAAATAATAAGTCAAAGTTAGTCAAAATATACAATATATAATGAGGACCCAAAATCCAAGTTTTACATATGAACTTCGATTCTTTTGAATTTGGTTTTGATTTGTAGATAATTGCATGTACACTAATATAAAAATGAGTAGAGATTCATATGAGACTGTATGTGAGTGATACTTGACTTTACGACATTTTAATCTCAAAATAAGGCTTGGTTTTTATTGAGCATATATAAGTTTTTATTTTTATGATATTTTCCCTTTATTAGTGGTAGTAGTATGTACACAATAGAGTTCATTTCACTTTATTTAGAGTTAGTATAAGATTATGAAAAATACGAGAAGTTATGTTAATATACATGCAATTATGTACACACAATTTTTGGATTCTTATTAGTGCTATTATGAATGATAAAATATGGATCTTATATACAAGCATGAATGTTAATACTGCACTATTAATTCCTAGATGCAATTAATTACTTGAGAACAAAGCTTTATTTTCATATTTTAATGTGGTGAATCACATATCCATCAACTCCCTATACTTAAACCTTGCTCATCCCCAAGTAACTAAAATGCATGCATGATGAATCCGTGATTCATCATCTCAATATCTTAATCTTAGCAAAATTCACGAGTAAAATCTCAAATAAATATCCATAAAATCATTTAATTAATAAAATAACTCTTGTAAATAAAACACACTAATTATTGTATATCAGATTGTACAAAATAAATTAACAATAAAAAGCCGCAAAATTAAAGGAGTTTTTCACTTGTAAATAGCCAAAAACTTCATGTATTCTTAATAATTTCATTTCAAAATCCTTTTTGACTAATTCTTTCTCTGGCTTGTTCATAAAAAATGTATATAAAATACAAAATATAAAATAATTTTCTCCTCAAATAAATACTCCTAGATCCAAAGAGAAAAAGCTGTAAGTCCAACTTCCCGGTCGAATTCCCACTCAGTATGAACTCCAAATTCACCAAACTCACTTAAAGTTAAGTTATAAAATTATCTATCTAACGGAAGTTGTTTCACTAAAATCGGAGCTCGTTTGTAAAATATGGATTTTGGAACATGTATACATTGTATATAATGTAAACATTCATTCTTCTTCATATTTTATTTATTTTTTTAAATTATTAAAAAATATAAAATGAATCATTATTGTGTTGCATTTTATTTATAGTATTTTATTATATTTTTTTGTTGAAAATATCTCTTATTAAAAATGCAAAAAATAAAATTAGAAAAATAAAAAATGTACATGTTGTTTGTCTTCTTTTGTAAATTCTCCACTATTTTCTTCTCTATATTTTTTATATTTTAGTGGCCTACTTTATCTTATTTTTTATTTAATTTCCGTTCTCTACAATAAGCATCCATTCAACTCCATTTATTCCACCATTTTTTAACTTCTAATTCAACTCCACCATTTTATTAACCTCCCCTCCACCACTTTCATAACTTCTAAATTTCTCTTTATATACATCCCATCCTCCTCATTTTACATTTGATCTATCTTTATGTGAGGATAGCCTAGTTTCCAGAGTTGAATCGGGTGACAGCGATGCAACCATGGTCCAGCGACGACATCCTCTCTCCGGTGAGATTTGTTGGCTTCTTAGAGCAACTTCACAGACGCATCCGCGAGCTGCTTGTGCTCATCGCTCGCCGGTGATTCGAGCAAGCACCATGCTTCTCGTGAGCACACCATAGGCGACCGCTTCCACCGTAGGTATTTTTCCTCTCATCTTGTCATCATTGTTATTTTTGCAATTTTTTATCACACCACCACCATTACATCTCCATTTATTCTACTTCATCATACAACCACAATCCCCACATCATATTTTTGCATAATTGGTTATTCCCTATTTAAGAAAACAAAAAAAATAAAAATTAATTAAAAAATTAAAATCAGAACACAAAAAAATAAAAAGGGAGGGAGTAGCAGCGGCTCCGCCACCCCTCCCCCTCTCTTCCACGACCGGCGGTGCCGCCTGCCAGCTGCTGACCACCGCACCAGCCACCGACCCTCCTCATGCCAGCACGCGGCTCCATCAGTGGTAGTCCGCACCCCCGCGCGTAACCGCCCCCCTCCTCCGTCGCCGTCGGGCTACCCCGTCATCTGCAGTGCCTCCGCACCTGCAGCCCCCACGCCAACCTGCAGCCCTCCGCTCTGCCATATGTAGGCCCTCTGCACTGACCCCCTCGCACGGCCCGCCATCGTTCCCACCTTCCGGCTGTGCAGCTCAGGCACAACTGCCCCATAGCCGCCCCGCCGCCGCCCCTATCGCCGCCCACCTACGTACGAAGAAGAGTTTTTTTTTTTCATTTTTATTTTTTAAAAAAATTGAATTTTTTATATTCTAAGTTTCTATTATTGCAAAAAGGTTTCTGCACATAGTTGTTTGTATGTTAATTTTATTTTCTGAATTGCGCAGACACCCTTGTGTTTGTATTTTAATTTAGACCTCCATATTGCACCATTGCTTTCAGTGAAAAATAGCATAATGTGGAGCAATTAATTGTCTTCCATATTCAAATTTATTTGGATTTTTGTGATATATTCTGAATTCTAAGCAAAATTCTGTATATTTTACCCACTTTAAGCTCTTAAATTCATATATAACTCACAGTTGCTCAAAAAATTCTTAAAAAATCAGGAATGATGTCTTGAAACATAATGTAATTAGTTTCTAAATTTCATCTTAATTGAAGTTGTCATGTGCCTTAAATAAATTGTAGAGTTATTTTATTAATTGATTTTTAATTAAATCTACAGATATCTTTTTTGTGAAATTTCAACTCTCATAGATTCCTTATAAAAATACCTTCTTGAGATAATTCACATTCTGGTTAATTTGCTAATATGGATTTATTAAGAATTAATTTCCCACCATCACTCTATTTCTGTTGAAAAATCCATAGAAAATCATATTTTGTCTAAAAATTCCATAAAAATTACCGTAGCCTCATTGCATCCTGATTTACTTAAAAAATATGCATTTTTCATTATTGCATTTTAACCCATAAAATTCCAAAAAAAGTGTCTTGCATTCATCACCGGATTAGGGTTCTAAGAAAAATATAATTTGGCTAAATTGAACTAATTTTCTATTAAAATTAATTTGGCTAAATTGTGTCTTTTCTTATTAACTTAATTCACTTGTATTTTGCATTTTGCATTCATTTTGCATAAAAAATACAAAAAAATCCGCGTGGAAACCTAGACCTAAGTTTTTGAATTAACCCGACGTTGTTCCTTTGCCTCCTTGTGTTCATCCCCAGACTTGCTCGGGATATAAATTAAAGCCAAGACACTCTTCAGGGATATCTTCTCTTGACTCTGACTAATTTGCTAAGTACCCCTATTATAACGAACACAAATTAAATCATGTATTTAGCGATTCATCAATGCATCAGTGGAATGAGATTGGGTTCCATATGAAGGTCATGAACAAAAGGTGAAAATGGAGCTTGACCCAGCCTTTGTATTATAAGTATCGTGGAACTTCTTATGAGAATTAGGGTTTTTAAAATAACAATCTTTAAGTTGTATAAGTCATCCTCCAGGTCTGACTTAGAAGTCATCTTAGAACAACCCCCTTCCAAAGAATCCCACATGAACATTGAATAATTGTCTCTTGTGTGCGAGGGGTATTAGTTCTTCCCATCCAAGATGCTGAACTACCATGTCTTCTCCTCTAGTAACTTGTCCTCGAGGAGCTGGGTATTTCCTTCTAAGTTTAGGTATGTGCTAATTCATAATTAATATGGAGAAGAAGTCTAAAAGAAGGGGAAAAGAATTGGAGTGTGACTAGTGTGAAGCTTGACAAGTTTAACCAAGTCTCCACCAAGATCTCCAGGCTATTTGATGACTAGACCATTGTGGTCAATGATTTACTTTAGGAATTGGCTTCTTTTTGGTATGAATTGCGGTTGCTCTGCATTGATCTTTTTGTGCCCCAACGGATATCAAATCTTTTTTTTACCTATTTTTGAGGTCTTAGAAAAATTGTAGAAATCCATTCCTCATCCGAAGCTTTATTTCAACATGTTACTCCAGTCTTTAGAGGTCCGCACTACCAAAGAAAAGATGCACAATCTTCCAACACTTCATTATCCAAGAGTCTACTCAGAATGAGGCAGCTTAGTTCCCTATCCAAGAGTCTACTCAGAATGAGGCAATTATGTTAGACACTAAGAGTCAAATCTAGACATTATCTTTTAGGGATTCAGAGAATTAAGTCCATGACATGAAGTTTCTAAAATCCTTCTTTTTAGTGAAGTTCCTCTGAGATTTAATTAGATTAAGGTCAAGTCAAGTTAGATCTTGATTTTTACTCATGACCCAGTTCAGAACCCAATAACTTTCCACTTGTGCATATACATGATATGCTAATGAAATACAGATGCATGAAATGCAATGTAGTTTCTTTAATAACGAGAAGCCATTTTATTGATTTTTTATATACCAATTTTACACAAATTTTAAACACAAGTATTATTTACAACAACTTTACAACAATTTTATAAAAAAGATTATTATTTATACAAGATTATACATCATGTCTAAAATATACACATTATATGATTTTTTGTATAACAATTTACAAAAATTATACAAATTTCACATGTATTTTACATATTGCACATATTTTATTTTTTTAAATTTTATAAGTGGTTACCCATCCTGTATTTATTGAATACTATACATATAAAAAATGTGGAAGTACAAGCTACAGTAAAGTATATATGTAATATATACACTATTTATACTTAGCACGTGTTATGTCCTTAGAGCACAAGAAATAAGGAAGAGACATATCTCGTTCTACGCGTAAGAGAGTGAAAAGAATAGAAGTATAGATGTTGACCTAGTCATTATACTTAGGCTTTGGTAAGCCGAAGTATAGAAGAGAGAAAAAACAAGGTCGTCGAGGTCAAGAGGAAAATGAATGAATGAATATACAGGGTAGGAATTGGTCCCCCTATACTTAAGCTCTGATCAGCCTGAGTATAGAAGGATTAGTAAGTGTGAGAACTACATAAGAACAGATGCAAGAGATTTTAAAAGCAAATTTTAACCATGGTCACTGTAATGCCATCGACAATCTCCCATGCAAAAAGAAAGATAAGGGAGCACCTCTCGTTAGATATGAGATTTTCAACCAATAATTTGATCGCACACTTCTGCACAATACATCCTCTATCAATTTGTTACCATCATCGATACTCAAAGAAATTTGGTTAGGACTGCTCAAGTCAACCAAAATGATCTTGCAGTTCATGGATAGATCAACTAAGCGACCTAGGAGCATTTTGGAGGATGTTACCGTCATAGTACAAGGAATGCAATTTTTGATGGACTTCATCATCCTAAACATGGACACCTCTGCACCACTGCTCCATACCCTGATCATACTCAGACAGTCGTTCCTTTGAACAAACAAAGTAGTGGTTGATTATGACATTGGAAAGTTTACCTTTCACTCAAGCAGTGATAAGGTCGTGATAGACACGGTTCCATAATCGAAGCCAACAGAGTTCTATCATATGAGAGCGAACATGTGACACATGAAACAGAAGACTGTGTTTTTCTTGCAGACATTAGAGACACATCTTTATTCTTTGATGATTTTGAGACCAATAATTCCTCTCCAAGGAGGAAGGCTTGGAAAGCATAGTTGAATTTTCCCTTGTCATTTATTTTGAGTTGTTTGCTAATGTTCTAATTGAATTACTTGACGATCATCCATCCAAATTAGAGCATGAAGAGTTCATTGCAGATCTTTGTGATACTTTGTATTCATAGCCGAAAGTAGCAATGGTAGAGAATGTATAGTTGTCTGATCAAACACCGGCCACCACTACAATTTCAGAGGTTACTACAAAGTTGATTCATACCCCACTAGAGCTCAAACCATTACTAGAAAATTTAAAGTGTTCCTTCTTTGTAAGCGTGCCAAACATGTTTCTGATCATTATCAATGCCAACTAACCGATGATCAAGAATCTCGCTTACTTTTGGTGCTAAAGAGAAACCACAAGGCGATAGGTTGGAAACTTTCGGATCTCCGTAGGATAAACCCATCATCATGCTCACACCGCATCTACCAAAAAGAGTACAAAAAGTCATCTTGTGAATTTCAACAAAAAAGGAGCTAATGCTCTAATTGAATTACTTGACGATCATCCATCCAAATCAGAGCATGAAGAGTTCATTGCAGATCTTTGTGATAATTTGTATTCAGAGCCGAAAGTAGCAATGGTAGACAATGTATAGTTGACTGATCAAACACCGGCCACCATTACAATTTCAAAGGTTACTACAGAGTTGATTCATACCCCTCTAGAGCTCAAACCATTACTAGAAAATTTAAAGTATTCCTTCTTTGTAAGCGTGACAAACATTTTTCCGATCATTATCAATGCCAACTAACCGATGATCAAGAATCTCGCTTACTTTTGGTGCTAAAGAGAAACCACAAGGCGATAGGTTGGAAACATTCGGATCTCCGTGGGATAAACCCATCATCATGCTCACATCGCATCTACCAAAAAGAGTACAAAAAGTCATCTTGTGAATTTTAACGTTGCATGAACCGTAATCTCTAGGATGTTATCATGAAGGAAATAATGAAGTTGTGTGATGCAGGTTTCATCTATCCCATCTCCAATTCAAAATAGGTGAGTCTGTTACATGTAGTTTCGAAGAAATATGAAATTATAATTGCAATGAACAATAAGGCATAGGAGATTTCAATATGAGTACATACTTCTTGGCATGTATGTATGGATTATAGATGCCTAAACTCACTACCAAGAAAGATAATTTTTCACTACCCCTCATTGATCAGATAGTTGAAAGACTGATGATGAAGAAGTATTTTTTATTTCTTGGATGGGTACTTAGGATACAATTAGGTTGTGATCGCTCCTGAAGACCTAGAGAATACTGCTTTTACTTATCTGTTTGGGACCTACGTATTTCGTCGGATGCCCTTTGGATTGTGTAACGCATCGACTACTTTCCAAAGGTGCACATTGGCCATTTTCACAGAAATGGTTAGTATTTTCCTTGAGGTTTTCATGGACGATTTCTCAATCTATAGAGATAGCCTTGATACATGTCTCTCCTATTAGGATCGAGTACTTCAAAGATACCGAGGAGTTGATTTAGTTCTATTGTGAAAGAAGAGTCACTTTATGGTAACTGATAGAGTTCTATTGGGCCACGTCACCTCCAAACGTGGTGTGGAAGTTGACCCGGCTAAGGTGGAAGCGATCATCAAGCTCGAGCACCAACAACTTTGAAGAAGTTAAGATCTTTTCTTGGGCATGTAGGAGTCTAAAGATGATTCATTAAGGACTTCAACAAAAATGCTTGACTTTTAAATAATCTTGTCAGCAAGGAGATTAATTTTATTGACAAGATTCTCCATACCTTGAATCAACTAAAAGATTTAGTAACCCATGCACATGTCATACAACCACCAGATTGGTCACTTCCATTTGAAACCATGACCGACACATCATATTACACTATTGGAAATGGCTTGGGACATAAGCATGATGGATTGTCGTTTGTTATTCATTATGCTAGCATAACATTATATGAGGCCCAGAGATATTATACAATAACAAAAAAAGAGCTGATAACAGTTGTGATTGCTTTAGAAAAGTTCAGATTGCATTTGCTTGGATCCAAGATTATTGTTTATACAAACCACTCTGTCGATAAATACTTATAGAACAAAAAGGATGCTAAACCTCATCTCATATGTTGGATCCTTATACTCTAGGAGTTTGATCTAGAAATTTTAGATAACAATGAAATAAAAAAAACGTAATGGCAGATCACCTTTATAGAATTTCAGATGTGGATACTCCTAATAGGACTGTTTTTCCTATCATAGGGACTTTCCTAGATGAGGCGATCCTTTCTGTCGTCTCACTCCCATGGTACACCGATATTGTAAAAACTATTGTGTCTCCAAGAGAGTTCCACTAGATTGGCTAAAGCTGAAGGTTGACAAGTTCTTGTGGGAAATAAATTTCTACCGATGGGAGGATCCATACCTATTTCGTGAGGGTGCGTATTACATATGAAGGAGGTAAATTCCTCAGGAGGAGTATGCCAACTTCCTTAAACATTATCATAAATTAGAAGTAGAAGGACACCGTTCTGAGAAGCATATGACAGTAAAAGTTCTTCAATGTATCCTTTGGTGGCTGACTCTTTTTAAGGATGCAACAATATATGTCAAAGGTTGTATTGATTGTCGGAAAATGGGAGGCCCCATCAGTTCTAAAGATATAATGCGTCTCAAGTATATTCATATATCAGATTTTTTTGATGCATGTGGCATTAACTTCATGATCTCATTTCCTAACAACCAAGGATTTGAGTATATCTTGCTTGTCATAGATTATCAATTGTTGGGTGGAGGCTATCCTTGCTCAATCCGTCGATAGTCGCACAGTGTGTCGTTTTCTCAAGGACAATATTATCTCACGTTCAAGATTCCAAAGATCCTTATTTCTGACGGGGGAAGCTATTTTATCAACAAAAAAGTCAAGAAGCTTGTGAAGGAGTACAACATTGAACACGACGTTGCATCTCCTTAGCACCCTCAGACTAATGGCTTAGATGAAATTTCAAATCGAGAGATAAAGATAATTTTATAGAAACTTGTTCGTTCATATAAGAAGAACTTGTCTCAGTTGCTTGCCTCAGTTATAAGAGCTTATCGTATGCCATACAAGTCTCCCTTAGGCATGTCTCCTTATCGCTTGGTATATGGCATGTCATGTCACTTGCTAGTGAAACTCATTCATAAATCTTCATGGGAAATCAATGTGTGTAACTTGGATTCAGAGAAAGCATGCAAGAATAGAAATGTTGATCGGAATAGATTATTGGAATTCCGAGACTATGTGTATGACAATAACATGTTGTACAAGGAGGAAGTCAAAATATGGAACAACGAGCATATCAGGAGAAAGACTTTCAATCCTGGTTAGAAGGTTCGGTTGTTCGATGCAAAGCTAAAGTTATTTTCTGGCAAGCTGAAGAGTAAATGTATAAGGCTGTTTTTAGTATGAAAAGTGCATAACAATGGTACCAACGTTATACTAGGATTGTCATCTGATGCACAATCATTTGTTATCAACAAAGAATTGTTGAAGAAACACCTAGAGCACGATACAATCCTATCCATTGTCGATTTATTCGTGCGGTATTTCAAGATGATCTCTCTGCAGTCTCAACAGAGCTGGATAAAAATATTTTTCTTGACTAATTCTTTTTCTTTTCATTTGGATTTAATTTTGATTCTTCCGTTATTTCATTCATCGCTTTCGTCGGTGATATACTTAAGATGACCAGATCCTAAGTATAAGGGGGATGAGTGCAATAGAGTTATTCTTCACTGTTCTCTCACTTTCCTTCTAACTTGTTGATATTTTGTTCTATGCTTAGGGATATTTCATCCTAAGTATAGGGTAAGACAAGATGAGTCATTGATTAACGTAAATTCTAGTCCTTGATCATCCACACTTTGTGTATAGTCTATTATACTTAGGATTAATTGATCCTAAGTATAGGGAGGACGATCAATTTCTCATTATTTTATTTAAGTCATTGTTGTATAAACTTTTCTTTACTTTGCACGAGTTATGTCTTCCTTTATTGCTCGTTGATCACTATGAAGACATAGTTTGTGATAAGTATAGGGAGTTATATATATGCTATATACATGCTAGCCATAACTCGTACTTTTTGTATTTTCAATAACGTGGTTAATATACTACACTCGGTAAGAGTTTATGAATAAATACAATAAATAATAAACTCTTGTAAATATGTATAATTTTTTTGAAAGATGTTTGTAAAAATTGGTTTGAAACTATTTTGCAAATGATTTTAAAAATGGTTTTACAATATTTAAGAAAAATCTTTTAAAAACCTTTGAAAAAAAATCTTTGTAAAATATTTTCAAACCTTTGAAAAATATTCCTTTGCAAATGTTTGTAAAAAGTTTGTAAATTTTGTTTGTAAAAATGTTTTTGAAAATTCTTTGTAAAATTATTTACAAAATAAGTTTTCAAAATGTTTAAGAAATATTTGCAAAAATATTTTCAAATTATTTTGAAAACTTGCAAATGACATCCTTACGAAAATTCTTTAGGTAAAATATGTCTATACCTATATCAAATTCTTTATAAAATTCCTTGCAAATGTATAAATTCTTGTAAATATGTGAATAGATTTAATCCACTAAGCCCTTTCAAAAGTTTCATAACAATTGCAAAATTTCCAAAAAGTCATAAAAAATTGAAAAAAAAATTAAATACCATAAAAGTTTGCAAAACTTTATGAAAATCCATAAAAAGTTCAAAACCAGAAAACTTGTTTCACAACGATATTTTCTACATTGCATAAGTATTTTTCTGAATGATTTTGACATTGAACAAGTCTAAATAAAATATGAAGATTGGAGCTTGGTTTAGACTTTAATACACTTAATTTAACAGAAAACTTATAGGAACTAGAATTAAGCATTTTTAGGTCAAGAAGGCTTAATTATTAAAGTCTTCTAAACTGTGTTCACATGTCATCTTGAGTATCTTAAGTAAAATATTTCGAAGCACGCATACAACTCTTGGTGATAATGACATAACTTAGATAAGCACTATGTACTTAGCTCAACTTTGATAAGGTGGTATGGGCATGATTCTTTAGCTTGAAAACATATGTATGGAAACATACGTCACCCCAATAGGTAACAAGTGCCCCTTAAAACAATTTTGGGATGGACTTCTAAAGATGGGATGTTGTGGGTTGCAATAAAATTTTAAAAGAGGGATAGTCTACTAGCTCAAGAGGAAAATTTCCTTATGTAAATGTTTTTGTATATAGTATCAAAAAAATATGTATAAAATAAAAACTCCAAAAGAATAGATGGGCAAGAAGTCAATAAAAAATCAAGTCCCATCTGAGTTATGTATTAAATAAGCAAGGCTTCTACTTCAAAGTCAAAGACATCAAGGTTGCCAACAACTGGAGACTTGGCTACATTGCTCAAGCTCCGTAGGATATGTAACTACACCGATCACAATCCATTCTTCTTCTTTACCCTCTCTTTTTTAGCTGGTTATACTTTAAAGCAAAAGGAATACCCTGGTCCTCGAGGAAAGAGTAGTTGTAACGTCCTGGGCTTAGGTTCCCGGTCCGTTATCGAGGAAAACCGATCCTGACAACTTGTTGGGTTCGGGCCCAATTGAACCCGTTAACAACCACCCAAAATGCTTAAGCCCAAGTTGTCAAGTAGTAATCCCCACAACTTATAAACTACACCCACACTTGCAATGTCCTCGTTGCGACATGGCACATCACTTATTCCCAGTGATAGTGATGGTTGCACGCTCCGAGTAGCCTTTTCCTCCAACCTCTTTGTAGGGCAGCTCCACCTCTCGGGTAGTCCTTTCCACTATCAGAGGGAACATGGCTCTGATACCATTTGTAATGTCCCGGGCTTAGGATCAAAATCAAGTATTCAATCCCGAAATAACAAACTCCATCATCGCAAGGTACATGAATATAATGGAGAATGTCAAGATCCGTTACCTTCACGTGAACTTTTGATCCGAGCATACGATCAACAATCCGAGTGCAGCGACGTCTTCCCCTTGCGACGACACTCTTCTTCTTCTCCCCGTAACAAAGCTCCGGAGCCTCGTGGTTCGTCAAAGGGAAGAAGCTTTTCCTCTCGTCTCTCTAGGGAAGAAGAACGAGGAAATCAATTTGGAGAAGGGTGAGAATGGAAGGCGATCAATGTGGTTTTAAAGACCATTCAAAGGTGAAGAATAAGAAATAAGGTTGTCAATTTTGAGGTGAAATTATACCTCAAAATATCTCCAACGTATACAATAAGGTGCGAACCCGCGGGTCTACCTTTTATAATTGTCCCTGATCTAGTTCACTAAAACAGGCATAACTTCCTCATACCAATTCAAATTCATGCAATCTTGGTCTCGTTGGAAAGATTGCGATGAGACACTTCCTTTGAGTGGGAGTAGTACTTTTCATACATGATTAGGATGGTATTATGGTAGCAAATAGTATAATCGTAGATACATTTAGTGATAAACCTTATCTTACAAGAAAGCTTTTTCATGTATTGTTAATCTTTGAATGTTCAAAATATCATGTGCAAGCGTAATCTTTGTTTAATCTAAATGGTGTTACTATTCACGAAATTAAAGGGATCTTATTCTTTAGGATAATCACTATCCAAAATGATCACATAATACAAATTATCATATCATTAGAATAATCATTTTGCCGTTTATTCTACTTTCCTCATAGTACTGCAGTCCACCATTTTTAGTAGTATTTGATTGTCTTTTATTAACAATTAAGAGAGGATCATGCTCATATAAGTTGATATACATTGACTTTCCTAAATTGCAGTAGTAGCCTTGTTTGGATTTTTGTTAAATTCAAATTTACTGCCATGCATATACAATCAACTACTATATATATGATATATACGTTAATACTTAGAATCCTACATGTGCCATAATCTTTATATGGCATGAACAATCCAGGAGTAGAGAGCTGTATGTAAGGTTTTAGTGCTTTCATAATAGAGATTCCGTAAGCGCCACAAGTGGTTTACAATATTACGTCCTTGCCTTAAATAAAGGATACGTAAGTGATACCATGCAAATAAACTTTTTTTATCATGGGATACTAAATGTATGTGTGTATCACTTGCCGGTTCCATCCATAAATATATTAAAGATTTTAGAAATCAATGGACACCTGTAATTGCTTGAACATGACAGTAATACTCATGCTGATGAAGTTTAGTACTTGAAATTGTTATAAAGTACTTGTTAAATCTCCAATACCTTGAAAATACAATATGGTCGTACCACCGGGAATCACGGATCTTAAAATTCATCTTTCCACAATTTAAGTATGCCTTTTCTACCCATATATGGATTTACTTTATATGATTTCTCATATCAAAATTTTGTGTCCATATTTGCTGGATGGGGTTCGTATCTAAACTTAGGGGATGGATTCATTGGGAAAAATTAACTATTGCATTAGATGCAAGTGTAGTGCTCCAGGAAGTCCATGATAAGTATCGAGGTACAAAGAGCATTCCAATGCATTGAAATGCCTTTTGGTTGGGTATGTGCATATCAAAGAACGAGGTAGATTGATTAGATGGAATACATTATGTTATGGGGGTCTAAAATATTAAATGTGTAGTACCATTGGGAGCCATAATTGTGACTATTACTTACAAAATTCGAGTGAAGTACGAATTGCATGCGGAAATAAAAAGTAAGCACTACAAGGTGGGTGTACACCTTGTGGTCCGGCTGAGCCGATAGTGAGTCATCCCCACTCAAGGAGCATCATGGAGTGGAGAGAGGGGGTAGATACTCTGGAGATATATAGGTGGGTGCACGCGTGCATCACACCATACGGATCCGTTTTGTGACTATTTATTTTGGGGGCGAGCAAGACTCCCCTGGCAGACTTGGTTGACGAAATCGCGGTTCCTTGGGCTATACACATCATGTCTCGAGTGTCAGAGTACTACCAACCAGACTAGCTAAAGGATCATGCTTGTGCACAGGTCGTAGACTTTTTCCTTTGACAGGTGAGTCCGGAATAAATAAATAAATAAATAATCTACGGATAAAAGAACTTAAAGAAGTGGAATAAATTTGTAAATTGTCAACAACTCGTTATCTGTAACTTAATTAGAGGCTTTTTACTTGAGTTCCTTAGAATGTTTTCATTATACCTCTATAGTTATTGCACTTGCATTGCCTACCTAAAATTATTATTATTTAATTATTGTTATATCCTTATTGGTTCATTTGACTCACAAGTTAACTCCTTGGGAAATCCAACAGGAAATCTTGAGCAGGAGACCGAAGCAAGAATTTTTGGCAGCACAGTTGAGAACTAGTTCTGAGGTCATTACTTAGTTGGGCAGTTTACTTTCATTATTTCTCCATCTTCTCTTTTGATGATGTAATCATAAGAGTTGTTTTGGTTCTTGTTATCTTAAGTTGTGGACATTTTCTATATAAATGGAGAATTTCTAGTGCCATTTTTTTGTATGAATATTTTATCATGCAGGTTGTTTATAACTATTGTTGAGTAATTTTTTTGTAAATGGACTTCGAGATGCGCTCCCATTGAGACGGGGCATTACAGTAGCTAGATTAGGGAACTGGGGTTATCCTGTAGAGGGAGACCATTTCTAGCTATTTCTTATGAGAAGAGATGCATTCACATACAATGTACAAGTGAGACTCATAGTCATAAGGGTTTACATAATAAAAGACTTATTCTGACCTGACTATGGCGGTGATCTGAACAGATGATTATGGAATTTGAGGGTTGATAACTTTTAGATCCTATTCTCAATAAGGTTTCGAACACATTAACAATCCAAAGGTCTAGTTGATCTCCAAATTTTGATTTTGTAAAGATAATACAAGAATCATAATCATTTGAAGTTCTTTATTTTCCTTTTCTTTTGTGTTCTCTTTTGTATCACTTATTCCTCTAATAAGTGTTGTCTAGGGACTCACAAAAGTAATTATAGAGGGGTGATGAATAGCCATTCATCTACCTTTATTCTTCCATTTTGTATTTAAATACCCATCAAAACGCCTATAAATATAACTAACTTGTATAAATTGACATTCATTATTCATATATAATTAATGCATAAATACATGTATTTAAATAAAAAATTAGTAAATAAAGTAAAGAAAATAAATGAAGTATCAAAGACACTGAATGACCTTAAACCTCGAGACCAAATCAATATTGACCAGGTCGGCAATAAATAAAGTATGGCGAATAAGGGTCAGATATTGTACATAGAAACCCTAATTTCATGCTTTGAATATATCTATTTTTATTCTATCTTAATATTCACATTACACACCTCAAATAAAAACATTTTTAACAAGAAACGTGTACATTATATATATAATTATAAAAATAATTTTAATGAAAATAATGCAAAGTGAAACTGGTATACACAAATGAAAAACCCACAAATCAAACTTCGCAGACCAATATTTACTCCACATATACTCTAATTGAACTAAACCCACATCCACTATATTCTAAATTAAATTATCTATCTAATGAAAGTGGTTTCATTAAAAATGGAGCTAAGATGCAAAAGTTGGCTTTCTGAGGTACCATTGTACTGTGTATTTATATATAATATTAATATATTTTAGTCTTTATATTTTTAATTTTTTTATTTTTAAATAATTTTATATATTGTATAAAACATATTTAA
Source organism: Ottelia alismoides (assembly GCA_037367405.1). Classification (NCBI taxonomy): domain Eukaryota; kingdom Viridiplantae; phylum Streptophyta; class Magnoliopsida; order Alismatales; family Hydrocharitaceae; genus Ottelia; species Ottelia alismoides. The sequence continues at coordinate 624,030 of JAZKJV010005466.1, forward strand.
AGTGTAAATATAAATTAAAACATGTAAAAGGCATTAAAATTATTATACCTTAAAATATATAGTTATACTTTACCTATAAGATATACACATATTTATTTATATATGTAAATGAAAGTATAAAAATAAAAAATAAAAATATATATTTAATAATGTTATAAATATATGAAATATGTAATTATAATATTATTCATAATAAATACAAAATAAAAATAAAATATGTAAGATATAGGTACATATACCCGTGAATGTACGTGTAAATATTAATACCTCACTAATAATGTTGTAAAAATAAATAAAAATCATGGTAAAATAGATTGAAAAATAAGAAACACTTTTCATATTTTAAGTTTTGATAATAAAATCACTTACTATTTATTATTGAATTAATAAGGATTTAAATTCCTACTTTGTTCTGACTTGGTCCACGTGGACCAATCAGGAGTCATGGTTTTTTGACCTCGGGTCAACCTTACACTACACCTCCCTGACTTTTGTCAGAAAACAAGACTCCTCTTCCTTCTTCAATTTCCGACTCTTCTTCACGCCTCCATCTTCCTCAAGCTCCTCACCTTCCTGCACTCCCCATCACCCTCTTCCATGCCTACATCATAGCCCTCAAAACCCCCTTCTTCCTCACACCATCTCAGTCACAAGATGGCCAGTCACCATGTTTATAAAAAAGCTTCCCCCATCTTATTCACCTTTTTGATCCTCTCTTGGCCACCGTAACCCCTGCGATCACCTTTAGCATGCTCTTCTTGGTGATAAGAAGGTTGAGCACTTGATCTACAACGTGGACAAGTAGCCGGAGACAAAATTCAGTCATCATCGGAGTTTCTGAGGAGAGGTTCCCAGCTTCCAGGTAACTCAAGTTGAGGTTTGCTTTAGATTTTTAGCTTGAATTTTTAATAATTAACATAGTCTAATCATTAGTTTAGCTTAATTTCCTTTACTTTAGCATAGACTAATCAGATCGTAGTTCAATAGAGCACTAGGCTTCGACCGTCTGTCGACAATGATTCACCTTGTCTCTAACCCACCTGAGAACCCCATCTATTTCCCCTTTACTTCTACACCCACTCACATCATCCATATCAACATGATTGTCTCATAACTAGCAAATCTGATCTTCCTCTCCTCCACTCGTCGAAGATTGCCACCCCCTTCTCCCCTTATGCTACAAGTTTCAAATCAGGTTGAGGAGACACCCCTCAAGCCATGGAACATTTTGATGCTGGTTGGACCTTCTGAGAATGCATATGGAGCTCGAATCGACTCCATCTTTGAGTATAGATCGCCGGAGAAAGAACACTATTCCAGGCCTCCTGTAACGAGGCATGGACCTTCTGGAGCAACCCGGGAATATTATTATATATGATTAATTATTTTTTTAAATTAAGAAGAAATTAAAAATTTGCAAAATTGAAAAAAATAAAAAAGTTGAAGACTAAAATATGAAAAATATATAAATAGTTAAAATCCATAAAAATTAAATATATTTTAAAATCCAACATAAAAATAAGAAAAATAATATATATAATTAATATTAATTATAAATAATTATTACTAAATAATTATATGCCAATTTTCTCCCTAGAGCTCAACACTCTACAAACTTGCACTATTCACACATATTAAGAGATTATAAATTTTATCTCACATTTGCATTACATTGATTTATTTATCATATTGTGGGTTTATTGTTGGTTGAATTTGATAGTTGATCAATACAACGATTATTGATCTATCTTGTTAGGTCAATAGATCAAGTATCGATTCACCACCTATGTCTTTCATCTCAAATTTATTTCTCAATTTTTCTTTAATATCATTGAGCATTCCTATGTTATCTACATACAATGACATGATAACAAATCCGCTCGCTCTCTCATTGACATATGCACAATTATCTTACTTATTTGCAACAAATCCAACTCAGATAATTTTTTCATGAGACTCGATATATCATTAAAAGAAGATTGTTTCAAGCCATACAATGACTTTCTTAACTTATACATCTCCTACCCTTCCACCTAAAAGCCATCAGGTTGTCGCATATAAATCTCCTCTCTTAATTCTCCATTAATAAAAAATTTCTTCACATCCATTTGGAATAATTCTAAATCCATATATGTAACTTCAACTAAGATCATCTGTATCGTTGCAAATCCTTTAAATATATTCAATCTTGATGAGTATAACTCTTGGCAACTAATTTTGCTTTGTATTTATCAACAATACCATCAACTCATCCCACTTACATCCTATGGATTGCCTATTTTTGGGAAAATCACATAAATTCCATATATTGTTTCACACAATTGAGTCCAACTCATCCCTCATTATAGTCATCCATGATTCTGACTCATTTAAAGCCATTGCTTTGTTAAAGGACTATACAATTCTCTACATCATCATCTATGGGTAACATGTCACCTCACATCCATAGAAATGATAATCGTCCATCCATGCGGGTCATGTTCTGGATCTCTTATTGCGGATTATACTTGTGGGTTCTGTGGGAACACCCACTTCCTCTTAAGGATAATAATTAACCATAAGTTCATTCTTAAGTTCATTCTCTATATATGGACGATCAATATCATCTACTAATTCTTGTCTTACCTCCAAGTCATCTTCATTGTACTGTAGGACAATCAAAGGATCTGATTCCTCTACTTCATGCCCTTCTCTTGATGAATTTCAAGGAAAGTTTCATTATGAATTTTGATCATGCCTTTAGTTTCATGAAAAAATCTATATCCTTTAGAATGTTTACTATATCCAACAAATTTGCACTTTAATACCTTTAAGTCTAGCTTGTCTCAAATCTGACTCGCTACCAAGACATTTGCAATACATTCTCATTTTCGAAGATGATCCAACTTGTGTTTCTTGGCATTTCAAATTCCCATATGGCATTGATTCTACGGATTTGGTGGGAATACAATTATGCATTTAGTTGGCGGCCAATACGTCTTCTCCCAAAATTTCTTTAGAGACATGAATGTAACAACATACACCTATATTTTTTATGGTGTATTAGGCATTGAAGTCTTCCTACAAATGTATACTTGAATGTCGTACTCCTCAAAATCCTTTGAGGTATATTCTCCACTTCTGTCAGTCGTAAGAGTCTTAATTAGTTTTTCCCAATTTTGTCACTACTTCTGTATTGTATCTCTTAAATGTTTCAAAAGCTCCTACTTTTCCTCCTAAGAGATAGACATACGAGAACTTAGTATAGTCATCAATGAATATTATGAACTATTCCTTGTTTCTATGTGTACTAACACTCAATGGTCCACATATATCTAAATGGTTCAAGCTTAATATTTCTTTGATTGAATACTCGTTGAGAAGAGTTTTCTCGTTATTCATCTAATCCATCTTAGATATTCCTGGATGACCCAATATCATATGCCATAAATCATAATAAGATAAATAACACAGAGAGTACTCAGGAACAACATTAATTGATTCATTATACCTTATTACAAGAAGACATAATAGGTCATGCTTAGGTACAAATTTTCCCATGGCATAAACCTTCTTATTCTTTCTATGAATATACATTTATTATAAAAACAAACATCAGAATCTTTCTTCAGTAGAAATAGAACATATACAAGGTTCCAACATATTCCTGGAGTGTATAGTACATCTTAAAACACCATTATACTATCACCCATGTCAAGCATGTATGTCCCAACACCTTTGACATCCAAGTAGGTGTTCTCCCCCACAAACATCCTATGCTCTCCTTTATTCAGCTCCTTGAAGTCCACAAGTCCCTTCTTCATCTTAAAAATGCAACGGGTTGCACCATAGTCAATCCACCACCTGTCACAGTTAGTGACCGCAGAGTTGCACTCCACGATAGTCGGGAATTCAATTTTCTTCTTGACTTTGTTCTTAGGCGCTTTAGAATTTTCTGGCTTCTTTTTGTTGGGACAATTGACCTTGAAGTGACCATATTTGCTACAGTTGTAGCACAAACCACATGGGTATTTCCCCCTTTTCCCTTGGAATTTGCATAGAGGGTCTTAGTCTTCTCTTTACGTGTGCTACATTTGCTTCATCTTCTTTCTCCTCCTCGATCTCAAAGATCTCAATTTTTGATAAAGATTCTACTAAATTACCAACTGTGCTTGTAGGTCTGTCACACTCTTATTGTTGCCATTTATCCTTAGAGACATGGAAACCTTATTGAATGACCGTAGGAGACTTCCTAGAATGGTTTTTATCTGCATCCTTTTTGGAATCATGCATTCAACAACTACTATGTCCTTAGCATCACAATCATCTTGTTCATGTGCGCGAGGATGCTTTTAGATTCCTTCATTCTACATGAGTTGTACTTGTGTAGAAGAAGCTGGATGTTCACTTTTTATTTGGAGTGTTATTTCTCCTTAACCACGACCTAGAGCTCATATGATGATTTACAGGTCTTAAAGACTGAATCAGATTTAACTCCAAGTGGATTAGCAAAAAGATCCTAGCCTTATTATCTATTTTCTCCCACTATTTGCGATATCTAATTTCCTCTATGGTTGTATTCTCAGATTAGGTAGGGTCGGTTTAGTCTATTATGGAGTGTATGTTATCGTGTAGTAGGCCCAAGTAGATCTTTCTACTCCACAACTCATAATTAGATAGTTAAGGCATTCAAATTTCCCCACCTCAGTGGAAATGGTTTTGCTTATCATTTTGATTTTGGATCTAATGACATAAATGTAAGATTATATGATATTGCATTATGTAACAAGAATAAGCAACGATTTTTTTAAAGCAATCAAGACAAATTCAATTTTAATTAAAAATACTACATGAGCAAAATCGATAACTTATCAATACCCTTCCCTTTGAAAAAAATCGTGAAACTCTATATAGCATAGTTGGCAATTGATGGGTTAAGGAAGACTTGCTTTCCATGTAATGGAAAGACACAAAAAAACTAATAAATAAATAAGAGTTTAATAAAGGGGGAAAATAGTAGCGGCGATGACCCTGATGAGGAAACAAGCAATGTTTAAGGAAAGGAGGCGGCAACAACAAGCTGGAAGATGTATGGGTTGCAATGAGGCAAGATTGTGAACTCTGATACCAATCAAAGAGTAAGGTACGTCTCCATCAACTTTCTTCTTAAAGAGAACGAGAGAGAAATGAGGGATTTGGGAGTGTGATGTGAGGGATCCAACCAAGGTACCTAAGTTCAGATTTTGGAGGGTTGTAGTGTCCGATAAGTCGGATTGGATAATCATTGTGTTGGTCGCTCTCATGGCACTCGGTACCCAAGCTAAATCTTCTCAATCAACAATGAATCCACAATAATATATATACAATAAAATATATGTGGAGTCAAAATTTATTTTATTTATCTCTATAAAATCTGTACAGTGGACAAGAAGTAGAGGGTCCAATTTTGGGGAGCAGATTGGTAGGTAGGTTAATTAGTAATAATTATTACTAGTTAATAATAATTATTATTTTGTACTTTTTTGTTTTTCCTTTTTATGAGGGTTTTTAATTATATGTTAATTTTTTTATGAATTTTTAATTCTTTTTATATTTTTATTTTTTTTACATTTTTATTTTCTTTTAACTTTACAAAATCTGAAATTCTTTTTTATTTTTAAAATATAATATATATTTACTACATATAATATTATAAATATAATAGTTATTATATAAGTAATTGGTATATAATAGATTATATATATATATATATATGTATGTATAAATAGGTAAAAATCTATTTAAAATATAAAGAATAAGAAGTTTTTATGACTGATAGATTTTTCTCTTTACAATTATTTTTTGATATTTTTGCTAATTTTTAAGTATTTAATATATCAAAATAGTGCATAGATTAATTATTTGAGATAATTTATGTTTAATAAATATAATAAAATAATTTAGGTTTAATAAATATAATAAAATCTAAAATTAATATAAAACTATTTTTAATAGATAGTATATAATATATAGATAATTCACAAACATGAAAATAGATCTTTGGATTTTTAAATAACTTTCACTAATTTTTATAAGCTTTTTAATGTTTTGTATTTTTTAAAGTCTTACATTTTGTAAATTTTAGTGATTTGTTAGATATGTGTTAGCATATAATATAATATAGACACTATTTAGGAATTTTTTGAAGAGATTTTATATTATTATGAGTTTTAATAATTAGACATAAAGAACATGTGTATTTGTATTTTTTAGTGAATAGAAAATTAAATAAATAACATGCGAAAAATATATGTATCAAGCACAATAGCAGACACTTAATTAAATTTCCCTATAATTTTTGGAATAATAAAAATATTTGTAAAGATAAACATGTACAAAAATAAATGCCACAGTTTACAAGGAGTTGTTTACAATATGTAAAATCTTAAACTTAATTCAATAATAGGTCCAAATAGTCTAGGAGCATGTACACAAATGTTACAACACCTCACATGCCCCTATATGTGAGGCGGAAGGACTATTTTGTGAATCTAAGAGCATTCAAGTCCTTACTTGCAATTTACCTACAAAATATTACTCTAATTTAAATATTTACGGGACTAACTACAAAATGAAAAAAGGTGGGAGGAGCCTTCAAACACATTACCCTATTATGCGTACGATTCAAAAGTCCAAAGCACATCCACATGGCACCACTTAAGTAATCCAGCAACCGATGAAGCATACCGCTCTGCCTCGATGAAGCAGCCCAGATTTGATCTAGACGCTTCTCTCCATCCTACGGTGCTGGAATGTCATAGAAGAACTCCCATGAATAGCGCGTGAGCGATGCTTCGGTCATTAATTTCTCATTGGTTCGACCGCCTCCTTCACCGATGAGCCCGGTACATTCCTGGAGGGCACACATGTCTACAGGACTCTTCAAATGGCTTCAAGGTCGCTGATAACCGCCCGAACGACTAAGGTAAAGGTAAAGAAATGGTCGTCGCGATCTCAATCACTCGGGCTAAGTATATCAAGAAAAATCAACCACTCAGAACATGTAAAACTAATCGAGCACAAAAGAGAGCGGTCCTGCTATGAGATTAACCTGGTATAGCACCCAGGGTCGAACACAAGGAGCACAGATTGGCCTTGCAGCCTACGATGTAGTCAGAAATCCGAGAGAGTATTTTTTAGTGTTTTTAAGGGTTTTTATATTTTTTTAGGATTTTTGGAATATAAAGAAAACAGGAAAAGCACACAAACAATTAACTTGAACAATTTATTTAATGCATTAAAAAGCAAGCAAAAATTCAGACAAAAATATTTTTATGTGTTTTATATTTTTTATGTTTTTGGTGAATTTTTGAGATTTTTCTGATGTTTATTTTATTTCCTAAAAATCCAACAGTGCGAAAAGCAAGGGGTACTGTCCAGCCAGGCCCAAAACCCAAAGATAAAATATCTAAGGATCTCAAAGGGGCCTGGAGGTAATTTTCCTGTATACTAGAGAAAACAAGGAAAATTTGAACACCAAAATTATTGTTTTTGAGTTTTTAAATTATTTATTATGATTTTTAGGAGTTTTGAGGTGTTTTTAAGTTTTTAGGGTTTTTACTCAATGAAAAATAGCCAAAATTGGCTAGAAAATCAAGGAACACAAAATAAACAGTAACTAATTTTTATGGAATTTTTAAAAGGGTTTTGATATTTTTTTGGGGTTTATGACTCTAAACAGTAGCAAAAATAAGGGTTTTTGAATTTTTAAAAATAGCAAATGAAATCAAAAATGTCCTCAAAAATTCACAAAAATCCTACACCATGGCAGGAGCCATGTGTCAAATTTTCGTTGGATTTGGAGGTGATTTGATATTTTATTCAAAAATAAAGGGGGGGGCACTGTGCACAGGGACCAAAGTGCAAATACCCAAAGTTCTGGGGTTCCTGGTGCAAAATACCCAAGAAATCACGCGCGAGGCACGTGTCTGGGGCACTCAGGGACCCAAATGTAAGAAAAATAAGTTCCGAGGGCTTATTGGTAACAAGTACCAAAAGTCCAGGGGCTTATCTGCAAATAACCCAAACAAATATCGCACATGGGGAATTAAATCACGCACAGGGGCATAAATGCAAATAAAGAAAACTTTTTATCCAATCCGTAACATCCAGAACTACAGGGTTTATATTGCAAATAACCCAATAAAGTTCACGTGACGAAGCACGTGGTCCACGTAGACAGGGGTATAAGTGCAAATAAAGTAAGTACGAGGTCCTTAATGCAAATATCCCAGAAAATAAACAACTTAATTTAAAAATTACAGGACTAAAATGAAATAAAACAAACAGAGGGGCCTAAGATGAATTTACCCCTTTTATTATTATCGACGGCCTGATGTGCGCCACGTGGCTGATCGGACGGTGGAGAACAGGTGCGACTTTAACTCTGGAAGGGCTGGCCTGATCGAACGGTGGAAAGTATTCCACGTGGCAGATCTGACGGTGACGAAGCGTGGTGGAGATACTCTTGGTGAATCGACGGCTGAGAGGAGGACGCGTGGCGAATCTGACGGTTGAGGCTAGCTGGTGCCTCTCTCTCTGCGTGAGCGGTTAAGATCGACCCTCGGGATGATCGGACGGTGGCAGTGCTCCGCAGATGAATGGTTCAGATCAGATCTGGAGCGAGGAGGAGAATCTGACGGTTCTGGAGGATCCTGGAAGAACTGGTCGCCGACGAGATTCGCCGGGCTCGTGCGTGCGCTAGGGTCCTCTGGAGAGCCTTCTGGAGGTCGGAGAAGAATCGCGGAAGGCTCCCGCGTCTGCTGGTGGTCTCCGACGAGCACGCCGAGCTCCGAGGAGCTCGAGCGAAGGCGGCGGAGCTGGGTCTCCTGGCTGGATGGCGAAGGGTCTCAGATGACCCTTATCTTGACCTGAAAAGCGAACCAGAAGACGCACGGGTTGAGGGCAAATTGCCTCGACCCGGTTAGGCGGCGGGAAGGTGCATGGTGCGTCGGAATGGAGAGCCCCGGCGAAGGTGGTCGGCGGAGGAGCTCGATTCCCAGATCCTGTGCGATCTGGGTTGGGTGAATGGGTGAAGAAGATGCGGAGAGGTCTGGCGAAGATGATGGTCGGGTCGGAATGGCAGACGGGGTATCAGAGGTGGCTGGCGACGGCGGTGGAGCTACGCTAACAGTAAACTAAAAATCGAGATTTACGCTAAACTATGGCCTAAAGGATCTACCTGGGAGGTGCGGAAGACTGTGCTGGAGCTTAGCTAGCTCCCGGTCGTAGCCTCTAAGGGCGTCAAGGCCTGAGGCTCGAGCTCCTGCAAGCGGCGGAGCACGGCGGCGCGAAGCTACCGGATCGATGGTCGGGGCACCCTCTCCTCACTGCAACAGGGGCAAACGCGAGCTGTCACCTCGGTGATTGCTCTGGAGGTCACGGGAATGAAAGTGGCGAGCCAAAGATGAGGCGCGGAGGCGGCGGAGGTCGGGATATATATGGAGACAGGGCCGATTAGGGTTGAGTGGAGGCAGCTATGGAAGGCGTGGATCCCACGGCGAAGGATCTGGCGAGGATGTCGGATGAAAGGCGAAGAATCCGGGCGCGGGGTTCGCGGGGGCGACAGGCGGGAGACGCGTGGAGAAATCGACGAAGTCGGGTCGGGCGCGAGTCGACGCAAAAGGAAAGAGTCCGCGGGGGAGTTGACCGGGGTCAACAATCCCCCGTGGACCAATCAGGAGCTGCCACGTTTTTATTTTTTTGTTTATTTAATTTAAGGTAGAAAAAGGCCGAATTAAGAAAAACTCAAAACATGAAATATTTTTCTTTTATTTTTTTTCTATTTTTTGGTGATTTTTAATTAATTTTTGGAAATAAAAATAGGGTAGCTATATATATAGGTATATGTATACTATATAGATTTTAATTTTTGATTTTTTTATTTGTTATTTTTATGTATTTTTATGCCCATTTTATATTTTATTTATTTACATCATAAAGTAAAGAACAAAATGGTATTTTTATTTTATTTTAATTATTTATACACAAGGGTGAAATAAATAGTTGTATACATTTATATACATGGTATCTATACAATGTATTTTTGTATTTTTAATTTTGTAATTTTTATTTGATTTTTGTTTTGTTTCTTGTTATTTTATGTATTTACAATATGTAACATAGAATATTTACAAAAAGTTTAGAAAATAATTTTATTTATTTATAGGGTTAAATAAATAAAGGATGATGGTCTATGTACATGGTGAAAGGGCATTTTTGGAATTTTGATTTTTAAATTTTTATTTTGTTTTTAATAGTTTCTAAATATATACAAAATGTATACAAGCATATTTTTGGGTGAGGAAAATATAATTTTATTTATTTACAAAAGTATGTACACATGAGCTCCTATCTCCCTCTACTTTGGCTTTTATGCGGTCAGGCCCATGCTGAGCCCTCCCTTGGGTTAGGTTGCTCAATATTTATTCTAAATATTTCCCTCTTTTTCTTTTTACTCTTTATTCTTTTATTTTTGCACAAAAACATGCTAATTATATCTTTTTACACAATGCATGCTTTTGGTAATTATTTGTATTTGCACATATTTACATGTATTTGCAAAGGTTTTTTTGTAGCTAAAATAGAAGAATAAAGAGTGATGAATGGGTATTCATCACCCCCCTATGCTTAACTTTGCTAGTCCCTTAGCAAACACTTATTTGAAAAAGAAGTGAAAAAGAAAGAAAAAGAAAAAGAAAAAGAGGATGTACATGGATCAAGGTTGAATTATTAAACTTTCCTTTATTAACTTGAAATATGGAGCTCGATCAGATCTTTGGATTATTAATGTGTCGGAACCTTATTTGGACTTAAGCTTAAAACTCAACAGTCTCCAAGTTCCACCAATCTATGGGCAAGACTCCTTAATAAACCAGATCAGAACAAGTCTACATACACAAACTCTAATGACCATGAATCTTTCCATGCGGTGTAAGTGATATGTGGCTCCCCACCTCAGAAGTAACAAAGAAACAACCTCCCTCAACCTGGTAACTCTAATGCCTCAGTCTAGCAACTCTTTCCTCGAGAAGCGGGGTATTCCCTTCTAAGTTCAAGTGCAACCAGCTCAAGAAGAGGGGGTAGAAGTATAGAGTTTTGGAAGCTTAGCCAGTGTATCTAAGTCTTCCGCTGCAAGCTTCATGAGATGTAACATTGATACCATAAGCTTTTGCTTTATTTGATTATGTACACTCCGGTGGGGTTATTAAATTTTCAATCCGACCCACCACTTTTTTGGAGTTCTTTTTGCATTTTTGCATATTTTTTTTCAAGTGCTTCTGTACAACATATCTACATGGTGCAGCATAGATAAGAAATTTTCCTCTTGAGCCAGTAGACTATCCCTCTTTTGAAGCTTTATTGCAACCCACAGCTTCTGTCTTTAGCCTTCATCACCACTAGACCAAGTTGAGGTGCACTTCCTTCACTATAAGAAGAAGAGAGGTTCCGCCTAGAAGTACTACCCTCATATGCTACCCCAAGCCAAAGGAAACTGCCTCCTCACCACCTCATCCGTGGAGAGCCATGTGTAAGTGCAGGTGCAAGTCAAGCCATTGTCTCTAAGAGTCATGCGTGTGTTGTTAAGTGCTCTACTTAGGCTCATCAAGATGACATATGCTCACAGCCTAGTGGACTCAAAGAATTAAGTCTTTATGGACCTGAAAAGCCTTAACCCTAAGTCCTATAAGGTTCCTCTTAAAGTTAAGTGGATTAAAATCTTTTTCAAGCTCCATTTCTCAATTTAATTCCAGGCTTAGTTTAAATGTCAACTCTTATCCAGGAAAAACTATATACATATATGTACACAAGATGCTATTTACAAATGTTTTACAATTATGCAAAATTTTTGAAAAATGTTTTGAAATCATGAATAAATGATGCATGAGGTGCAAGTTTTGCAAAGAGATATTTACAAACATTTACACAAGATTTTTGCAAACTTTTGATTTTCAAAACATTTTGGAAAAATTTTGTACTATATACATAATTTTGATACAAAATATTTACACAAGCTTTACACAAAAGATTTTTGAAATCATTTTTACAAAAATACTTTGTACACTAGCTATGTATGTGCAAGATAAAAGAGGTTTATGTACATGAAAAATTTTTAAATTTTTGTGATTTTTAGCCCATTTTATTTATTAACACACTCACACAAAGTACGAGTTATGGCTAAAGTATATATGAAATATATACACACCCCCCTATACTTAGCTCGAACGATGTCCTCAGAGTGATCAAGAGCGATGAAGAAGACATAACTCGTGCTTAGCAAAAGGGAGTGAAAATGAATGGCTAAGTACATAAATGAATAAATGAATAGAATAAGAGGGACTCGGCGGTTTCCCCCTATACTTAGGATTAACTAATCCTAAGTATAGCAAGCTGTACATGAAGGGAAAGTCGAGTGAAGCAGATACAGAATCTGCCCCCCTATACTTAGGGTAAAATATCCCTAAGTATAGGCAGCAAAAACAGGAGCAGAAAGAATGAAAAGAATACTCGCAGGTCCGACATTCCCCCCTATACTTAGGGTAAAGTACACCCTAAGTATAGCATAATCACAGGATGAGAAAAGGGATGTAGGACTAAAGAATAGAATGATATGGACAACTGGATCTATACATACGGAAGAACAGTGAGAATCAGGCGTGAGATGCAAAAGATGTGAGTCAAGAGACCACATCTCACGCAAAATGAATAGCGGCAATAATAACGTCCCGCGGCTCATGATCTAGAAATGGCTTGAGCCGCTGGCCGTTCACTCGAAAGGTACTCTCAGAAGATAACTCAGATATATCAATGCTACCGTTATCGTGTACCTTTCTGACCAAGTAAGGTCCCTTCCATTTGCTCTGTAGCTTTCCTGGAAATAATCGTAGCCTTGCATCAAACAACCATACTTTCTGTCCAATCTCAAAATGCTTGTGGCTGATATGAGAATCATGCCACTCCTTCACTTTCTCTTTATAATGTAGGCTGTTTGAGAAAGTTGTATCTCTAAGCTCTTCCAGGGCGGCTAACTCTGCCCTCCTCTGGTCTCCTACACCATCTGGATCCATAAGGATATCTGTAACTGCCCAAAGTGACTTGTGCCTCAGCTCAACTGGTAGATGGCATGGCTTGCCATAAACGAGGCGAAAGGGAGATGTACCCAATGGAGTCTTGAAAGATGTCCGATATGCCCACAAGACCGAGTCCAAAAGCTGTGACCAATTCTTTCGGTCAGGGCGGACGACTTTCTGCAAAATATTCTTGATCTCCCTATTCGACACCTCAGCTAGACCATTCGTCTGTGGATGGTAAGGTGTGGCAACACGATGGTCTATGTTGAACTCGCTAGCAAGGGCCTTCACCTGGTCGTTGACGAAATGAGACCCCCCATCAGAAATCAGAACTCGTGGAACCCCGAATCGCATGATGATGTGCTTCCTCAAAAATCTGCAAACTGTCCTCGCATCAGCGGCTCGGGCGGGGATAGCCTCAACCCAACGACTAACATAATCTACGGCCAACAGAATGTACTCAAATCCCTGACTCTTAGGGAATGGACCCATGAAATCGATGCCCCATGCGTCAAAAACCTCATAGAAGTGAATGGGCTGCATCGGCATCATATCACGCTGTCCACAAGTGCCCATCCTCTGACAGTCAGTACACCTCTTCACGAACTCATCAGAGTCCTTGAAGAGGGTAGGCCACCACAAGCCGGATTGGAGCACTTTCTGTGCCGTTCTTCTCCCAGAATGATGTCCTCCTGCCTCAAGCTTGTGGCAGTAAGTGAGGACACTATGATGCTCCTCCTGAGGAATACACCGATGCCAGATGCTATCCCCTCCTTCGTGGTAAAGGATGGGATCCTCCCAGTGGTAGGACTTGGCCTTCGCAAGGAAGGTCTCAAGCCTCTGTCTGGGCCAATCTTGTGGGACTTTCCCAGCAACGAGAAAGTTCACAATATCGGCATACCACGGGAGTGAGGCGATAGCAAGGATCGCCTCATCTGGGAAGGTATCTCGAATAGGATCAATCTGCTCAGAATCCTCAGGCTGCTCTAATCGGGAAAGATGATCCGCCACCACATTCTTGACTCCAGGCTTATCCTTGATCTCAATGTCGAACTCCTGGAGTAGAAGGATCCATCTAGTAAGTCTGGCCTTGGCATCCTTCTTTGACATGAGGTACCTGATGGCGGTGTGGTCAGTAAACAAAGTCACTCTAGATCCAATGATATACGATCTGAACTTATCTAGGGCAAACACTACGGCTAGCATCTCTTTCTCTGTGACCGTATAATTCCGCTGGGCGGAATCCAATGTGCGGCTAGCATAGTGTATGGCAAATGGAACTCCATCCCTCCTCTGTCCCAGCACTGCTCCCACGGCAAAATCGGAGGCGTCCGTCATGATCTCGAATGGGAGAGACCAATCGGGTGGCTGAAGGACAGGAGCCTCAATAACACACTGCTGGAGAGTCTCAAAGGACGAAAGACACTTGTCATCGACAAGGAACTCGGTGTCTTTCGTCAAGAGATCAGTCAACGGTCGGGCGATCTTGCTGAAATCATGAATGAATCTCCTATAAAAACCAACGTGCCCCAGAAATGACCGTAGCTGCTTCAAATTGGACGGCGGTGCGAGTTTTCTAATGACGTCCACCTTGGCCGGATCAACCTCCATGCCCCTGTTAGAGATGATGTGGCCAAGCACCGTCCCTTGAGTCACCATGAAGTGACTCTTCTCCCAAGACAGAACCAAGCGGGTAGCAATACATCGCTGGAGCACTCGGTCTAGGCAGTCAAGACAGGAATCGAATCCGTCGCCGTAAACCGAGAAGTCGTCCATGAAGACCTCCAAACACTCCCCTACCATGTCCGAAAAGATCGACAGCATGCATCTCTGAAAAGTCGCAGGGGCGTTGCATAGCCCAAATGGCATGCGTCGGAAGGCGTATGTACCGAAGGGACAGGTAAAGGTGGTCTTCTCCTGATCCTCAGGAGCAATGGCCACCTGATTGTAGCCCGAGTACCCATCCAGGAAGCAATAATGGCTCTTCCCTGCCAGTCTCTCTATGATCTGATCAATAAAAGGCAGGGGGAAATGGTCCTTCTTGGTGGCCTGGTTGAGTCTCCTGTAGTCAACGCAGACCCGCCAAGAGGTGGGTACTCGTGTAGCAATCTCCTCTCCCGACTCACTGATCACAGTCGTGATGCCCGTCTTCTTGGGCACCACATGCAAGGGGCTAACCCACTTGGAGTCGGAAATGGGATAAATAAAATCTGCACTCCACCATTTTGATATTTCCTTCATGACAACCTCTCGTAGGTTGGGGTTCAGTCGCCGCTGGAACTCACGCGACGGCTTTGCCCCTTCCTCGAGATAGATGTGGTGGGAGCACAACGAGGGACTAATCCCATGGAGATCTGCTACGCTCCATCCAATTGCCTTGCGGTTCTTTTCAAGAACCCCCATCAGACGGGATTCTTGTTCTCCAGTCAGATCGGCAGAGATGATGACTGGGTACATCTCAGACTCTCCCGCAAGGAATCGATACTTCAGCGAAGTAGGGAGCGGCTTTAGCTCTGGACAGCTGGGTGCTGGCAAATCTGGCTTCTGAAGAAGATGTGTGTATGCTGACAATTCTGCCAAATCTGCCTGGGAAAATGATAAAGAACTCTCACAAACTTGATCTGGAGAAGGCGGGTCCTCTGCATTGTCTCTGTTCTGCTCTGCCTCTACCTCCTCCTCATCTGTAGGCTCAGGTGGATCCAGGTCTGGTATCTGATCATCACAATCTTCCCAATCAGATTCTGAATCCGAGGGATCTGTATCAACTGCGGTGGCATCAGTACCACCGTAGAGCAGGGTGGCCTCAGTACCACCATCACTGAAAATCGTGTCGCGATCAAGGTCCGACTCTGCTGACTCAATAGTATCCTGAACCAGGGCTGTGCTCTCCAGACTATCCTCTGCTATCATCTCTGCATCAGCTGTATCTGAATATGAGAGGATGGTCTGTGCTGCAGGATCTGCCCAAGCTGCCTCATCATCTGTGATCACAAAATCACAGTCCTAGTGTATGTCTGGCTCTGTATCTGTCAGCTGTTCTGAATCTGTACTGCCCTCTGAGCGGGATCTACCTCTGGCTCTGTGGTCCTTAACCGTCTCTATTTGTATACTCTCGCCCTGGACGCGAAAGAATACCTTCCCACTGTCATGGTCAGTCACCGCCTTGGCTGTGGCCAAGAACGGGCGACCGAGGATGATGGGGGAATCGGTCAACGAGTCAGGGGTCTCCATGTCCAGCACTACGAAGTCCACGGGGAATTGCAAACCCTGAATCGTGACGACAACGTCTCGCAACAACCCCTTTGGCCTCTTGACAGACCGATCAGCAAACTGAAGGTATGTCCTGCTCTGTCTAAGAGTGCTCAACTCTAAGTGGTTGAGAAGGGCTGCCGGAAGAAGGTTGATCGACGATCCGCTATCTAATAGAGTACGGTCGAACCTCTGCTCACTAATATGACATCTGACATACGGGGCTCCTAAATCTGGCCTCTTGGTAGGCAGATGGTTCTGGATCGCGTAACACGTGGCTTTTGTCAACACATGAATTTCTGCGGTGTTGTTCCTCTTCTTCCTCCTGACTGTGGTTCTGTCTCTCAAGGATCGCTGAAGAAGAGGGATGTGTTGCAAAGCCTCATGGAGGGTCAGCTGGATGTGAAATCGGTCTATCATGCTCTGGCTGAACTCCTCCTGCTCTCTCTTTTTTGGATCTTTTTCTCTTTTCTTCCCCTTCCCCAACTCAAGGGCTCTAGGAAAGGGGATCACAGGGTCCTTCTCAGATGAAGGACTAGGAATAGGCCTAGACGGTTCGATGACCGGATCCTCACATACATCATTCACCATAGTGGGATCAGAAGAAACTAAACCTTTTCCTTTATTCAAAATAGAGTCCTGAGATACATTCATACGAGGAAAGACAACATCTCTATCAGAATGAATATTGGTGGACTCAGTACCACCTCTAGTTGGCTCTACAACTAGACGTCTTGCGGCCTCAGTACCGTGGGCTAGCTCGGCTCTGCTGGTGGCGTCAGTACCACCTCCTCGATATGGTGAAGCGGCGGCCTCAGTACCGCCGGTGGAATCAGCATCTCTGGTGGCATCAGTACCACCGTCATCATCATGTGCGGCTTCAGTACCGCTCTCCTCTTCCTCATCTGGCGCTCTAGATGGATCCTCACGTTGTCGCTCAGATGAGGCGCCGCCTGCTGGTCTTCTACCGCTCCTAAGTGTGACAAAATCAGCATCAAATAGATCCGACGATATATCATCAAATGAGTCATTAGGAGTGGTAGGCTCAGTGTGAACTACCTGCTCAGACTTCCTCTTCAAGCTATTCGGATTAGGCTCGATCTGTGCAGGGATGGCGGCCTTCCCTCTCATCAGGTCCCGCATCTCCTGGCGGAACTCGTCCATCTCCCGTCTAAATGTAGCCTGCTGCTCTGTGAAGATGCGGGCTAGATCATCCAAGGCGGGGCTCTCATGGGAGCCCGACGGGTTGCCTCTCTGGTAATGAGGCTGCTGGACCTGGTGCTGCTGCAGCTGAGAGGGGTAAGAGGAAGGATGCTGCTGCTGGTGAGCCTGCTGCTCACGTCTCCAAGTCTGTCCCTGCTGCTGGTAGGGACGAGGTACGAAGGATGATGGCTGATGTGGCTGGTATGCTGGGGGCTGCTGGTGATCTCTCTGCTGGGAGTACTGCCCTCCCTGACCGGCTGGCTGCTGTTGGGACTGGTTACCCCCATTCCCCCACCTGAATCCGGGATGGTCTCGTCAGATTCCAGGTTGAGGACGGTCATACCAAATCCCGTTGACATCCATCAACGGTTCCTCATCGTAAGGGGCTGGTGGGAGTACTCCCAGAGGCTGATCCGGCTGATATACCACCATCTGTAAGTCTGGAGATGGTGGTGACTGGTAAGAGGGCTGCTGCTGCTGGTACGGCTCCGCCTGTACAAGATGAACTTGTCTAGGCTGCTGCACGGAGCTGGAGCGCTGGGACGAGCTGCGGCTGCCGCCGGATTCGCCTCGCGACTGAAGACGGGGCTGAGAAGCCGTCTGTGCCTCCTGAAGACACAAGAGATGGGTCTTCACATCGCTCAGAGTTTGTGCCATCTGCTCCATCTGAGTTATGCCCTGGCACTGCTTCTTCTCTATTATTTCCATGCGGTCCAACTTCTCGCTGATAATCCCCATGTCCGCAGCGGCCGACTCTGCCTGTGCGGCTGCAACTGCGGACGAACTGGATGGACCTGCATCAACCCGTGCTATCCGCTGGTATTGCACGGGTCCTGGCGGCTGCTGAGATCTCTGTGTGTACAACCGAGTCTGGGACATCACCATGTAATTTTCAGCCATCTCCTCATAAATGGCCCAGACTTGGTTGTGGTCCTTGGCAAAGTAGGACCCGCCGCAAGAAGCATTCACCAGACCCTGAAGCTCTGGCGTCATCCCACTAAAGAAGCTCTGAACTAGGTTCGGCTTGGAAATGTCTTGGTGTGGGCATCTATCCAGAAGCTCTCTGAACCTCTCCCATGCCTCGTGAAACTGCTCGTTAGGGAGCATGGAGAAGTTGTTGATCAGGGCCCTCGCTGCATTCGTCCGCCCGAGTGGATAGTACTTGTTCAAGTACTCGGTGCGGAGCTGCTCCCAGGTGTAAACGAACTTCCCTAAATGCTTCAGCCAGGCGGCTGCTCTATCTGCCAGTGAAAAAGGGAAGGCCATCATCCGAATCGTATCCTAGTCCACATGACGGTCGTGGACAGTGCTGCAAATCATCAAAAACTCCTGGAGATGGAGGTGGGGCTCCTCAGTGGCGAGTCCGTGAAAATGAGGAAGCATCTGCAGGGTGTTTGGAGGGAACTTGAAATCCCCCACGATAGCAGGTACCACCACCCAATGGTGCATCAGTGTAGATCCGGGGTTGTGTAACTCCCGCATCGGTCTCGGTGGTCCCGCTCCGGCGGCGGCTGCCGCTGCGGCAGCCGCTGCGGCAGCCGCTGCTGCGGCTGCTGCCTCTGCATCAGCATCAGGAATGTCCTCAGGCTCGCTCGGCTCGTCTCGCTCTGCTCGGAGTCGCTCCAACTCCCTTCTCATCTCAATCATAAAAGCTCCCTGATCGCGTAGCTGCTGCTGTACTGTCTCTAATGATGCGATCAGGGTGGAGTTGATCGCTCCCTGGTCTAATACAAAATGTTCGGGTTGGCGATCATCTGAACTGCCGGCTCCGCCCATAGTGACGTCTGCAAAATCAGATGAGCCCAACTCAGGTTCTGTCAAATTAATTCGTCTTTCCTCGGGCTCATGTCTCTCAGTAGCAAAAGAAAGGGGATCAAGGGGGAACAGGGTGGAATCGAACTCGGGCCCGGAGAGCTGGTCTCGACTCTCACGGGCCAACCTAGATGGTGAAGTAGACGCGCCTGAAAGCGGTGCAGCCAGAGGCTGCCTAAGAGATCGTCTACCCATCATCTTGATCTGGCGAGTTGGGCGGATGGGATCTGGAGAAAATATGATCGCAAAGCAAACCCCCGGTTCACCAACGCAACACAATCTGAAGACCGTGAAAGCTCGGTCAATTTATCTTGTCAATTTTATTGGGTGAACACACAGAATATCAGAGCGATTACGTGACCTGCTGGGATACCCGATACTCTCTCAACCGACTGTCTCGCACAGAAGAGTCGGTAATCAGTCGAGATGAGCACCGGAGGGCTTTACCTAGTGTTCGGGTCACTCTCTCGCACAATCAAACCAAACAATGAGGGGGTTGCTCTCCCCAAGACAATTTTTTTTAGGTGAAGTGTCTTTTAGGGTCAATAGTGTTATCCAGTCCCAATTTTTTTTTGTTTTTCTTTTTAATTTTTTTTCAAAATAAATACAAGCGGCCTAACGAATTTTCCGATTCTCCTGATGATTAAGCCAAAAACAGAGGGAGAAAACGAAAAAGCCGATGCGCGAAGAAATCAATGATGCATGCAGAGAAAGAAATGCGTACCTTGTCTCTAGCACTCTACATGCAAGTGATCCGCGCAGAATTTAAAGACAGAATAAAACTACCTAAATGGTGCAGCGAGGAAAAACCGAGTCCTAGATGAGCAAATTTCTATCGCAAGAACCGTCTAACTTAGTCACTTGCCCTTGATCCAAAGAGTCCGGTCTTGGCCCACCCCTCCTCTTCTCGACAGGTCGAGTTCAGTAGTAGCGCTTGCGGGGCAGGCTCGCAGCGCGTAGGTTCTCAGGAAAGCGACTAAGTTATTTTTATTATTTATTATTAGTAGGTCCAATTAATGATCTATAGGAACAGATAAGCAATTAAGTGTGGGGACCCTACTAATTACGGCACAAGCAAGAGAAATTCCTAAATCTAGGGGCTCGAGAAAAACCGCGTAAACACCGGAAAAGGCAGCTAGCTATCAAAACCGCAGAAAAAGCCGCGAAAATCTAAATGGGTCCCCCGAGCACACCGGTACTCGGCGAAACAGACCCGCTAAGTTACAAGTGTCCACAAATGTCCAAGTTCTAAATTATTACAAAAAAATATTGTTCTCTCTCAAAAATAAGAATTCCTTCTTCTTCTCCCTGCTTCTTCTTCCCGTGCGGGTCCTCAGAAATAAACTCCAAGTTGTCCACGCAGTACCTCGCACAAAAATCAAAGAGAGAGAGAGTGTCAGAAAACAATGATAATATAGAGAGACAATATGGAAAAATGACTACAAAGCCGTGCTCCCCGGCAACGGCGCCATTCTGATAACCGCCCGAACGACTAAGGTAAAGGTAAAGAAATGGTCGTCGCGACCTCAATCACTCGGGCTAAGTATATCAAGAAAAATCAACCACTCAGAACATGTAAAACTAATCGAGCACAAAAGAGAGCGGTCCTGCTATGAGATTAACCTGGTATAGCACCCAGGGTCGAACACAAGGAGCACAGATTGGCCTTGCGTCCTACGATGTAGTCAGAAATCCGAGAGAGTATTTTTTAGTGTTTTTAAGGGTTTTTATATTTTTTTTAGGATTTTTGGAATATAAAGAAAACAGGAAAAGCACACAAACAATTAACTTGAACAATTTATTTAATGCATTAAAAAGCAAGCAAAAATTCAGACAAAAATATTTTTATGTGTTTTATATTTTTTTATGTTTTTGGTGAATTTTTGAGATTTTTCTGATGTTTATTTTATTTCCTAAAAATCCAACAGTGCGAAAAGCAAGGGGTACTGTCCAGCCAGGCCCAAAACCCAAAGATAAAATATCTAAGGATCTCAAAGGGGCCTGGAGGTAATTTTCCTGTATACTAGAGAAAACAAGGAAAATTTGAACACCAAAATTATTGTTTTTTAGTTTTTAAATTATTTATTATGATTTTTAGGAGTTTTGAGGTGTTTTTAAGTTTTTAGGGTTTTTACTCAATGAAAAATAGCCAAAATTGGCTAGAAAATCAAGGAACACATAATAAACAGTAACTAAGTTTTATGGAATTTTTAAAAGGGTTTTGATATTTTTTTGGGGTTTATGACTCTAAACAGTAGCAAAAATAAGGATTTTTGAATTTTTAAAAATAGCAAATGAAATCAAAAATGTCCTCAAAAATTCACAAAAATCCTACACCATGGCAGGAGCCATGTGTCAAATTTTCGTTGGATTTGGAGGTGATTTGATATTTTATTCAAAAATAAAGGGGGGGGCACTGTGCACAGGGACCAAAGTGCAAATACCCAAAGTTCTGGGGGTCCTGGTGCAAAATACCCAAGAAATCACACGCGAGGCGCATGTCTGGGGCACTCAGGGACCCAAATGTAAGAAAAATAAGTTCCGAGGGCTTATTGGTAACAAGTACCAAAAGTCCAGGGGCTTATCTGCAAATAACCCAAACAAATATCGCACATGGGGAATTAAATCACGCACAGGGGCATAAATGCAAATAAAAAAACTTTTTATCCAATCCGTAACATCCAGAACTACAGGGTTTATATTGCAAATAACCCAATAAAGTTCACGTGACGAAGCACGTGGTCCACGTAGACAGGGGTATAAGTGCAAATAAAGTAAGTACGAGGTCCTTAATGCAAATATCCCAGAAAATAAACAACTTAATTTAAAAATTACAGGAATAAAATGAAATAAAACAAACAGAGGGGCCTAAGATGAATTTACCCCTTTTATTATTATCGACGGCCTGATGTGCGCCACGTGGCTGATCGGACGGTGGAGAACGGGTGCGACTTTAACTCTGGAAGGGCTGGCCTGATCGAACGGTGGAAAGTATTCCACGTGGCAGATCTGACGGTGACGAAGCGTGGTGGAGATACTCTTGGTGAATCGACGGCTGAGAGGAGGACGCGTGGCGAATCTGACGGTTGAGGCTAGCTGGTGCCTCTCTCTCTGCGCGAGCGGTCAAGATCGACCCTCGGGATGATCGGACGGTGGCAGTGCTCCGCAGATGAATGGTTCAGATCAGATCTAGAGCGAGGAGGAGAATCTGACGGTTCTGGAGGATCCTGGAAGAACTGGTCGCCGGCGAGATTCGCCGGGCTCGTGCGTGCGCTAGGGTCCTCTGGAGAGCCTTCTGAAGGTCGGAGAAGAATCGCGGAAGGCTCCCGCGTCTGCTGGTGGTCTCCGACGAGCACGCCGAGCTCCGAGGAGCTCGAGCGAAGGCGGCGGAGCTGGGTCTCCTGGCTGGATGGCGAAGGGTCTCAGATGACCCTTATCTTGACCTGAAAAGCGAACCAGAAGACGCACGGGTTGAGGGCAAATTGCCTCGACCCGGTTAGGCGGCGGGAAGGTGCATGGTGCGTCGGAATGGAGAGCCCCGGCGAAGGTGGTCGGCGGAGGAGCTCGATTCCCAGATCCTGTGCGATCTGGGTTGGGTGAATGGGTGAAGAAGATGCGGAGAGGTCTAGCGAAGATGATGGTCGGGTCGGAATGGCAGATGGGGTATCAGAGGTGGCTGGCGACGGCGGCGGAGCTACGCTAACAGTAAACTAAAAATCGAGATTTACGCTAAACTATGGCCTAAAGGATCTACCTGGGTGGTGCGGAAGACTGTGCTGGAGCTTAGCTATCTCCCGGTCGTAGCCTCTAAGGGCGTCAAGGCCTGAGGCTCGAGCTCCTGCAAGCGGCGGAGCACGGCGGCGCGAAGCTACCGGATCGATGGTCGGGGCACCCTCTCCTCACTGCAACAGGGGCAAACGCGAGCTGTCACCTCGGTGATTGCTCTGGAGGTCACGGGAATGAAAGTGGCGAGCCAAAGATGAGGCGCGGAGGCGGCGGAGGTCGGGATATATATGGAGACAGGGCCGATTAGGGTTGAGTGGAGGCAGCTATGGAAGGCGTGGATCCCACGGCGAAGGATCTGGCGAGGATGTCGGATGAAAGGCGAAGAATCCGGGCGCGGGGTTCGCGGGGGCGACAGGCTGGAGACGCGTGGAGAAATCGACGAAGTCGGGTCGGGCGCGAGTCGATGCAAAAGGAAAGAGTCCGCGGGGGAGTTGACCGGGGTCAACAATCCCCCGTGGACCAATCAGGAGCTGCCACGTTTTTATTTTTTTGTTTATTTAATTTAAGGTAGAAAAAGGCCGAATTAAGAAAAACTCAAAACATGAAATATTTTTCTTTTATTTTTTTTCTATTTTTTGGTGATTTTTAATTAATTTTTGGAAATAAAAATAGGGTAGCTATATATATAGGTATATGTATACTATATAGATTTTAATTTTTGATTTTTTTATTTGTTATTTTTATGTATTTTTATGCCCATTTTATATTTTATTTATTTACATCATAAAGTAAAGAACAAAATGGTATTTTTATTTTATTTTAATTATTTATACACAAGGGTGAAATAAATAGTTGTATACATTTATATACATGGTATCTATACAATGTATTTTTGTATTTTTAATTTTGTAATTTTTATTTGATTTTTGTTTTGTTTCTTGTTATTTTATGTATTTACAATATGTAACATAGAATATTTACAAAAAGTTTAGAAAATAATTTTATTTATTTATAGGGTTAAATAAATAAAGGATGATGGTCTATGTACATGGTGAAAGGGCATTTTTGGAATTTTGATTTTTAAATTTTGATTTTGTTTTTAATAGTTTCTAAATATATACAAAATGTATACAAGCATATTTTTGGGTGAGGAAAATATAATTTTATTTATTTACAAAAGTATGTACACATGAGCTCCTATCTCCCTCTACTTTGGCTTTTATGCGGTCAGGCCCATGCTGAGCCCTCCCTTGGGTTAGGTTGCTCAATATTTATTCTAAATATTTCCCTCTTTTTCTTTTTACTCTTTATTCTTTTATTTTTGCACAAAAAACATGCTAATTATATCTTTTTACACAATGCATGCTTTTGGTAATTATTTGTATTTGCACATATTTACATGTATTTGCAAAGGTTTTTTTGTAGCTAAAATAGAAGCATAAAGAGTGATGAATGGGTATTCATCAGTCGCAACGATGGGAACATGGGGTTTCTTTCATTTCCAACCATCTGAAGGGTGTGTTCTTCACTCAAATTGGATCCCAGGTGCTGCTTCGAGCCTTAGTTCCTGCACCAAAAATGTTCACATGCTTAAGGCAAATAACCTCCATTAAAAATTGAAGATGAAATGCATATGAACGAAGGGGGCAAAGAAGCTTCAGGCGGTGGTAGAGGGTAAGCTTCAGATCCTCTAATTTATGCAAAATTAGAGGTGAAAAGTTGGGTTGTTCCATGGAGAAGATGGAGAGGTTTGAAATGAGTATGGTAGCGAGTCGAAACAAGGTTTGATTCACATTGAAAGAACATGGGGTTTCTTTCATTTCCAACCATCTGAAGGGTGTGTTCTTCACTCAAATTGGATCCCAGGTGCTGCTTTGAGCCTTAGTTCCTGCACCAAAAATGTGCACATGCTTAAGGCAAATAACATCCCTTAAAAATTGAAGATGAAATGCCTATGATTCCTGCACCAAAAATGTGCACATGCTTAAGGCAAATAACCTCCCTTAAAAATTGAAGATGAAATGCATATGAACGAAGGGGGCAAAGAAGCTTCAGGCAGTGGTAGAGGGTAAGATTCAGATCCTCTAATTTATGCAAAATTAGAGGTGAAAAGTTGGGGTGTTTCATGGAGAAGATGGAGAGGTTTAAAATGAGTACGGTAGCGGGTCGAAACAAGGTTTGATTCACATTGAAACGATGGTTGGAACTTGGAGCTCCAGCTTACGCCTAAATTGGATTTAAATCTAGGACTGAGGCAATTAAACTAAAACAATATTAATCCTAAACTACACATCGACAAGGATAAAGAAAAATGCAAATGAAAAACCTATTGTAGCAGCTCATACCTGACAAAATAATAGGGTAGAGAAAGCTCCTTTAGAGGGGCTTCGACGAGGCTTGGACTGTCTGTCCTCCACCTTCTACACATCGACAAGGATAGAGAAATGATTGTTATTACTAAGGACTTCAACAGAGTGATATCCCATTGTGGTTACGGAGGAAGAAAGGGATCAAAAAGTCAAAAGAGGAAATGGGATCTTATTTATAAGCATGAAAGAGAGTTGCATTAGATTGGAGATGACATGAAGGAGAAGGTGAGTTGGTGGAATCTACAAGGTAGGCGTAGAAGAGGGTCGTGGGGGATTCAGAGGTGTAAGGAGCTCGAGGTGGAAGAAGTTAAGGGGATGGAGTAGAAAAATAGAGAAGAGGGGGGTGCTTAGGACTTCTGACAAAAGTCAGAAGATGGGAAGGACAGTTGATCGGAGGTCAACTGTTTGAGGGCATTGATTGTTCCATGTGGACCAATCAAAAAAAATATATATACAAATTACTTATTCATTTGATTAAAAATATTAAATAATTTTATTAAATAATATTCAAAACAAGAAAATATTTATTATTTTATATACTATTTTATGACCATTTTTATTTATTTATACAATCTTATTTATTAGGTGCTAATTTTTACAATTATATACATAGATATATTTACCTATATTTTAAGTATTTTATTTTTATTTTGTATTTTTAATTTTAATTACCATATGTACATAATTTATATAATTATAATATATTTAAATACATACTTACAACTTTTTATATTTTTTTGTTTTTATTTACATACTTAAATAAATAGATGTGTGCACATTGTAGGTAAAGTATAAATATATATTTTCATGTAGTATTTATTTTAATGCATTTTAATGTTTTTTTTGTGTTTAGATTTTCAGTATGTTTCAAATAATATTTACAATTATTTAAACATATAATAATATTAAAATTATAAAGAATAAACTAAATGATTAAAATATAGATGTACATGGCACAATAAAACTACAGAAAGCTAGCTTTTGTATCTTAGCTCTATTTTTAAGGAAATAACCTTCATTAGATAGAAAATTTAATTTTAACACAATGGTGATAAGTTTGGTGAATTTTGATTTCATATGAAGAAGATATTTATCTGCGAAGTTCAATTTACAACCGTTTCATCCGTGTGTCCCAGATGCATGCACATTATTTTCTTGGGAATTATTTTTATCATTTTCTATGCATTTTTTGTACAAGTTTATGGGAGAACAATTTATTATTCAGGTTGCATAAATTGAAGAATAAAATCAAGCAAAAATGGCTAAATTCAAGAATGAAAATTACAATTTTGTATAAGGTGTAGACCCTTACCCTCCCCTACTTTATTCCCTGTCGACGAAGTCAATATTACATAGTCTCAGAATTTAGGGTCATTCTGTATCTTTGATAATTCATTTCTTTTTCTTTTCATTTCATTCTTTTTTCTTTTATTTTGGATTTAAATACATATATTTATATAGTATTTATAGGCAAATAACGAATGCTAATGTGTACAATTTATCTATATTTACATGTGTTTTGATAAGGATTTGAATATAAAATGGAAGAATAAAGGCAGGTGAATGGCTATTCATCACCCCATATACTTACATTTGCTAGTCTCTAGCAAACACATATTAGAAGAATAAGTGATGCAGAGAAAGAAAAATAAACAAAGGAGAACAAAGAAAGGTAGAATGATCATAACTTTTAAACTTGTATTTACAAAATTGATGTTTGGAGCTTAGCTAAGACATTTAGATTGTTACTTTGTTCGATACCTCATTCAGGTAAGGAATAGTGACTCAACAACCTTTAGATTTTATGTTCCTCTATTCAATTCAACTCAATAGCTTGGTCAAAATTGTCCCTTCAAATGTATACTCTCGTAACCTTGGAATGAAAAGAACCATGTGTGTGAACTTTGTTAGCTATTCTCAGATAAATTGTTGAACCATTAAGAGGTCTCCTCCTCTGGTATCTCGTCCATGAGGAGATGAATATTTCATTCTAAGTTGATGAAGAAGTGGAAAGTGCAAGTATAGTCGCATTTCCTTGTGAAGCTCGGTTACCACTAAATAGGCCTTTCTAGAAGCTCGCAATTTTTTGGAGTTTGTGGTAGAGGTTATTCTTTGTTTGGTGTTTTTAAGCATTCTTGTTTTTCTCTGATGGATATATAATATTTTCTTTTGCCCATGTTTTGGGGTTTTAGAAAAATTATGCTAGCAAACCATTCCTCATATGAAGCATTATTTCAATTCATTCTCTAGTTGTTAGATGTCCATGCTCTTAGATGAAAAATTGAGATGAAGTACCAGTTTGGCAGTCCCCAAGAATGGTTCCTGAGCCATCCTTGATGAAGCGGCCTAGTATCATCCCAACTTAGACTCCAAGAAATTTCAACAACTCATCTTGATTGAACTACATATTGAGGGCAAGGTCTCAAGTCAAGCCATTATCTCAAGAGTCGAGCGGATGTCATGAAAGGTTCTAGTTAGACATATTGAGTCGACTCATGAACATAGTCTCAAAGAACCTAAGTGAATTGAAAGTGACCTTAAGTATCCCATTCCAGTCCTTAACAATTTCCTCTGAAATTAAGCAGATTAATGTGTAGACCAAGCTCCAATCTTCTGATTTTATTTAGACTTGGTCAATTGTCAAATCATTCAGAAAAATGCTTAAGCAATGCAATGCAGAAAATAATCTGTGAAACTATTTTCCTGATTTTGAACTTTTTATGGAAATTAAAAAAAATACAAAATTTCATGAAATTTCAACAATTTTTTTAAAATTATAGATATTATTCAAGTTTTGCAAAGTTTTATGGTATTTTCAAAACTAAAAGAGATATTGTATTCACTAGAAATTTTTTACACGGTATATACAAGCTTTACACTTGTGTATAAGGAATTTTATACAAGTGTATGCACATTTTATTTGAAGAATTCTTGCAATAATATTATTTACAAGGTTTTCAAAATAATTTGAAAATGTTTTTGCAATTATTCATCAAACATTTTTAGAACTTTTTTTTGCAAATAATTTTACGAAGAATTTATCACAAACATTTTACAAACTGTTTTTACAAATACTGAGAAAGAGATTATTTTCCAAATGCACCTGAAAAGATTTACAACATTTTTCAAAGGTTTTCTAGAATTTTTTCAAAATTCTTTACAATCATTTTCCAAATCATTTTGCAAAACAATTTCAAACCAATTTTTTCAAATAAATTTTAGAAATTTTTTCTACATATTTTGAAGGGTGTATTCTGTACAATTGATTTATCGTATACCTTTACCAATATAGTATATTAGACATACTATTGAAAATATGAATTATGATTAATGTCTAACATATATACACATTATATACAACCCCCTATACTTGGCTCGAACTATATCCTCATAGTGATCAAATAGCAATAAAGGTAATCATAACTTATGCTAAGTATAGAAAAGACTATACTACAATGACTAAATAAAAGAATAGAAGTTGATCATCCACCCTATACTTGGGATCAACTATTATAGCACACTATATATAAAGTAGAGATGATCAAGGGTTACAGTAAACAAATCAACAACTCATCCTATCTCCCCCTATGCTTATGGTGAAGGATCCCTAAGCATAGAAAAGAACTATCAACAAACTGAGAGAGAAGCGGGGGAATCGAAAGAAAATAAATATAAAAAACGAGAGGATGGACAACATCTCCCCCTATACTTAGGGTAGGAGATCCCTAAGTATAAGCAATGATAGGAGTGATGAAACAGAACAAAGAAAGAACACTCAAATCGATAGTGGTCTAGACTTAGCTTTAATCCACATAATTTTCAGAGGGACTTCACCCAGAAATAGGATTTTAGAAGATTCAGGTCTTTGACTTAATTCTTCGAGATCCACATGACAATGTGCAGAAGTTGACTCTTAATGTCTAAACCTAGTTGCCTCATTATGTGTATGACTCTTGATTAGGGAAATAATCTCTGCTCTCGTACTATGCTCTTAGATCAATCAGACGGGTGTTGCAAGGCTACGAGAGTTTCTTTTTTGTAGCATAGACATCTAAATACATCAATACGGGTTGGAAATAAATCTTCGTATAAGAGATGGACAACTAGGCATATTTTTTTAAGACCCAAAACATGTACATAAAGAAAGATTCCATATCCGCATGGGCACAAGAAGATCCACACAGAGCTACCAAAAAATTGAACAAAAAGAAGCCAACTACCACATAAATATTTTACCAAAAAAGGTCCAAGCATCAAGACAACCTACAGATTTAGGTGGAGACTTGACTAAACTGGTCGACTTCACAAGGAGAGGTGACTATACTGATCACCCTCTAGTTCTTTTCCCCCTTTTCTGATTTCTCCCCCTTTTTCGATTGTGAACTCAATGCGAGAGAACTTAGAAGAAAATATCTGACTCCACGAGGATGAGTTATAGGGGGAGAGGTTTACATGGTAGTCTGACATTCTTGATGGGAAGAGCTAAAAGTGTCACACACATGAGGCAATTATTCAATGTTCATGGGGTATGCTTTGGGAGGAGGATTG
This sequence comes from Ottelia alismoides, assembly GCA_037367405.1. Classification (NCBI taxonomy): domain Eukaryota; kingdom Viridiplantae; phylum Streptophyta; class Magnoliopsida; order Alismatales; family Hydrocharitaceae; genus Ottelia; species Ottelia alismoides. The sequence continues at coordinate 654,025 of JAZKJV010005466.1, forward strand.
ATCTGAGATGACTTCTAAGCCAAAACGGTGAAAATGATGTATAGAACTTGGAGGCTTTTGATTTTAAAACCCTAGTTCTCACAGGAGTTCCTCCAAACTAATAATCCAAAGGTTGGGTCTAGCTCCATTTTTCACCTTTTGCTCATGTTCTTAGTATGGAACCCAATCTCATTTCTTTAATTGCTCGGGGTCGAGCATGGTTTTAGTATAGTGGGGTGATTAGTTCTTTCAGCTAATTAAAGGCATGGAGGATTCTATCATAAATAATAAAATTTTCCTCTTTCTTAGAAGCTTAGTCAACGGTGGGGCAATTTTACTGAAATCTTTGCCGAATCTTCAATAGAAACCAACATGCCCAAGGAATGATCAGACTTGCTTCAAATTTATAGGTGCCTCGAGTTTGAAAATGATTTCCAACTTCATAGGATCTACCTCCATGCCACGTTTATATATGACATGGCATAACACAATCCCTTTGATTACCTTGAATTGTCTCTTCTCCCACGAGAGCACCGGATTCACTTCCCAACATCTTTTTGAGAACTCGGTGTAAATATGTAAGGCATTGATTGAAGTGTCTCTGTAGATAGAGAAATCATCCATAAAAACATCGAGATAACTACCAATCATATCTGCAAAAAAGGACCAACACGTACCTCGAAAAGGTCATAGAAGCGTTGGAATCCAAAAGGCATCCTGTAGAAGGCTATCTCCCAAATAGACAGGTGAATGTAGTTCTTATGGGTCGATTGCAACTTGATTGTAACCAGAATATCCATCCAAGAAGTAGAATTATTCCTTCACGACCAGTCTTTCAACTATTTAGTTATGAAGGGAAGCATGAAATGATCCTTATTGGTCACTAGATTTAGGCATATGTAATCCACACAGATGCACCAACATGTTGGAACTATGGTTGTAATCTCCTATCCTTTCTCGTTATTCACAATGGTGATCCTTGATTTCTCCAACACGACATGCAAGGGGCTCACACGTTGAGTCGAAGATGGGATATATGAATCTTGCATCACACCATTTTGTAATTTCATTCATGACAACCTCCCAGAGGTTTGGATTCAATCTTCGCTGAAATTCACAGGACATCGTGTTGTCTTCTTTTAGGTAAATGTGATGTGAGAACAATGATGGATTGATACCATGGAGAGATAAAAATTTATAGCCTATTGCCATCCTATTTCTTTCTAGAACCTCTAGCAGGCGAGAATCTTATTTCTCAATTTGCTGTGGATTAATGATTACAGGGAACATATTTTGCGTACCCGCAAGGAAGGCATACTTCATATTTGCTGGAAGTGGTTTTAGATCAGGTGGGGTCTTAATCATTTCTATATCGACTTCAGCTACTGTACTGTGGACTATTCAACTGTGATTTGTCCACCATAGGTAGTTCAAGCTCTGAGTTCATGGCTGCACAAAATTCTTCAATGATAGAATCTTGTTCACAAAAGTTTTCAATTATGTCCTTTTCTTTGGTAAAGATAGGTGGCTAACAATAAACTCAACTGGCAGATCATCAAAAATCTCTTCTTCAAAAACATCTGTGAACTCGACTGTGTTATCTACTACTTCCTTCGTGGAGCGGAATTCGTGTGTTTCAATATCATCCATAAATAGATTTGTATTGCAGATTTAGGTAGAAAATCAGAGTCTTCTATTCTCTATTGTCTAGTCTCACTCTCCTCTGATGCATAATCTGATGGTTATGGCACTTGGATCGTCTCAATAAGCACCTTGTTGCATAATCTGATGGTTATGGCACTTGGATCGTCTCAATAAGCACCTTGTCACTTAGAATGAAAGGTGATCTATTTGATGCCATAGTCAGCCATTTCTTCGGCTGTTCGAAGGAATGGTCGTCCAAGGGTTATTGGGGTATGCAGTAAAGGAGATGAGGTGTTCATGTCCAAGATGATGAAGTCCATAGGGAATTACATCCCTTAAATCAATACAATGACATTCTACAGAATGCCCTGGGGCCGCTTGATGGATGTATCTACGAACTACAGAATCATTCAAGTAGACATGGAAAGTCCCAACCCATATTCTTTCAGCAGTGAAGTAGGCATCATGTTGTTAATGATCGCTATCAAGAAGTGTTCAATCAAACTCTTGGTCAAATATTTGGCATCTAACAAGAGAGTCTCCCCTATCTTTCTTTCTGCTCAAGAAATTGCTAATTGCATGCACTATCACCGTGGTTAATATGTGCTTCACATTTCTTTCATGAGCTCGACACAATTATCTCTTTGAAGTACTTTCTTCTCTCAATCCTTTCTCAATGTTTGGCATGTAATTAATTTCTTTACGCATAGGCATCTCAAGAATAAGTTTCTGATTAGTTTCGACCACATTAAGGTTAGACAATACAATTTTCAAATTTTTATTTCTTTTGGATTTTCTCATAGCATCAGGAAACAGATGATTTACATAATCAAAAAAAGTAGTAGTGTTATGATTTACGTCAAAATAAATGAACACATCTGGCTGTACAAATGGATGACTAAAAGAAACATGGTCAACCAAAAGAGGTGGCCATCCAAAAACTGCAGTAGAGGCTCCATTAGATGGCATTGAGTTGGCTACTAGTGCGGTCTCCTCTGTTGATGATGCGGTGGTGCTTTGGTTACTGTTTCTTTCTTTTTGTTGTTTTTGATTTTTCTGATTTTTTTGGCCTTTTGAATATGGTGCTTCTCCTTTGTCTTCGTCTTCCTCACTCGGCCCGACTGCTAGATCGGCTAATGCAGAAGAGGACGATTCGCCATGAGAATCTTTATTCTTCCCCTTTATGTTGGAAGTCTACTGCAATGTCCTACTGCTCCTGAGAGTGAAAACATTAGATAAAAAAATCATGCACATCTGACTTTGTTAGACCAGTTGGAATATCATAAACTACCTTATCTCTCCTTATGAAGTGATTGGGCTTAGCCTCCACCTGTGCCAAAATTGGTGTTTTGGCAGTAGTGAGGTCATTGAGTTTCTGACTCATTTCTGCAAGGCTCTTTATCAGCTGAGCCAAGCAGTACAAGGCACGGTTCATGGGAGCAACCTCGGATGGTTCAGCGTGTTGTCCATGATTATGCTAGAAATGGTCTGGAGTTTGTGGTAGGAATACTAAGTATTAAATTGAAGAGAAGGGTGGTACTGTTGATGGTGCTGAGGAGGCCATTGATATGGAGCAACAAAGTAATGTTGGTTTTGACGGTACTACGACTGTTGGTACAGAGTCTGTCTCCATTTGCCATGGTATTGTGAAGACTATCGGTGTTTTCTAGGTTGGTTATTATAGACAAATCTCTCTCCTTAATGTTGAGGGGATGTGCGGTTGCTTGAAGGCTGGCCCTACTAATGTCCATCAGGACGGGCCTGCTCTACATAATTGCTTCATATGCCATTCACCTCCTGAATGAGAGGTGTAGGTGGAGAACATGGATTTGGTAGGATTTTAGCTTATGTTGGTAGATGATGAATCCACAATTCGTCATCTTTATTCTTTTATTTTAGCTTTATTTATTTAGTCAAATACCTGTAAATACCCACTACTTTCATGAAATTATCATTTCGCATGCATTTGTTAAATATACAGGTTTAACACTTTTTATACTAAAAAAATAAAGAATAAAAGAAAAAAGAAAAGAGAAATGAAGGATGTATTTATGAAATAAATGCAGACTGACTCGAACCCTGAGAGAAGGTCCAAACTTGACCTGATCGACTAGGAATAAAGTGGGGGAGATAGGGTCTTTAATACAAAAATCCAAAAATAATTTGTACATTTATTCCTTGTATATTTGTATAAAACTTATACTATTTTATTTGTATACAATTGAACTCAAATTAATTATTTTTCTAAACAAAATTTGTAAATAATATGTTTTGTAAATAATAAAAATAATTGTAAAATAAAATAATTTACAGATTATAAGTATCCACACTCAGAAAAGGTCGTAAAACAATAATTAAAAGACCTATTTCAGCTCCATATGAACTCAAATTGAATCAAACTCACCTCCATTGCACTCTAAATTAAATTATCTTTCAAATGCTACTGGTTTCATAATTTTTGGAGTTACGGTTGAAAAGTCAATTTTCAGGGGTGGTTTCTGTAGTTTCACCACTTATTGTATATATACTTGTTCATATATATTTTTATACATGATGTACATAATTGTAAATATTCTCTTCATTATTAAAAATAAAAAATAAAATAACTAACTTAATTTAAAAATTATTTAAAAATAATTTCCTTATTTGTACATGTGTATATTTTACTATATGTATATAATACTTGTATACAACTTATTTCCTTACATAAAAATCACCAAAAATTTTAATATCTAATACTAATTAATTAAATTAATTTAATTATGAAAGTTTTATTTATTTATTTAATTTATTCATTTATTTGATTAGAAAACCTACTTGTATATAAAGATTTGATTTTATTCCTTAAATAAACACAATTAAAGTGGCTAGTTAATTTTTGTAAATTAATTATTTTAATTGTTTTATTTAATTTCGAATTTAATTTATAACTAATTTAATTAATTTATTTATTTAACCAATAAACACATTCCTTCTTTGTACATATTTTCCTTTTTAATTTTCCTCCTCTTTTTATTCGGCTCCTCCTCCCTCATTTGCTCTTGATCAATCTTTGATAGAGAGGAGCCCGATCTCCAAGAGCTTCTTGTCGTAGAAGGGTGCCCAGACTCCAAATCGTCTGGTGACAGCGAGTTGGTCCTTGTCGAGGCCATCACGGCATATGCGATCCACTTTATTTTCCGTCATTCTTCTAGATTGATTTTAGATTTAATTCCATAGCCATTTCATTGTCAAATTCTTAATCGTAGTTTTAGTCATCCATCACGATTTGATCCTCCCCCATTCCGATTTCACATTCATTTCCTCTATCTCATCGATTCACATTCTATATCATACACTCTTCCACCTCCGTTCACACACAGTGACCTGAGATCTGAGCCCGTCTTCCATATCACTGGATTCTCATCACGTTCACACATTCAGTTTATTTCCGCATTTTGAATAATTGGAAATGAGTCATCGTGCTCGCGTCATCCTGTATTTGTATAGAATAAATAAAAATTAAAAAAATAATATATATATATATATATTTCAATTTTTTTCTCTAACATTTGTTTTGCAGGATAAAATAAAAAATTAAAAAAATTAAAAATCAAACAAAAATATATGTTTTAAATATCTATCTGCAGGACAAAGGAAAAAATAAAAAAGTCTACATCAGCCAACCCTCTGTGTGAGCCTGTGCTGTGCGAACTTCACCCATGCGGTAGCGCAACCGTTGTCGACCTCCGATATGCACGACGCACACTGCCTCTCGCAGTCCATTGCCCGCGATACCCTTCTCGGCCGTCCGTGGCCACCGCTTGGAGGCCAACATAGTCGTCACGCATGCCCTCCAATCACGACCTCCACCTGCCTAAAGAACCACCGGCCATGCAAGACCCCATCATCAATGCACTCATACGGATGCGGTGCACCTTCGACTTCCTAAATCTTCCACGGCACTCCACGCTGCCAGACAGGAGCTCCACCCCCCCGCTTCACGTGCCCAGATCTGCCCATGTTAGAGAAGAAGGAGGGAGGGACAACGATCCCTTCCCCTCTGCTTGAGAACGATAATAATAACCCTAAGGATATAATAAAAAATGGAAAAATTGTACTTCATCCCCTGCCATTTCTGAAAATTGCAAAAATGCCCTCGCTAGAGAGCTTGTCACGTGCCGTGCACGCCCTTCCTTGGGTAATTTGCACATTCACCCTCTATTTTATCTCTTCCTACTTTCTAATGAAAAAGCTTTAAATATTTGTATTTCAATACCTAAAATTTTGAGACTTGATTTTGCATGATCTTTTCAACGTAATAAACACTTTTGTGAGTTAATTATTTTGAAAAAAAAATCATGTTATGCTCCTGACTTGTTCCTCTTCATTGTATAAAAATTTCATTGCATTTTATTTTTATTTGCTATTTTAAAAATTCAAAAACAGTCTTTTTGTTTGTTTGAAATTTGGAAAACCATTAAAAATCAAATACTGTCTGAAAAATTCCAAAAAATTAGATTAAGTGTATTTTACTGACTTTTCATTTCTTTCCAATTTTCATGCATTAATCATTTATAGAACTCAAATAAAGTATTTTTAAGTTGCAAATTATTCTAGGTTGTGCACAATTTACTCTTTTTTGACACTGTTTGATTTTTATAAAATCATAAAAACATCAGAAAAACTTGAAAAATTTAGAAAAAAATATTAAAAAAGATTCAAAACGCAAAAGTATTTTCTTTGTAATTTTCTGAGCATTTTTTACTATTTTGAAAAATACAAAAAGAGTGTGGTGTATGTATTTTATATCTTATGCATTTTGTTGAAAAAAAGTATAAAAACTAAAAAATTGGAAAACACAAAAAATTCATCATTTTTGAAAGTTGACAACTTAGTTTTTCAACCGTGCTCTTGTATTCGACCCTGGTCGCTATACTAGTTAAATTAAATAGCGAAGACCGCTTACTTTTCATTGATTGATTTCTCTTAAGTGGTTATACATATTTTTCTCGTTGATCGAACTGATTGGTTGAGAGCAACAACCTGTGATTATTTTTCCATCTTAATCAATATGGATTTTCGTGTCACCAGTAGACAACCAGTTGTTGCTACGGTTGCTGTGGTGATGTGGGCTCGGGAGCTTGCACATAGTACACGTGCTTGACCACCGGTTATGCTGGACTTTGAGGCGACTAGGGCTCCTTCATCTCAAAAGGAGTCGATTTTGATGCATATACCAACTAGCAGGAACTGATTGTGCTCACCAGCAACTCTAGCTACTTGGTGATCTGATCCAATTTGTCCAGGTTTTTGTCCTATGTTTGAACCACAACAAGTTTCTCAAGGTACTGTGATTGTTTCTCGATGATGTCCACTTTGGACAGGTGGCTCCCTATATGAGATGTCACCATATGAACTGGCTTCTGAAGATTGTGTGGCTAATGCTAATATGCACAAGATGATGACAAGGCATCCTCTCCTTCAACCATCTCTTTGAAAATCTTTTAGATGACATCCTCTTCCTTGTTGAAATGCGAATCTCCACAAGCATCATACACAAGCTTTTAGCTCTCAATACCTAGTCACACAAAGAAGCGTTGTACCAAGTTGGTTCGAGGAATATCGACGGGGACACTTCTCCTGCAAATCAGTGAAATTCTCACAAGCCTCATGAATGGATTTGTACGTAGCTTAGGAGAAGTTGGCGATTTGGTTCACATGTGATTGATCCAACTGAGAGGGTAGAATTTGTGCAAGAAAGTTGACTTTGCTCCTCCTAGGTCATGACGACTTTCCTAGTTGATTGATATAGCGAAGCACCTTATCTTGAAGGCTGAATAGAAATGCCATCATCTTGACTACACCTAGTGGTATGTTAGGGTAGTGCATTGTTCTACAGATGCGAGGAAATTATTATATATCGATATAAGGTTCTTCATTTGCATTCCCATGGAAGGTGGGAAGAAGTTCCAAGATCTAAGTCTTCAGCTCGAAATGTGCATGGACATGTGGTATTTGAATCCACTTAGTCATCTGGCTAGTTCTAAGGTTGTAAGTCTCTTTGAGAGTCGGCTTGGGCGGCTCTTCTCTTGGCTTATCTGTCGAGCCTCCATGGCCTCCATCTCCAATAGATTCCCTAGGTTGTTTCTCCTTCTCCTCAGATCATTGAGCATATCTTGGAAGGTGGTGTAGGCCAATGTCTGGTCAGTGAACTGTTGCTGAATTTCCTGAATGGAAGCAAGAAGTTGGACATTCATGCATGTTGATTTGGCTGTTGGCTTGTCTGTGGCTATGGATGATGAGGTCCCTTTCTTTTTTCAGTTGGAGCCATCTCTGTATCTGAATTTGACAAAAATTTTTGTCTCCAGATTGGTCTCTTGATCTGCACATGGTATGATGCCTCGCTCAGACTGAATAGAAGCGCCAAATGTGAAAAATCATTCTATATTAAGGTCAATGTAGAATTTTATTAAGGATGGATATGTATATGGAGTGAAATCAATTTCCATCCAAAGTGAGCAGATTTCAAGACAATAGTGATCCTAGATTATTGAAGAAGGCAGGGAGTCTGGAGAGTAGTTCCCAAAGTCTAAATCGTGATCTCGGTAATCACCCCTAATTATTGGAGAAGGCGATCGCTTTGAATAGATGTGGGTGTCAGTGGAGTCCTGACTAAACCATCCATGAGTCACCATCTCGAATATGAAGGGGGGGATTGAGAATGTATGAAGGATATGGGATTATCAAGAAATAAAAAGGAGTGCAAAATTGTAGACGGCTCAAAGTCAATGAGGGTCAAGTGAGGAATAAAATAGATGAAAGAAAAAGGCACAAATGTGTGGACCTATTTTTGAACATAACTAGAATCAAACAAACAACAAATAAGTTTTGGATTCACCTACTCAACACAGGTGAAGCATAAGAGTTTGATTATTTTTATCTTTTCAATTTTATTTTTTTTTGCAGGAAAAATCTTATAACAAGTCCTTAGGAGGGCTATCCCTATGGGAGTGTGTGTATTGTCTGTAAAGTTCCTAGAACTTATTCCACCGCCTTTGTAACATGTGATATGCACACTTAAAGGTCCTTTATCTCATGCCTGGAGGGGCTACTCTGCTAAAGAAATAGAGTGAGGAAGCCTATAGGTAAAACCAATACCTCCCTCTCAAGCAAAGTACTCAGTTTGTAGGGTGATGAGACAAACACCTTTGTGAGGACATGTGCTATGCTCAATATTTCAAACCAAGTTAGATGCTCCGCACAAGGTGGGAATACCATCGTCGAGAAGGCCCTACTCATCTACGTATGATAGAAAGACCAATACTTTGTCGTCCCAGGTGATAATCAAGGCTGCAACATATCGGGTTTTGGGGCTCTTATCTATAGGGGCGTGCCTCACTCAGTCTAAACATTACTTGAAAACAATGAGGGCTTTATAAACATAAAATAATGATGTCCATTATAGTTTTTAATAAGGTCAAAGTGTTATTAGCAGTCTTGTTATCTTAATTTTTTTGGTTTCACTCTTTTTAATGTATTTTACAATAAAATGCTCTTAGCAAATTTTTTCCATTTTCTTTTTGATCCTAAGTGATATAAAATAGAGAGAGATGACAAGAAAGAAATGCAAGTGATACTAGAGTAAAAATCCCACTCTCTTATCAAATGATGCATGCGAAGTAAGAAGATTCATAGTGATTCCCAACGCTCTCCATGCATGATACAAGGCATAGTTGAAACATTTGCATGATATGAGCATTATGCAATGAGATAAAGCGTCCTAAAAAGGAATTGCTATTAGCGGGAAGAGACAAATGCTAACTACTCAAAAATGGATCCTAAGTCTTCGATCTTGGAGACTCCTCGGTGCCCGCCACGATAGGTACTGAAAGTGTTGTGTGGATTCTCTCATGGCTCGTGGTTCTAAATTCAAGCAATTAGCTATTAATTTTTTACTAAGTCCAAGCGAAGTAATCTATAGTTGCATACTTCTAATTAGGCTTTGGACCTAGCTACCAAGTCAAGCAATCCTAGATCCAGGGGATCAATTACATAAAACAAATAAAAAGAAAGATGGGAAACTCAAAATATGTGAAACAAAATAAAATAAAGCAATGAAAATGATGAGAAAACCGACAAGGCCTCCAGGTGAGCAGACACCCGGGTAATGGACCTTGTGAAGTGAAGTGTCCAAAATTATTACAAATTAATTTACAAAAATAAAAATAAAACTCTCCTCACAAAAATAAAATAAAAGCTTATGCAGATGTGCTCTTCTCCCCTTCCTTGTCTCTCTCATGTTCTCTCCAATTGGCGCACCAAAAGAAGCATCTATCTCCTCATGACTTGGGTGCATCCACATCCTAAGAGATAGTCATCACCATGCGGTCCCTCGCAAGAAAGTCAACAAAGACAAATGGGTCAGAATAGATAAAATATTTATTAACAATAAATAGTAGAAAATAAAAAGGCAAATAATGAGTAAAATAAATGTGTACACAAATGCTATACTACATTGCTCCCCGGCAACGGTACCATTTGAAATGCTATCAGAACAAAGCGAAGTAGACGTGTTGTCCACACATGGTGGGACCACATTCACTGAGGTGAACGATGCACAACTTGATTATCAAATTCAAGACTCACACAATAATATAAAGCAATGTAAATCAAAGAAATGAGTCAAAATTAATTATAAAGACTACAATTAAATATGTATAGTGTACAAGTAGACTAGGGTGTCGAACTCAGGGAACAAGTCGGTATAGCAGTATTGTTGTATATAAATAAATAGTTGTGTATAGCAGTATTGTTGAGGGCAAGGTCTCAAGTCAAGCCATTATCTCAAGAGTCGAGCGGATGTCATGAAAGGTTCTAGTTAGACATATTGAGTCGACTCATGAACATAGTCTCAAAGAACCTAAGTGAAGTGAAAGAGACCTTAAGTATCCCATTCCAGTCCTTAACAATTTCCTCTGAAATTAAGCAGATTAATGTGTAGACCAAGCTCCAATCTTCTGATTTTATTTAGACTTGGTGAATTGTCAAATCATGCAGAAAAATGCTTAAGCAATGCAATGCAGAAAATATTCTGTGAAACTATTTTCCTGATTTTGAACTTTTTATGGAAATTTAAAAAAATACAAAATTTCATGAAATTTCATCAATTTTTTTAAAATTATAGATATTATTTAAGTTTTACAAAGTTTAATGGTATTTTCAAAAACAAAAGAGATATTGTATTCACTAGGAATTTTTTACACGGTATATACGAGCTTTATACTTGTGTATAAGGAATTTTATACAAGTGTATACACATTTTATTTGAAGAATTCTTGCAATAATATTATTTACAAGGTTTTCAAAATAATTTGAAAATGTTTTTGCAATTATTCATCAAACATTTTTAAAACTTTTTTTTGCAAATAATTTTACGAGGAATTTATCACAAACATTTTACAAACTGTTTTTACAAATACTGAGAAAGAGATTATTTTCCAAATGCACCTGAAATAATTTACAACATTTTTCAAAGGTTTTCTAGATTTTTTTCAAAATTCTTTACAATCATTTTCCAAATCATTTAGCAAAACAATTTCAAACCAATTTTTTCAAATAAATTTTCGAAATTTTTTCTACATATTTTGAAGGGTGTATTCTGTACAATTGATTTATCGTATACCTTTTCCAATATAGTATATTAGACATACTATTGAAAATATGAATTATGATTAATGGCTAACATATATACACATTATATACAACCCCCATACTTGGCTCGAACTATATCTCATAGTGATCAAATAGCAATAAAGGTAATCATAACTCATGCTAAGTATAGAAAAGACTATACAATGACTAAATAAAAGAATAGAAGTTGATCATCCACCCTATACTTAGGATCAACTATTATAGCACACTATATATAAAGTAGAGATGATCAAGGGTTACAGTAAACAAATCAACAACTCATCCTATCTCCCCCTATGCTTATGGTGGAGGATCCCTAAGCATAGGAAAGAACTATCAACAAACTGAGAGAGAAGCGGGGGAATCGAAAGAAAATAAACACAAAAAATGAGAGGATGGACAACATCACCCCCTATACTTAGGGTAGGAGATCCCTAAGTATAAGCAACGATAGGAGTGATGAAACAGAACAAAGAAAGAACACTCAAATCGATAGTGGTCTAGACTTAGCTTTAATCCACATAATTTTCAGAGGGACTTCACCGAGAAATAAGATTTTAGAAGATTCAGGTCTTTCACTTAATTCTTCGAGATCCACATGACAATGTGCAGAAGTTGACTCTTAATGTCTAAACCTAGTTGCCTCATTATGGGTATGACTCTTGATTAGGGAAATAATCTCTGGTCTCGTACTATGCTCTTAGATCAATCAGACGGGTGTTGCAAGGCTACAGAGTTCCTTTTTGTAGCATAGACATCTAAATACATCAATACGGGTTGGAAATAAATCTTCGTATAAGAGATGGACAACTAGGCACATTTTTTAAGACCCAAAACATGTACAGAAAGAAAGATTCCATATCCGCATGGGCGCAAGAAGATCCACACGGAGCTACCAAAAATTTGAACAAAAAGAAGCCAACTACCACATAAATATTTTACCAAAAAAGGTCCAAGCATCAAGACAACCTACAGATTTTGGTGGAGACTTGGCTAAACTGGTCGACTTCACAAGGAGAGGTGACTACGTTGATCACCCTCTAGTTCTTTTCCCCCTTTTCTGATTTCTCCCCCTTTTTCAATTGTGAGCTCAATGCGAGAGAACTTAGAAGAAAATATCTGACTCCATGAGGATGAGTTATAGGGGGAGAGGTTTGCATGGTAGTCTGACATTCTTGATGGGAAGAGCTAAAAGTGTCACACACATGAGGCAATTATTCAATGTTCATGGGGTATGCTTTGGGAAGAGGATTGACCTGAGATGACTTCTGAGCCAAAACGGTGAAAATGATGTGTAGAACTTGGAGGCTTTTGATTTTAAAACCCTAGTTCTCATAGGAGTTCCTCCAAACTAATAATCCAAAGGTTGGGTCTTGCTCCATTTTTCACCTTTTGCTCATGTTCTTAGTGTGGAACCCATTCTCATTTCTTTAATTGCTCGGGGCCGAGCATGGTTTTAGTATAGTGGAGTGATTAGTTCTTTCAGCTAATTAAAGGCATGGAGGATTCTATCATAAATAATAAAATCTTCCTCTTTCTTACAAGCTTAGTCAACGGTGGGGCAATTTTACTGAAATCTTTGACGAATCTTCAATAGAAACCAACATGCCCAAGGAATGATCAGATTTGCTTCAAATTTATAGGTGCCTCGAGTTTGAAAATGATTTACAACTTCATAGGATCTACCTCCATGCCACGTTTATGTATGACATGGCATAACACAATCCCTTTGATTACCTTGAATTGTCTCTTCTCCCACGAGAGCACCGGATTCACTTCCCAACATCTTTTTGAGAACTCGGTGTAAATATGTAAGGCATTGATTGAAGTGTCTCTGTAGATAGAGAAATCATCCATAAAAACATCGAGATAACTACCAATCATATCTGCAAAAAAGGACCAACACATACCTCGAAAAGGTCATAGAAGCGTTGGAATCCAAAAGGCATCCTGTAGAAGGCTATCTCCCAAATAGACAGGTGAATCTAGTTCTTATGGGTCGATTGCAACTTGATTGTAACCAGAATATCCATCCAAGAAGTAGAATTATTCTTTCACGACCAGTCTTTCAACTATTTAGTTATGAAGGGAAGCAGGAAATGATCCTTGTTGGTTACTAGATTTAGGCATATGTAATCCACACAGATGCACCAACATGTTGGAACTATGGTTGTGATCTCCTATCCTTTCTCGTTATTCACAATGGTGATCCTTGATTTCTCCAACACGACATGCAAGGGGCTCACACGTTGAGTCGAAGATGGGATATATGAATCTTGCATCACACCATTTTGTAATTTCATTCATGACAACCTCCCAGAGGTTTGGATTCAATCTTCTCTGAAATTCACAGGACATCGTGTTGTCTTCTTTTAAGTAAATGTGATGCGAGAACAATGATGGATTGATACCATGGAGAGATAAAAATTTATAGCCTATTGCCATCCTATTTCTTTCTAGAACATCTAGCAGGCGAGAATCTTATTTCTCAATTTGCTGTGAATTAATGATTACAGGGAACATATTTTGCGTACCCGCAAGGAAGGCATACTTCATATTTGCTGGAAGTGGTTTTAGATCAGGTGGGGTCTTAATCATTTCTATATCGACTTCAGCTACTGTACTGTGGACTATTCAACTGTGATTTGTCCACCATAGGTAGTTCAAGCTCTGAGTTCATGGCTGCACAAAATTCTTCAATGATAGAATCTTGTTCACAAAATTTTTCAATTATGTCCTCTTGCTTTGGTAAAGATGGGTGGCTAACAATAAACTCTACTGGCAGATCATCAAAAATCTCTTCTTCAAAAACATCTGTGAACTCGACTGTGTTATCTACTACTTCCTTCGTGGAGCGGAATTCATGTGTTTCGATATCATCCATAAATAGATTTGTATTGCAGATTTAGGTAGAAAATCAGAGTCTTCTATTCTCTATTGTCCAGTCTCACTCTCCTCTGATGCACAATCTGATGGTTATGGCACTTGGATCGTCTCAATAAGCACCTTGTTGCATAATCTGATGGTTATGGCACTTGGATCGTCTCAATAAGCACCTTGTCACTTAGAACGAAAGGTGATCTATTTGATGCCATAGTCAGCCATTTCTTCGGCTGTTCGAAGGAATGGTCGTCCAAGGGTTATTGGGGTATGCAGTAAAGGAGATGAGGTGTTCATGTCCAAGATGATGAAGTCCATAGGGAATTACATCCCTTAAATCATTACAATGACATTCTACAGAATGCCATGGGGCCGCTTGATGGATGTATCTACGAACTACAGAATCATTCAAGTAGACATGGAAAGTCCCAACCCATATTCTTTCAGCAGTGAAGTAGGCATCATGTTGTTAATGATCGCTATCAAGAAGTGTTCAATCAAACTCTTGGTCAAATATTTGGCATCTAACAAGAGAGTCTCCCCTATCTTTCTTTCTGCTCAAGAAATTGCTAATTGCATGCACTATCACCGTGGTTAATATGTGCTTCACATTTCTTTCATGAGCTCGACACAATTATCTCTTTGAAGTACTATCTTCTCTCAATCCTTTCTTAATGTTTGGCATGTAATTAATTTCTTTACGCATAGGCATCTCAAGAATAAGTTTCCGATTAGTTTCGACCACATTAAGGTTAGACAATACAATTTTCAAATTTTTATTTCTTTTGGATTTTCTCATAGCATCAGGAATTAGATGATTTACAGAATCAAAAAAAGTAGTAGTGTTATGATTTACGTCAAAATAAATGAACACATCTGGCTGTACAAATGGATGACTAAAAGAAGCATGGTCAACCAAAAGAGGTGGCCATCCAAAAACTGCAGTAGAGACTCCATTAGATGGCATTGAGTTGGCTACTAGTGCGGTCTCCTCTGTTGATGACGCGGTGGTGCTTCGGTTACTGTTTCTTTCTTTTTGTTGTTTTTGATTTTTCTGATTTTTTGGCCTTTTGAATATGGTGCTTCTCCTTTGTCTTCGTCTTCCTCACTCGGCCCGACTGATAGATCGGCTAATGCAGAAGAGGATGATTCACCATGAGAATCTTTATTCTTCCCCTTTATGTTGGAAGTCTACTGCAATGTCCTACTGCTCCTGAGAGTGAAAACATTAGATAAAAAAATCATGCACATCTGACTTTGTTAGACCAGTTGGAATATCATAAACTACCTTATCTCTCCTTATGAAGTTATTGGGCTTAGCCTCCACCTGTGCCAAAATTGGTGTTTTGGCAGTAGTGAGGTCATTGAGCTTCTGACTCATTTCTGCAAGGCTCTTTATCAGCTGAGCCAAGCAGTCCAGGGTACGGTTCATGGGAGCAACCTCGGATGGTTGAACGTGTTGTCCATGATTATACTAGAAATGGTCTGGAGTTTGTGGTAGGAATACTAAGTATTAAATTGAAGAGAAGGGTGGTACTGTTGATGGTGCTGAGGAGGTCATTGATATGGAGCAACAGAGTAATGCTGGTTTTGACGGTACTGCAACTGTTGGTACAGAGTCTGTCTCCATTTGCCATGGTATTGTGAAGACTATCGGTGTTTTCTAGGTTGGTTATTATAGACAAATCTCTCTCCTTAATGTTGAGGGGATGTACGGTTGCTTGAAGGCTGGCCCTACTGATGTCCATCAGGACAGGCCTTCTCTACATCATTGCTTCATATGCTATTCACCTCCTGAATGAGAGGTGTAGGTGGAGAACATGGATTTGGTAGGATTTTAGCTCATGTTGGTAGATGATGAATCCACAATTCATCATCTTTATTCTTTTATTTTAGCTTTATTTATTTAGTCAAATACCTGTAAATACCCACTAATTTCATGAAATTATCATTTCGCATGAATTTGTTAAATATACAGGTTTAACACTTTTTATACTAAAAAATAAAGAATAAAAGAAAAAAGAAAAGAGAAATAAAGGATGTATTTATGAAATAAATGCAGACTGACTCGAACCCTGAGAGAAGGTCCAAACTTGACCTGATCGACTAGGAATAAAGTGGGGGAGATAGGGTCTTTAATACAAAATCAAAAAATAATTTGTACATTTATTCCTTGAATTTTTGTATAAAACTTATACTATTTTATTTGTATACAAATTGAACTCAAATTAAATATTTTTCTAAATAAAATTTGTAAATAAATTGTTTTGTAAATAATAAAAATAATTGTAAAATAAAATAATTTACAGATTAAAAGTATCCACACTCAGAAAAAGCTGTAAAACAATAATTGAAAGACCAATTTCAGCTCCATATGAACTCAAATTGAATCAAACTCACCTCCATTGCACTCTAAATTAAATTATCTTTCAAATGCTACTGGTTTCATAATTTTTGGAGTTACGGTTGAAAAGTCGATTTTCAGGGGTGGTTTCTGTAGTTTCACCACTTATTGTATATATACTTGTTCATGTGTATTTTTATACATGATGTACATAATTGTAAATATTCTCTTCATTATTAAAAATAACAAATAAAATAACTAAATTAATTTAAAAATTATTTAAAAATAATTTCCTTATTTGTACATGTGTATATTTTACTATATGTATATAATACTTGTATACAACTTATTTCCTTACATAAAAATCACCAAAAATTTTAATATCTAACACTAATAATTATGAAATTTTTATTTATTTATTTAATTTATTCATTTATTTGATTAGAAAACCTACTTGTATGTAAAGATTTGATTTTATTCCTTAAATAAACACAATTAAAGTGGCTAGTTAATTTTTGTAAATTAATTATTTTAATTGTTTTATTTAATTTCGAATTTCATTTATAATTAATTAACTAATTTAATTAATGTTTGTCGACCTCCGATGTGCACGACGCACACTGCCTCTCGCAATCCATTGCTTACGATACCCTTCTCGGCCGTCCGTGGCCACCGCCTGGAGGCCAACATAGTCGTCACGCATGCCCTCCAATCGCGACCTCCACCCACCTGAAGAACCACCGGCCATGCAAGACCCCATCATCAATGCACTCGTACGGATGCGGTGCACCTTCGACTTCCTAGATCTTCCACGGCTCTCCACGCTGCCAGACAAGAGCTCCCCCCCCGCTTCACGTGCCTAGATCTGCCCATGTTAGAGAAGAAGGAGGGAGGGGCAACGACCCCTTCCCCTCTGCTTGAGAACGATAATAATAACCCTAGGGATATAATAAAAAATGGAAAAATTGTACTTCATCCCCTACCATTTCTGAAAATTGCAAAAATGCCCTCGCTAGATAGCCTGTCACGTGCCGTGCACGCCCTTCCTTGGGTAATTTGCACATTCACCCTCTATTTTATCTCTTCCTACTTTCTAATGAAAAAGCTTTAAATATTTGTATTTCAATACCTAAAATTTTGAGACTTGATTTTGCATGATCTTTTCAACGTAATAAACACTTTTGTGAGTTAATTATTTTGAAAAAAAATCATGTTATGCTCCTGACTTGTTCCTCTTCATTGTTTAAAAATTTCATCGCATTTTATTTTTATTTGCTATTTTAAAAATTCAAAAACAATGTCTTTTTGTTTGTTTGAAATTTGGAAAACCATTAAAAATCTAATACTGTCTGAAAAATTCCAAAAAATTAGATTAAGTGTATTTTACTGTCTTTTCATTTCTTTCCAATTTTCGTGGATTAATCATTTATAGAACTCAAATAAAGTATTTTTAAGTTGCAAATTATTCTAGGTTGTGCACAATTTACTCTTTTTTGACACTGTTTGATTTTTATAAAATCATAAAAACATCAGAAAAACTTGAAAAATTTAGAAAAAATATTAAAAAAGATTCAAAATGCAAAAGTATTTTCTTTGCAGTTTTCTGAGCATTTTTTACTATTTTGAAAAATACAAAAAGAGTGTGGTGTATGTATTTTATATCTTATGCATTTTGTTGAAAAAAGTATAAAAATTGGAAAATTGGAAAACACAAAAAATTCATCATTTTTGAAAGTTGACTACTTAGTTTTTCAACCGTGCTCTTGTATTCGACCCTGGTCACTATACTAGTTAAATTAAATAGCGAAGACCGCTTACTTTTCATTGATTAATTTTCTTAAGTGGTTATACATATTTTTCTCGTTGATCGAACTGATTGGTTGAGAGCAACGATCTGTGATTATTTTTCCATCTTAATCAATATGGATTTTCGTGTCACCAGTAGACAACCAGTTGTTGCTACGGTTGCTGTGGTGATGTCGGCTCGGGAGCTTGCACATACTACATGTGCTTCACCACCGGTTATGCTGGACTTTGAGGCGACTAGGGCTCCTTCATCTCAAAAGGAGTCGATTTTGATGCATATACCAACTAGTAGGAACCGATTGTGCTCACCAGCAACTCTAGCTACTTGGTGATCTGATCCAATTTGTCCAGGTTTTTGTCCTATGTTTAATCACAACAAGTTTCTCAAGGTACTGTGATTGTTTCTCGATGATGTCCACTTTGGACAGGTGGCTCCCTATATGAGATGTCACCATATGAACTGGCTTCTGAAGATTGTGTGGCTAATGTTGATATGCACAAGATGATGACAAGGCATCCTCTCCTTCAACCATCTCTTTGAAAATCTTTTAGATGACATCCTCTTCCTTGTTGAAATGCGAATCTCCACAAGCCTCATCCACAAGCTTTTAGCTCTCAATACCTAGTCACACAAAGAAGCGTTGTACCAAGTTGGTTCGAGGAATATCGACGGGGACACTTCTCCTACAAATCAGTGAAATTCTCACAAGCCTCATGAATGGATTTGTGTGTAGCTCAGGAGAAGTTGGCGATTTGGTTCACATGTGATTGATCCTACTGAGAGGGTAGAATTTGTGCAAGAAAGTTGACTTGTGCTCCTCCTAGGTCATGACGACTTTCCTAGTTGATTGATCTAGCGAAGCACCTTATCTTAAAGGCTGAATAGAAATGCCATCATCTTGACTACACCTAATGGTATGTTAGGGTAGTGCATTGTTCTACAGATGCGAGGAAATTATTATATATCGATATAAGTTTCTTCATTTGCATTCCCATGGAAGGTGGGAAGAAGTGCCAAGATCTAAGTCTTCAGCTCGAAATGTGCATGGACCTGTGGTATTTGAATCCACTTAGTCATCTGGCTAGTTCTAAGGTTGTAAGTCTCTTTGAGAGTCGGCTTGGGCTGCTCTTCTCTTGGCTTATCTGTCGAGCCTCCATGGCCTCCATCTCCAATAGATTCCCTAGGTTGTTTCTCCTTCTCCTCAGATCATTGAGCATATCTTGGAAGGTGGTGTATGCCAATGTCTGGTCAGTGAGCTGTTGCTGAATTTCCTGAATGGAAGCACGAAGTTGGACATTCATGCATGTTTATTTGGCTGTTGGCTTGTTTGTGGCTATGGATGATGAGGTCCCTTTCTTTTTCTAGTTGGAGCCATGTCTGTATCTGAATTTGACAAATTTTTTGTCTCCAGATCGGTCTCTTGATCTGCACATGGTATGATGCCTCGCTCAGTCTGAATAGAAGCGCCAAATGTGAAAAATCATTCTATATTAAGGTCAACGCAGAATTTTATTAAGGATGGAGATGTATATGGAGTGAAATCAATTTCCATCCAAAGTGAGCAGATTTCAGGACAATAGTGATCCTAGATTATTGAAGAAGGCAGGGAGTCTGGAGAGTAGTTCTCAAAGTTTAAATCGTGATCTCGATAATCACCCCTAATTATTGGAGAAGGCGATCGCTTTGAATAGATGTGGGTGTCAGTGGAGTCCTGACTAAGCCATCCATGAGTCGCCATCTCGAATATGAAGGGGGGATTGAGAATGTATGAAGGATATGGGATTATCAAGAAATAAAAAGGAGTGCAAAATTGTAGACGACTCAAAGTCAATGAGGGTCAAGTGAGGAATAAAATAGATGAAAGAAAAAGGCACAAATGTGTGGGACCTATTTTTGAACATAACTAGAATCAAACAAACAACAAATAAGTTTTGGATTCACCTACTCAACACAGGTGAAGCATAAGAGTTTGATTATTTTTATCTTTTTAATTTTATTTTTTTTTTGCAGGAAAAATCTTATAACAAGTCCTTAGGAGGGCTATCCCTATAGGAGTGTGTGTATTGTGAGTAAAGTTCCTAGCACTTATTCCACCGCCTTTGTAACATGTGATATGCACACTTAAAGGTCCTTTATCTCATGCCTGGGGGGCTACTTTGCTAAAGAAATAAAGTGAGGAAGCCTATAGGTAAAACCAATACCTCCCTCTCAAGCAAAGTACTCAAATGTAGGGTGATGAGACAAACACCTTTGTGAGGACATGTGCTATGCTCAATATTTCAAACCAAGTTAGATGCTCCACACAAGGTGGGAATACCATCGTCGAGAAGGCACTACTCATCTACGTATGATAGATAGACCAATACTTTGTCGTCCCAGGTGATAATAAAGGCTGCAACATATCGGGTTTTGGGGCTCTAATCCTTAGGGGCGTGCCTCACTCGGTCTAAACATTACTTGAAAACAATGAGGGCTTTATAAACGTAAAATAATGATGTCTATTATAGTTTTTAATAAGGTCAAAGTGTTATTAGCAGTATTGTTGTCTTATTTTTTTTGGTTTTCACTTTTTTAATGTATTTTACAATAAAATGCTCTTAGCAACTTTTTTCCATTTTCTTTTTGATCCTAAGTGATAAAAAATAGAGAGAGATGACAAGAAAGAAATGCAAGTGATACTAGAGTAAAAATCCCACTCTCTTATCGAATGTTGCATGCGAAGTAAGAAGATTCATAGTGATTCCCAACGCTCTCCATGCATGATACAAGGCATAGTGGAAACATTTGCACGATATGAGAAATATGCAATGAGATAAAGCGTCCTAAAAAGGAATTGCTATTAGTGGGAAGAGACAAATGCTAACTACTCAAAAATGGATCCTAAGTCTTCGATCTTGGAGATTCCTCGGTGCCCGCCACGATAGGTACTGAAAGTATTGTGTGGATTCTCTCATGGCTCGTGGTTCTAAATTCAAGCAATTAGCTATTATTTTTTTACTAAGTCCAAGCGAAGTAATCTATAGTTGCATACTTCTAATTAGGCTTTGGACCTAGTTACCAAGTCAAGCAATCCTAGATCCAGGGGATCAATTACATAAAAAAATAAAAAGAAAGATGGGAAACTCAAAATATGTAAAACAAAATAAAATAAAGCAATGAAAATGATGAGAAAACCGACAAGGCCTCCAGGTGAGCAGACACCCGGGTAATGGACCTTGTGAAGTGAAGTGTCCAAAATTATTACAAATTAATTTACAAAAATAAAAATAAAACTCTCCTCACAAAAATAAAATAAAAGCTTATGCAGATGTGCTCTTCTCCCCTTCCTTGTCTCTCTCATGTTCTCTCCAATTGGCACACCAAAAGAAGCATCAATCTCCTCATGACTTGGGTGCATCCACATCCTAAGAGATAGTCATCACCATGTGGTCCCTCGCAAGAAAGTCAACAAAGACAAATGGGTCAGAATAGATAAAATATTTATTAACAATAAATAGTAGAAAATAAAAAGGCAAATAATGAGTAAAATAAATGCGTACACAAATGCTATACTACATTGCTCCCCGGCAACGGTACCATTTGAAATGCTACCAGAACAAAGCGAAGTAGACGTGTTGTCCACACAAGGTGGGACCACATTCACTGAGGTGAACGATGCACAACTTGATTATCAAATTCAAGACTCACACAATTATATAAAGCAATGTAAATCAAATAAATGAGTCAAAATTAATTATAAAGACTACAATTAAATATGTATAGTGTACAAGTAGACTAGGGTGTCGAACTCAGGGAACAAGTCGGTATAGCAGTATTGTTGTGTATAAATAAATAGTAATGTATATATGCTCAATATTGACTTTCTCAATTAATGTTTTTGTGGGTTTTTTATTCTTTAGTTTTATGTATTTTTATTTACATTTTTTAAATTTTAATTTTATATGTATTTTATATTTTCTGATTTTTAAATTTCTCTGTTTTCCTTTTTTATATAGAATAAAGGTATATATCACTATATATGTATATTATGTACTATTATAACATAGGTAATACATAATAGAATATATATAAAATAAATATACAAAATTAGAAAATACCAAAAAGAATAGTTCTTTTTATTTAATATATTTAAAAATATTTATAAGGTATTTTAATAATTAATAATAATATAATCTATATATAACTATATGTGTTCAATGGGGATGCCCCCTTGGGGCAGCCAACATGACTGCCCCTATCCATTTTCGACATTTTTTACTCATCATTTTCAAAAATACCATCATGTATATTCATCAATATATTCCTCCTATATGTCATTCGAATTTCATCAGAAATAAAGACTTTTGTGCCCTCCTTCTAAAAGAGGTCGAATACGACAATGTTTAGACCGTTAAAATTATTTGTTCTAGATAGAGAGCATGTTAGTCTCTGTTTTTGAAGAAATTCAAATGGCATATTGGTGGGATGTATATATAAATATAAATATACATGGTGATATTTTAAAAAAAATAAAAAATGGGGAAAAATAGGGACGAGGACAACCTTGTTGGCTGCCCTTAGGAGGCAACCCCATTTTTTTCTAACTATATATGTATATAATACAATATAGGGTATTAAGATTATAAATATAGCTATAAATAGCCAATAAATGTGAAATAAAATATTTTTGTATTTTTATTTTTTTCTTCTATTTTTATAACTTCTCTTCTATCTGCATCAATGTAGGCACATAGTTTGGGATATGACCTCCCAAACACAAGACACATACTTGAGGTCCCTCTCACGTATCTCAAGATCCATTCGGCCTCCCAATAGTCCTTCCCCGGATTGGACATGAATCTTCTCAACACGTCTACTGCATGGGCTATATAGGGTCTAGTGCAAACCATTGCATACATGAGGCTCCCAACTGCGGATTGGTATGGGATCTTGGTCATCTCTGCTTTTTCCTAAGTAGAAAGACATGACTCTTTGGTTAGCTTGAAATGAGAGGCAAAGGGTTTGCTTACAGTCTTTGTATTCTTCATGTTGAACCGCTCCAACACGCGTTCAAGATAGCTCTCCTGTGACAACCACAACATGCGCTTCTTCCTGTCCCTTATAATCTGCAACCTTAGGATGTGACTTGCCTTGCCAAAATCCTTCATCTCAAACTCTTTGGATAGTTCTTTCTTGAGCTTTGCAATGAGGTTGGAATCATGACCTACAATCAACATATCATCTACATATATCAAAAGAATGACAAACCTGTCATTGGGAAGACGACAAACATATACACATGGATCGGCTGTCGTCCTCTTGAAGCCCTGCTTTCCCATAAAAGCATCAAACTTCAAGTACCACTGTCTCGGGTCTTGCTTCAAGCCATAAAGACTCTTTCTAAACCTACAAACCATGTGTTCTTTCCCTTTCTCTTGAAAACCCTGTGGTTGTTCCATGTAGATCTCTTCTTTCAAATCACCGTGAAGAAATGCTATCTTCACATCCATCTGCTACAGCTCAAGGTCCATGCTGGCAACAAGTCCTAGCACCATTCTCACTGAACTCATCTTCACCATTGGGGAAAAGATCTCATCATAGTCCACTCCTTCCTTCTGACTGAACCCTTTCACCATCAATCTGACCTTGTACTTGATCTACTTGCCGCTGTCATCTGATTTTAGCTTGTAAACCCATTTGTTATTCAAGGCCCTCTTTCCCTTAGGAAGCTTAACAAGGTCAAAAGTGTGATCCTTTCTGAGAGATAGCATCTCTTCATTTATTACATTGTGCTAATGACGCTTATCCTTATGCTCCTGTGCCTCCTCAAAGGTGTATGGCTCACTTGCGTCTGTGAGCATCACATACCTGGAAGTGGGGTAACTGGATGATGGTTGGAGTGTCCTCTCAGATCTCCTGACGTGAGGCTCTACTACATCTGCATGTGGATGAGGCTGCTCCCCCTGTCCTAACTCCCCTGGAACTGCATCAACGGGGTCTGCATCTGGCTCACGCTGCTCTAGCTGTCTATCCTCTCCACCTGTACCCTATACTGGAGAGGGATCCGTGTCCTTGTCATTGTCATCATCCATGGAAATTCATCTGCATCACCACTCTCAGTGGTGTCCTCATCTAATGTCTGATTCTCATAAAAAATCACATCCCTGTGTCTGGTGGCTGTCTTCTTCCTTGGATCCCAAAGACGGTATCCAAACTCCTAATCTCCATATCCAAGAAAAATACAAGGCACTGCCTTGTCATCCAACTTCTTCCTTTGCTCCTTTGGTACAAGTGCATAGGCCTTGCATCCAAATTCCCTCAAATGAGCATATGAGGGGTCCTTCCCTCTCCAAACATGCTCTGGAATCTGAAAACCCAAAGGAACTGATGGAGATCTATTGATCAAGTAACATGCAATGCGAATCTTCTCAGCCCAAAAGGTCTTGGGCAACTTCGATGTCTTCAGCATACATCGAACTCTCTTAACAATGGTCCTGTTCATTCTCTCAGCTAGACCATTGTGCTGGGGTATACCTGGCTCTGTCCTCTCATGCCTGATGTCGTGCTCTGTGCAGTAGCCCTGAAAACTATGGGAGGTGTACTCTCCCCCATTGTCTTTGCGTAGACACTTCAACAATTTTCCTGTCTCACGCTCAATTATGGCATGGAATTTCTTGAAGCAATCAAACACCTGATCCTTCGATCTTAGCATATACACCCACACCTTCCTAGATATGTCATCAATAAAGGTGACAAAATACATGTTGCCCCCAAAGAGGCTGTGTCTATGGGATCACAAACATCAGAATGAACCAACTGTAGAAGGTCTCCCTTCACCTTGGATCAAGCTCTGTATGGTGCACTCCTGCTCTTCCCAACCTCACATGCATCACAAGGAGACAAAGTGGTGTCATTGTGGCAGGGGATCAACTCTCTCTTGCTCAAAAACTGCAATCCCTTCTGGCTCATGTGGCCAAGTCGACCGTGCCACAAATCTGAATTGTATGCCTTGCTGGCATGCAAACTGTCGTCCATGACCTCCACTCTAGCCATGCAAAGTATGTGACACAAGCTGCCTCTCGTCATGATGAGAGAATCCTTGCTTATCTTGCATTTGCTGTCGTCAAACTTCATATGGTAGCCTTCACTATTTAGATGTGAACTAGATATAAGGCTAAGACGCACATCAGGAACATGCCTCACATTCTGGAGTGTCATTGAGCACCCAACATCCGTCTGAATTGAGATGGTGCCCATGCCAATGATCTTAGAGTAAATCTCATTACCTATCAAGACTCGTCGATAATCACCCCTAATGTAGGTGGTGAAGAACTCCCTGTGTGAAGTCACATGATAGGAGGCGACTGTGTCAACGACCCACTCCAAATCACTCCATGCATGCAAGCACTAATCATGGATGGTGAGAATCACCTCATCTGCACTGTCATCTGCCACGACTGCAACTACATTCCCATCTTCCTTTTTCTGATCTTTCTTGGCTTCAGATTGCTCTCTCTTCCAAACCCTCCAATCTCTCTTCCATTGAACGGGTTTCTGGCAATGATGACACTTTCTCTGCTCTTGGACTTCTCCTGTGACTGCCCTTTGCTATTGGATCTTCCTCTCCTCTCATCTGCATACACATGTGAAGAGGAGGATGTCACTCCATATGAGCGACGTCTAATCTCCTCATTGAGGAGGCTGCCCTTGACCATAGCCATGGTCAACTTGCTGTCCTTCGCAGAGTTGCTTATGGTGACTACTAGAATCTCCCAACTGTCTGGCAATGAGCCCAAAAGGAGAAGTGCCTGCAACTCGTCATCAAGTGTCAAACTCATAGAAGTCAACTGGTTGATAATGCTTTGGAAATCATTTAAGTGCTCCACCACTTTGGTCCCATCCTTGTACTTCAAATTCATAAGCTTTCTAATCAAGACAGTCTTGTTGGTTGCAATCTTTTGATCACAGAGTTTGGACAACTTGTCCCACAGCTCCTTTGCATTTGTCTCCTCAGCCATGTGATGGAATACGGACATGTCAAGCCACTTCTGAATAGTCCCAATGGCCTTTCGGTTCAACTTTGTCCACTCTCCTATGGACATGTTTTCCGACTTGGCGCTCTCTCCCTCCACCGGATCGTGAAGGTCCTTGCAATACAAGATAACTTCCATCTTGGCCTTTCAAATCTACCAGTTGCTACTTGTGAGCTTAATCATAGTGCCTTCATCATCTTTGCCTATTTTTGCACAACCTGTGCTCTGATACCACTTGTTGGGGATATGACACTACCAGGAGTATCCCCTAAAACTGTCCTGCAATAAAGATGGCTCAACAAATATATGTTCCCCACACGAGAACTCAATGGAAACAATATGACAAGCAATCACAAGCAAACACAACAAGCAACCACACGAGATAAAGAATTTTACGTGGAAACCCTTACTCAATGTGAGTAAAGGAAAAATCACGGGGCAAGACCGGCAACCAATCTACTGCGGTCAAAGTGAGCCAAATGTTCTTCTCGGTTTTGTTGCCCACAAAATCGAGGTACAAGCCACAAACATAATGGATAGTTCTTCTACAAGAAACTAACTATCCCTAGGTATCTAACAATATCAAATGTGCTCAAATCAAGAAGATAAGTGGCTTTCCTTGTGGGCTCCTGGATGGAATCTCAAAATCGATGCTTGGCTCCTTGAAGTCGTTCCCAACGACCTCCTTGCTTCTCCTCTCGAGCTTATCCAAACGGCCGCTCCCTTAGCCCAAGGTGCAGCCCTGTCGATGGGGGAAGGGAGGAGGAGCCCTGCTATGACCTCCTTCCTTCCCTCTCTCTCTTGCGTGGAGGAGGATGGGTTCAAAACCCTTGCTGCTGATGGCTGGAGAAGGGCTGGTATGGGGGCTTCAGTTCTCTTCTGGAATAGCTTCCCCGATTGGGGATTTGATCCCTGGAAATGGGGCAGCCGATGGGGCTCCCACTTGCTGGAAACATTGCAATAATGCCTCTACCAAAGGGGAAAATAGCTGCAGCTAAAGGGAGCCCAAGTTGAGGCTGGACATGAAAATTACCCAACACTATTGACATCAATGCCGCTTGCAATCGGAACCGAGCCAACGGGTCCCAGCCTTCGCTGTCGGTCTCTTTTATATACAGCAGGTTCAAGCTCTTAAGTATAAACACGCACCTTGTTGCTTGGTTTCATAACGCGTGTTTGAACATGCCATAGGCATATGGCATGACAAATACGTAACACGATTTATAGCATTGATTTGAATATGCTATATATTTATAGTAAGGGCCCTACAACATGTTATGTAATCTAGATCTGAAACTGCTATATCTATCGTAGACGTTTAACATCAGAAGAGATTTGAACCTGACATATTTTGTAGTGTCAGTTTTGAATATGATTTATATTTATAACAACGGTTTGAGCCTACTGTATATTTCGAGCAAGTTTTATAGTTCGCCCATGCTATTATGTCATTCTCGCTACATATTCATAACGAGTTTATTTTCCTTTGAAGAGTGAGAGTGAGATGTTTTCTATCAATCATTTTCACGTCAGCATAGCAAGTCATGTGATATACGAATAGGTTTTTAGGTATATATACTCTTGTAATGTATGCACTATATCTCATTTGCGATTCTTTGGAAGTATTCGTCTCGATGCAAATGCAAAGAGAATCCTTTGAAACCCAACTGAAAGCTCTCATGATCAGTGGGCACGTGTTAGACACGGATTCCTCCTTTTAAGAGCTTAATCATCTTGCATGTCAGTCAAGTAATTTTGGGTCATAGTTTAAATCTCAAGAGTTCTTAGCACTGCTCCGTCGTGAGAAAACATTTATATTCATTTTGCCTATTATATTTGATGCCACTTACCAACCCACCCTTCCTCCCACAAACACACACACAATGGAGGATATGTGATGGAGTACATTTCCTATGATGCCATTATATGTCCATACGAGAGAATCGGAAACAGGCAGAATCGACTAAGAAATTCTTATATGACTGAGAGGGACATATTATACTGGTTATTTCTTCATCCCTAATGTTGGGAGGTCGATATCCTTAAAGGTCGACATTGTTTGCACATTTTTGTTCAATCCTTTTCTGGGCTCTATCGTGGCGTTTTATAGCAATATGTGACCTCAGCCAATGTTAACTTGTTCTGACACTAAAATGGGCCACCTCGTGTGGTTTGTGGTTGCACGAGAGCAGTATTTATGACTTGCTGCATGTAACAGAATCAGTGAGGGAGAGGACAGACAACACAAAGGGATCATGCCACTCTTACAGTAAGCTTCTCCCACACAGACAACACAAAGGGATCATACCACTCTTACAGTAAGCTTCTCCCTCCCATTCTCACTTACTCTCTTCTTCTTTGTTGTGCATTCGAGATGTAGAGGTCATGGGTGTTAATTGAAATGAATCATTCAAGTTTAATTACGATTTATTTGATAAAAATTTAAAAAAAATGAGTCGAAATAAAACAAACTAAATTTGAAATTGACTTACTGATTCTATTCCCAACTGAATTTAATTTTAAATAACCTAAATTCATTCAATAATAATTGGATTTGATTCGATACTATATACATACACACATATATACATCAATATACCCGTATTTATGTACATGCATACAATACATATATGTTTACATACACACATCTAACAGTGCCAAGATCGATCCGTTTTTTGTGCAAATGGTCCAGTGTCGGGAGTTGTAACATAATAAGGTCAAAGCGTCGATGTGCATTTAATCCAAATTCATCTGCAAGGAAATAGATGCAAAAAAACAAGATATGAACATCATTTTATTTGCATTGAAAGATTTTATAATTGCATTATATCACTAAGCATAACATGTCAAAGTATGAAAACATAATTAAGTGGCTTTTCATTTCTATTTTGATTTCTTCATTCACAAAGTTACACTCATACTTTGAACATTAAGTACAAGAAAAGAAAGTACGAACTAATTCTTGTTGCAACAAGCATCTAAATGCACTCTCAAATCCCCTTACTATGCGTGATTACGTGGTTGCTCTTAAACTTGTTTTCATATCTAAGCACCATTGTACTGGTATGATTTATTGCATCCAAACTTCATCAACTTGGTTTCCTTACTCCCATGCTACATTGATGTGACTTGTCATTGCATGACATGTATATGCAACATTATGCTCTTGTAGTATGACCTAATCTCATTCCTTTTATATTTAGAAGTTCAAGTTTAATGTTCATGACAATCTTGGGTTATTATCTTCATATTAATCCAATTACTCGTACTCAGTAACCATACTCAATTTAATTGTCATTTTAAACGGTAGAAGATTTAACCCATTTCTTATACTAAGTTCAAATGGTTCAACTCCAAAACACGTCATGAGTCAGCGACGGCGGTCCTTCATGGTTTTGTTATACAAAACATCTAAGTTCTCATCTTTACTTTTTGTTTTAGACTAGTCATATTAGTTTGGATATGAATTACTTAGTATAAGTACGACCATCAATCTTAGTATATTATTAGATTTTTCAAAGCATTCATAGAGTCAGTGTACTAAGAAAGAATAGACTTTTTTATTTCAATTCTATACCCATGTTTATTTCCATGTTCTCACATTCCTTACCCTATCTTTTACTATCCCCTTTTCGTTATTGACTAAGATCCCACAAACCCAGGGTGAACAATACTACTCATTCTCCTTACGGGTGAAAATAATGGTCGCGGTACTATAAGTTCCTCCTAGCACTTGTCATGGTTCGTGGCCTATCAATATATCCCTCCTCTACCTTGTCAAGACAACATTTATCACAAAAGTATAAATGTCAAGATAACATTTACGATCACATGAGTATCTACAAGCTTTTGTCATCATAATGTAACATGTTCATGTATTTAGTTTTTAGATATTGATTGCTCTCAGATTGAAATAAGTGGTTTATCATTTTAAATCATATTTTTCTATCCTTTTTTAAAAAAAAAGTATGTATTAAATTTTTATAGGAGCTTGACCTTGTCTTGTTTTATCATGCAATTGGTATCATAATGCTTCAACTTCTTTGTCAATAATATTCTCTTTTAATAGGTATTATAGAAGTATATTATATTCGTATATTTCTTCCAACGTAAGAAAAAGATTATATTTCGATTATAAAGGACATATAATGATTGCATAAATTAGGTAATTTTTATCCAATATATTATATATATGTATGATATTTTCCTTAGTTATGCAGTCTTTTCAAATTATTTTGATAGTCAAAAATTAGAATTACATAATGAAATCTTATAAATTATAATATTTTTTATATAAATTTTTTTAGCATTTCACATTCGAATTAAAATGAATCGAATTTGAAAAATCGAATTTGAAAATGAATTAAACTTGAATATTCAAGACTTAAAATGAATAGAATCTAAACTTAACGTAGATTTTTCATTTAGAAGTTTATTTGAGACAAAATTTGAAACTTTAAAATGAGTAGAATCTAATCCGAGTGAATGCAAAGTTATTCGATTCGATTAGCACCAAGTAGAGGCATACACTACAAACAAAGACATGATTAGCGTGCACATGGTGGCTCGTGTTGTGCTTGCTTGGGCGGGCACTGAATGTGTTCTCCCATTGGAGTATCGTTATGGCAGGTGGGAGAGCACCGTTATACGCCGGGTGCTTTCCCAACCTAGGGGCGAGCACATTTGTGTTTGCTAAAGACTCACGCATGTTCCTTTGGGCATGTTGAAAGATAGGACTGTGTGAGCACATGTGCTCTCCCGAACTCAAGAACAGAAAAAAAAATATATACATGTTCGATAGGGTTTAGACGTCCCGTTAAACCTGTATTGCTTGCTAAGAAACCACTGTAGGTGTTTATTATAGTCGAGACTAGTACCTTTGATGTGCCATCCACCTAATTAAATCAAGTACCTTGTACCTACCAAACTCACATAATATATATGAACATACGAACTAAACATATAAGATAATAAACAATTTCAGTATATGCATCACATTTAGAAGCTAAATATAATATCAAAAGATTTTCGAAATGTTCGACAAGTACAAGTACATGTAATTTTATTTTCAAAGTTCATATGTATTAAGAGTTGCTAAAAAACTATAATGAG
Organism: Ottelia alismoides; assembly: GCA_037367405.1. Classification (NCBI taxonomy): domain Eukaryota; kingdom Viridiplantae; phylum Streptophyta; class Magnoliopsida; order Alismatales; family Hydrocharitaceae; genus Ottelia; species Ottelia alismoides. The sequence continues at coordinate 685,475 of JAZKJV010005466.1, forward strand.
ACAAGATAAAAACCATCAGTCATTTCTTTTTTGATCTAATTTTTTTTTGAAATTAAACCATACTTTTCTTTCTTTTTCTCCTTCTCCATCTCCTTCTCCTTAAATCTAGCATATATGTGTACCTCTTCTTGTGGATCATTCTCCTACTCCTCTTAATCTGATTCAATATCCTCATATTGAGATGCATGCCCCCGTGACTGATTTTATGGAAGATATATATAGGATATGCAATTGAAAATATTTAAATATAAAATTATTAGAATTTAGAAGGACAATAATTACATGTACGTCGAGAAATCTTGCTAGAGCACGTCACAGTCTCCACCATCATCACCATCTGAGACTCCATATGCAATGATGGATAAGATGACTATGGTTGTGAATACGACGGTTGGCCATAAGAAGAATAGAAATGACGATGTTCCTCCACATGGTATGGAGGAAGACCACCAAGCGTCTGCTTCCTATTCGCTACAACATCCCTCTCCTCCAACACCGATAAAAAATTTGGATGGTTTAATATGAATATATAGTTAAAAATTGAATATACAAAATTAAATTTATCTATACATGTTTTCAAATTACTTTATCAAATGGTGGTTGTTCCCTATTAGGTCTTCACCTTACTTCTCTACAGCTAGTTCCATATAACAATCCTGAAATACAAGTTAAAAAAACATTAGAAATAAAGATATTATATCTTTCAAATTACTTATACAAAAAGACTGACCAACAATTCTCTTGTTTCAGGAGTTGACCATTGAGACTCTCCATCTTTCCCACTCATGTGAGGCCTAGACCACCACTACCGAAAAGAGGATCCTCTTTCCAACCTTTTCACCTAAAATAAATATAAAAAAGTTGTAATAAGATAGTATTTAAAATCTAATTTCTATTAAGAAATTATCAGCTCCGCTCTAATCTGATTGTGGCTTTTAGATCCACTGGTCGATTTGATCCTCAATTTTTGGCAGTTTGTTCTTCCCGCCATCGATCTCCTCCAAACTCAGTATCTGCAATAAATGCGTCACAAAAACCTACCCACCTGCAACAAATATGTTATAATATTTTTTAAAAAAATAATAAACTATGACTACAATACATATCCTCCGTGCACCGTGAAGGTAGGAATCTCTTCATCTCCTCAAAATTCATCTCCTCGCATCTCATCTTCATATGCGAGTCTCTCCTTGCCTTGAAAAAGGTATCACTCATCCTCTTCTCCACCAAATAAATAAATATCCAATGATAAGCCTGTTTTCCCAAACTGGGAAGTAAACGATACCTACTCTGAAAAAGTTTTGCAGACTATTAGATTAAATAGTAGTAACAAATTTAAATAATTACGCTAAAACATTACTTACCAGAAACAATTCAAACAATATTTCCTGCTCAGTAGCAGAAATGCGACACCAATAAAATTACATGCTAGTCAAATGTGTCTTGATTATATTGGTAATATCCTTTGCCACCTTATTGCTATTCAGAAAATCCCTACATATTTTGTAAATTTTTCAAATAATATGAAAGTTTAAATGAGAAGATTTAATTATATAAAAGTTAAATTTAGAAAATTATAAAAATTATACCTCCCATCCATAGTAACCTCCAACACAGGGTAGGACTCTGAAATCCGCCCACCTCTACTAGGTAAAGGTATGTGGATGCTCGGGCGTACAGAAGAAGGTGAACCAGAATCCATCAAGGTCCGTGCTGGTACAGGTACCGGGCATGCAACAGGAGCAATTGTGTAAGAAGACTCTCCATATACTCCTCCATAAAAGGGAGGAGGAGGATAACCAAGAGACTCATAGTAGACTATGACCCGTCAAGCCTCGTCTGGAAGTGACTTTAAAGTAATAGGTGGTGTCGGCTGCCTACTAGAAGAAGGTGAGTCTAACAACGATGGATGATTAGATCATTGAGATCCATAAGAGACGTCACGTCCAAAACCTGTCATGACTGTAACGATGACGTAATAGTTAATTACAAATTTATTAATTAACATTTCTGATTTATCTTCTATAACTGACTGAACTTACGGTTAAATTTCATCATGTGATTCGAAGTCATGAAAGTGTAGTTCATTGATTTCTAATACATCATCTTGTAAGTCAACATATAACATTTCATTATCTGCCAATCGTATTGATTCAATGATCAGAACTTCTTCTACCACATTTATTCACTCATGAGTAGGTATAAAAGCTTCATCTATAACATCTTCTAAATGAATGTATTCATTAGAAATATAACTTCGAGAATTTATCTTCACGACACTGAAAGAGTCAATGCTCTTTCTCTTCTTTGACACTTGTTGGAGATAACAGACTTGGCCCAATTGAGAAGCTAGAACGAATGGTTCACATCTTCGTATACATTCTCTCTATCTGCAAACATCAAAATTCATGACCATTGGATTGGGATATCTCATCCTAATTTGAGTCCAATAGTATTGTACAAAACATAATTGAAGGTGATTAAATCCTCCAATGTGTTTCCTGGTGTGCAGGGCTACACACCATCTGGTGTGGAGGGATGAATCATGTCTGAATGATTTTGTGTGATTTAATAATAAGTTTTTTTATTTTATCCTTATTATCAACCTAACTATAAGTTAATGCGATACACTTGGTCACATTAACTAGAATTTAATGTGATAGTAAATTATCACAGAAAAAATATTTGTGTTAGTCAAACACCACACTTGGGTTTGCTATTCTTTTGATCACATGTATAAGAATTTAATTTATATATGTACATATGTATTTTCTAGTTTCCACACTTAAGTTCATTATTTTCTTCTAACATATGATTGAGGTTCACCCCCTTGTGTTTTTACTCCCAAAAACTTTGTATCTTTTATCCCCTCATTCTATTGAACCATTTCTAACTCCTTCCCATATATTTCTTCTTTCCTTCTCTCATATCAACATCCATCTGCTTCTCTATTTTTTTTCCACTTTCAATTAGAATCCTAAAATCCATATAAGTGAATCATTGTAATGAAACTAGTGTTATGGTATAATTCGATATTCTAATTTATTATACAAATTTAGTCATTTTACTTGTTGTAGCATTTCATCAAACACTTGACATGCCTAAGAATTTCCATCTATATTAGATAAATATAATCAAACCTAACAACAATTACATATTAGTCAAGTATATGAAGCATAACCAACAAGTTTAAGAACTAGGAATATATAAAATAACAAGTAAACTATCAAAATATCAAAACCCTAGACCATTAAAATAATATTGAAATGTAATGAAATAATAAAAAATGAGAGAAAGGATGATAAAATATACCTAAACAAAAATGTGTGTGATTGAATAACCCAAATGGAGGTTGCTCGAGGAGAGGATGATGGAGCATAGATCGCCGGAGAGAAGCTCTTCAGAAGAAACTCGAGTAGAATGAGGAAAAGGAGGCTTCCCGACGTTCTGTTTACAAACGCGGGCGAGCACACTTATGTACTCACCCAGGTCTCTCTCGGTGCTAGCCAGAAAACGCATCTGTCTGCGTCTGCCTTGAATTTTAAAAGGGTGAGTGCATATAGGCAAGCACTTGTGTAATCCCTTTGCTCGCCCATATAAAAAAAATACCAAGCCTCCATATACAAATGAGCGACCAGTTAAGGCGAGCACATGTGTAATCAAAGTGCTCGCTAGGTTATTAGTGAGAATTTGTGCTCGCCATGTGCCAGCCATACCGTGCACGCCAATCGTGCCTTTTTATAGTGATACTTTTCAAATGGTATTAGAGCATTCATATCAGCAATTATTATCATCATCAACATTGAGATGATCATCGTTATTTATTGTCTGTCGATGAGCTCCCATATTGAACTATATCAATCACCACCTCATAGATACAACGAGATGGTGTATATTGCTTGTAACAGTGCCACAACTCATGGCTTTCTAGAAAATATAAGCCTTGAATTGGTCAAAGCACTATTTGAAATGTATTGTGATAATCAGGTAACAATTCCCCGCTCCCTTCTGACGAGCCGCGGCCTACCCTATCTAATTCAACGGGATTAATGATCGAATTAAATGTATCATTCGTTGTAGTCAGATATATCGAGACTTATCAAAAACCACTTAGATTAATGTTAAATTAAATGCAAGTGGTAAATTTTTTATTTTACTTGGGCAAGCCCAAGGTCGAACTCATAGAGACAGCTTTTTCCTTAGATTAATTTGGAGTCAATTTCGATGTTAGATTTTCAGGAGAATATTTTTGGTATTTTTATGCAATTTAAAGAAAATGCGATGCAATTCAAGCCAAATTTTAAGGTTATATTTGAAGTATGACCAATTAAGTCCAAAAATGATGAAACTTGCCAGAATATGGAATGCGATGTAATTAAGCTATCGCAATGTTTTTTGGAATTTTTTGACTCTGGATGAATTAATTATGAATTAAATATGAACATAAGGTTTTTTTGCAAAATTTATTTTAATAAATACCAAAGTACATTATTTTCAGATATAAAAATTATCCAAGATGGTTCTATGTGAGAAGAATCCAGGAAAATTAATAGACCTAAAAATGATGTATATTAGACCTATAAAAAATCAATTGAGCAAAAGACTATTTAATTTATTCAGAGCTCGTCATGCATGCAAATGATATGATTTTTGGGCACAATGTAGAAAAACTTAAACTAAATCTATTTTGATTTTTTGGTGATTTTTGGAATTACAAATAATTTAATATGGAATAAAAGGCACACAGTGGGAAAACTATGTAAATTTCTACAAAAATAATATTATTAAATTATTCGAATCTCACAAAAATATGACAAGAGCCCACAATGATAAAGCAAGTTTATCTACACATGCAATTTTTGGAATTTAAAAATGATTCTAAATGAATGCCTAAATAAACATGCAAACACATGTACAAAATGCAAACAGGAATTAAAATTGATTAAATCAAAACATGCGTACATGGACTAAAATGCAATTACCTATAATGCTGGGGTTATGCATGCAAAATGTCCACCGGAACACGTGCGCCTCACGTGACGTGTCTGGTAGGGACTGAAGTGCATATTGGAAACTGTAGGGGCCTCGGTGCAATTTACCCAGACCGCACGTGACATACACTTGAGTTCTAGGCTTGGTCGGTGATGGAGGCTCGGAAGCTGGCTCGGGTGCTCCAAGCCTAAAGGTCGAGGAAGCGGCTCGGAGCTAGAGATGTGGCGCGATGTAGGTCGTTAGATCAAGATGGATCCAACGGTTGGTGAAAGAGATGAGGTGTCGCGCCATAGATCCGTCAGATCAAGATAGATCTAATGACGGGGAGGACTCCTGGAGCGGACGACGTAGTGTAAGGAGGATCGTTAGATCGAAATTGATCCAACGGTATCTGGAGCTGCTGGAAATGACGACGTGGACCACTAGGGACCGTCCGATCAAGACGATTGGACGGTGGTTGTACGTCTTGTTCCTATGGGTTGCCGCCTCCTGCGACGGACTTGGCTGGGCTCCAACGAATCCCTCCTGGCTCCTCCACCTTGGTTCTCGCTCGACGATGATCTCCGGGGGCTCCTAAGCAGTTGGGAACGATCGTGGGAGCTTCGCGGAGCGACCGGAGCGTCTAGAAGCGGCTGAGGTGGTCCGTAGGACAGAAGCGATGAAGCTTGGGCGACGACCCCAATCAATGATGAAGGATGTACCTACAGTGTTGGTGACTGCCAAGAAGGAGGTGCAAGGGCTCGTTTGAGTGCAGGGATTGCTTGAGGCATGTAGGGTGAAGTGGTGATTGGGCTGGCGTGCTCCTCCGCCGAGGAGGCGGAGCTGTGGTCGGAGGGGGGCTCGATGCGTCGTAGGGGTGAATGAAGGGGTGCGCGAAGAGGAGAGCTCCAAGGTGGAGCTCATGCGATGGTCAGCAGGGAGTGATGTCGAGCAAGGAAGGCGAGAAATTTAGGAGAAAATCGAATAAAAAGAGGAAGAAGATCGGGGGAGAAATGGAGGAGGCTACATGGGATTGGAGGCTCGTAGGGGAGTCTCTAGTCGTCGCTCGAGGGCCGGTAGCAAACCGAGCTCAAGCAACTCATCAGAGGAGCTACTACATGGCAAAGTTACGCTGTGGATCTCTTCGGAGAAGGATACATGTAGTCGCTCACTTCTACGCCCAATCACTATCACTAATAGGTGGAAGGGAGTTCTAGGTTTTCTTGTGCAAGGGCGGATGGGGTTGAAGCTCGCCGGAGGTGGAGTATTTATAGGGAGAAGGTAGAGGTCCAGGCGATGGAGGAGGTGGTTTTCATGGAGTGTATGGAGCGAGGGAGAGGTGGAGATCGTGGTTGCTGGCGAGGATGATGGTGGTATGAGCTTCATTGTGGGGTGATCAATGGGTGGAGAAGGTGGCAGATATGGTGACGAAAATAGAAAGGGCGGAGATGGAGTGCGAGGTGGGGCGATGTGGGAGAGGCGTTTGTGGAGGTAGGAGACGATCTATCGACCATTGGATCTAGTGATCCAACGACTCAGAGCAGGGTATTAAGGAAGGGTTAGAATTAAATCGGTGTAGTGTGATCGAAGGACGATGGATGATGCCACGTGGTGGGCGTAGGTGCGGGCGCTGGCGAACAGTGGAGATGGAATATGAGGGTAGATCAGATGGTTGAGGGATGAAGCAGGATTGAACGCCCATGATCTGTGGATGTAGAGGATGATCGGGTGGCTATGGGTGTGACGCGTAGCACTAGGAGGTGGAGGCAGAAATGATCAGCCTAATGCAATATGGGCCTCGATCTAATGGCCAAGATTGGGGCGGTAATGAATGGCCGAGATCTGAAGCGGAAGGAGGCTATCCTACGGCCAAGAAAAGGGGTTGCGTGGCGAGCGGATAACTGGGCCACGTGGCGCAACCAGAGGGCGCCACGTGGCTGAAATAAGAGGGAGAAAACAGACGAATTTGGAAAAACTCAAAACATAAAGTTGTAGATCTCGATGAGATCTACAAGTTTCTTGTTGATCAAAAAATGGAAACGAGGTCAAATGAAGTGATAAAATACAAGGGTAGATATACAAGTACATATAGTGTACAAAGGGGGCCCAAAACCCAAGTTTTCTATTCGAGCTCTGATTTTAATGAAATTGGTCTCATTTTAAAGGTCTCTAGATGTATATTATTTTTGAAGTGAGTAGACTTATATCAGAGGTTGTATGAGAGGGATATGTGCATTTTACGGTCCATGGTCTCAAACTTGGATTGGGATTTTATTGGTCAATTATACAAGTTAACAATTGTTCTGGTATTTTTCTTGTATTAGTGTTAAAAATACATACACTGTAAAGTTGAATTTATGGGTTTTGGAGTTAGTATAAAATATGTACAAATGAATGATTTTTTCAAATGACTTTGGCTTCTGTTGATTGCATTATATACTAGTATAACATGCTCAAATTATGTGAAGTACAATATTAATCTTTGATGTGTAAACTCCAAATTCATACAATTTGCATCATATACATATAAGCACATAAAATAAACAAATCATCTGAAGAAAATATCCTCACAGATCTCTATTCACATTTAAAGATCATATTCTAATCTAAGATTAATTATCATCTATAAAATTCAGATTTGTTGTTATCAGAGAGAATGAAGAATTATTGAGAATACTTATATAACATTAAATGTAACAACATCCAACACATTTCACTTTACATTTTGTTGGAAAGAAATGGGGAAGGGGGATAATGTAAAAGTCTCATTCTTTATTCTCATAAATAGAGCCACCAACATATGCCTTCCCCATGCAAATAATAAAAGTCTCTCTCCCCTTCCCAAGCACACTAGCCGTCCACACCTCATCATTCCCCATGTAAAAATTAATTCTTCTTGCATTCATGATGATATTTTGTCTTTATTTTCATGGGATGTCTCCCTTTATTTGCAAGCATATTTCATCTATATATTTCATCTATAAAAGGAGACCTTCTTACCCCATTCTCAACTCACGCACATACTCTCCCCATTCTCCTCTCTCTTGCATTTTCTCATGCACTCACATACTCTCCCCATTCTCCCATTTTTTATGCTCGCACATACTCTCCCTCTCTCCCATTTTTTATGCTCGCACAGCCCCCCTCTCTCTCGCCTATTTTCTCTTGCTGGTACAACAGCTCTCCCTTGCATTCTTGAAGATATAGGCGCCTCCAACGCGCCAATCCTCCTCCTCGGGTGCGCCCAGCTACAGCAGCCTCCATCCTCCTCGGGTGGCTTCTCCAATTAGCACCGCAATCATTGTCCTCGCGTGCGTCTTCGACCATAGAAATTCAACCCTCTTCTCCGCACCGTGTGCATGCCTCTACTCCATCCCGTGCGTGATCAGCCCCCGCATCCTCGTCTCCATGTCTCCGTCTTCATGTCACCAATATCTCGTGGTTCCGCCATCGTCTCCGAAAGCTCCGAGAGAGAAGAACTCCTTTCTCATTTTTACATCTCTCTTGTATTTTGCTATATTAGTGGTTCTTGTTTAAGTTAGATTTGATGAAACAACTATTTGATAATACCTTTTATTTACTCTAATTTGTTTCTCGAAATATCCATTACAACTCTTACATATTTATTCCATCTTCAAATATTGCAAGTGTCACACTATTATCTCTATATTAATTTGCGATTCCTCCCCCACTCCTCACTTAGTCACACTCACATCAATATTTAGTCAATCTAAGCTCTTGGAAATACTTTCTCCGTAGATCGCAATTTTCCATCATCTATCTTCCGTCGCAAAGGATCTAAGATTTGATTTAAGTTTGAAAGTAGAACAAATATTGCAAATTTGCTTGGTCCCTGTGGATTCGATACTCTACTTGCCCCATACTTTTTGCATACTTTCATCGTGCTCGTAGTTGTAATATTATTTGTTTGATTGCGATTTTTTGCGGAACAACAACGACGTGGTAAAACCAACTTTTTAAACCGTATAAAATCACTTCAACATTTTGGCGTCGTTGCCGGGGACTAAGCAACATTTGCAATTTTTTTCTTCTTCTTTCTAACTTAATTTCAAGTTTCTAATCCGTGCATTTTTTTGTTTTGCAAGTACTTAAGCTTCAAAAAGAAATAAAATACTTGTCTTTTCATTCATTTTGTTTTAGCAAAAATGTAATTTGAAAAAAAATTTCCCTCCCCTCCTTCTTGGAAAAGCTCGCCATCAGCAGGATAAAACATTACAGATTAGCGCCAGAAGTGCAGGCACTGTGAGTCCCTCTTTCTCTTACGCATCTTAGGCTTTTAAAATTTCTTGCATTTGTTTGTGCTCCGAATTTAAACCGAAAAAATTAAAAAATGCTTTTTCTTTACATCATCTCTGTGGTCTTCTCCCTCTGCTTACCTAAAAAGATTACCAAAACGTGCTTTATCACGCTAAAAAGATAAGCTTGAAAGGTCACCGCAGCGGTCCGAGCAGAAAGCGGAAAAATTCTGAATGCTTGTTTGATGCACGTGTATGACACAAAAATCACGAGCACATAGAACCCTTGGATAGAGACAAAAATCCCTGGTGCTACGTGGGATTGCAGAGAGAAATCGTAACTCCTCGACGCGTTGGGCACAGGTTCTTTTGGGAAGATCAGATCTAACGATCTGAGTACCATACCCTGGATCCCCCAGCCGGATTAGGACATCGATTTCTCACAATCTTCCACACCCACCTTATCTTTAAGGACTCTAATTTCTCTGAAAACTTTTGTTGGATCACTAATTAAACTAAAATCGAAAAGATAGCCGCTTCCGCGGCAATTTTTGTGTGAGTTGGTGAATCAACAAATTGTTTGGTGCATTGTGCTGCGTATGCTAGGTCTTATGTTTCTAAAAAAACCATTGCAACAATCTTTAGATTACGACCTAGTCTGTAAGTCCTACCCGTCTCCTTCAACTGAGAAATCTGAAAATTCACCTAACCTAGGAGACATGGGAACAGAGAAACCGAACACCATGGACCTCATATTCCAACAGCTACAACTTTTGAGAGAAGAGAATGTGACAATCCGACATACCATAGCTCCTCTCATCCGACCACCACCCATCAACACACGTTATTTCTCTGCAGCAGAGGACACGGTCCATTGGGTCCAAAATCACACCCAGCCCAAACAACTAATTGAGCCTTACTGACACAACCAGCCTCAGCTATGGATTTTGATGCTTTGACCCAGGCCATTCAACAACTGACTGCAACACAACAAAAGTCCAATCAAGCCAATACACTAAGTGAGAGACCCAACATACTTGAATGACCGTTCTTGGCCACTGCCAAGGCACATTTTGACTGTGAAGATGAGAGAGTGGAATTGAAAATCAATGATAAAGATATTCCTGTGGATCATGTCACCCCTACTTCTGGTGACTCTGAAATTGAGGACTGTAGATGGATAGAGAACTGTGTTATTCTTGATGATTTTGCCCCCATCCATCTCACCAAAGACACTCTGGAGGTTAGTCTGAACACCTCACAACTCACTCATAAAGACATATCTCATCTAGACTCTGCACTTGAAGCCCCACCATGTCCTCTCACTGATCGGGAAATTTTTGAATTAGATGAAGCCTGGTGATGAATCTGTGATTCATCACTGCAAAAGTTGAAAATAGAGCTTTGTTCCCGAGTAATTAGAGGCATATTTCTACTTATATGGCATAATTAGCATTCATGCATACATTGATAATATCTGCATTTTAGCATTCATATTTGCATAAAATAAGAAGCCAATTTCAATTGTAAATATTCACCTGTATATTAGATAAAATACCTTATTTGTATATATTTTATACTAACTCTGAATCTAATAAAACCAACTCTATTGTGTATATATGACTAATACTAATTAAAGAAAAATATCAAAAAATACTAACTTGTAAAATTGACCAATAAAACCCCAATCCAAGTTTGAAGCTGTAAACCTTAAAATGAACATATCTCTCTCATACGACCTCCAAATTAGGTCTACTCACTTTTAAAGTAATATACATTCAAAGACCTTAGAAACAAGATCAATTTAATTAAAATCAGAGCTCATATGCAAAACTTGGGTTTTGGGCCCCTTTTGTGTATTGTACAAATTGATCGTTTTACCCCTGTATTTTATCCTTTTATTTTCTTCATTATAAAAATCCAAAAAAATAGATTAAGTTGTAAATAGTTTTCTCATATTTACTCTCTTTTTATTTTGATTTTTCTCTTATGAAAATGACAAAAAAATTATAAAAGAAAAATGTGGTATTTTATACCTATAAGGTACCACCCAAAAATACATTTTTATACAGATGATTTCTTTTGATTTTCGGCCCTTCACAAAAGTTGTAGATCTCGTCGAGATGAGCAACTTTTGTGTTGACCACTTTTTGACTTAATTCCTTTTGTTATTTCTTTTTGATTTTTTATATTTAATTTTTGAATTTTCTGGAAGCGACATGTGGCAGCTCCTCGAGCCGCCACGTGTCTCCCCTTTTGTATTATTTTATAATTTCATATTTATCTTATTATTTTCAGATTTATTATTTATTATTATTTTACTATTGATATTTTAATTTTTTTAGTAGCTTATTATATTATTATATTATTATATTTATTTTATCCCCTTTTACCTCTTCTCCCTTACTTGTCTTCCACTTCAAGTAAATAACTTCCCATCTTATCCACTTTCTCCACCTATTTTCCCACTCCCTCCTCCTCTTTATATTCTCCTCCCCTCCATCATTTCTCATCATCCGCCAATTTCGTGAGAAGAATTCCAGGTCCAGAGAGGTCAAGGTGACAGCGACAACCTTAGAGGTCGAGGAAACACTAAATACCGATCTCAAATTAAGTTCAGCCATGGGTATGCCAAAGATGAATATATGTTTTGATGATAGCATCGATCCTTCCTCAGATGATTTTGAAAGTTATGAACCTCGGTGTATTAATGATATCGATTGGTCTGATACAAAAGTTGAAATTGAGGATGACACTTATGTTGAATGGGAAGAAGAAACAGAAGGAGATATACCATTTGATGTTGATTCTCGGTGTGATTTTTCAATTATGGAAAGTACAGATTTAGAGTTGAAATCTGAGGACATATCAGACAATGAGTTGACGTCTTCATGCACCAAAACTCCCTTCCAACCAACACATGGTGATATGCTGACGATTTTTGCGATGACTCGTTCAAAGATGAAATTTCAAATTCCATTACCCCCACCACAAGGAAAGAAGATCAAATCAATTCAGTCGATTACTATATGAATACATCTTCTACTACCGAGTCTGATCAGAGTGATTTTCTATTCTCTGATCCTTTTTGGGATGATACCGAGGAACTACTCAAAACAATCGAAGAAAACCATCCATTAGCCAATAGTCCCCCACTCTTGGTCTCTTAATCTCCTGATCATATGTCTTGGAAAGAATCATCTTTGTGGGTCAAGAAGAGAACTGAAATGAAATTCACAATAGATGCCACCGAGGATAGCCATGATGATTATTTGAGGGAAAATGATGATTTATCACAATATACAGAGGACCTCATAGAGGAATCAATTCTTGATCATGTAGAGATCGACTTCAATACATCATATATAGTCCATGAGCCCTTCACCAGTCCACCCATTTCCCTCCCATCACATCCAATACAAAATCAAACTGATTCGTCTCTTATTCCGATTCATCAACCAATTAATGTCTTTACCATATTAATGAGAACATATATTTATCAAATTCATCAACCACACTCTCACATCTGGGTCAGGATATCCGTATCATATCAAGAGTTTCATTAGGGTTTTCTGAATACAGCTTCTGCACTCACACACAACACTGGATACTATTGATAAGCTGAATCGTCGAGTTGGGACGTTAAACCAACAACATTTTGTGGATCCACACCCATAGGTATCTTTTCCTTTCTTTGTATCCTTCTCTTTACTGCATTGCATTAGATAAGTATGAGGGTCCACCTCCATACTTCACAAAAAAAAACCAAAAATACTTTTCACAATCACTCACCCCTTCTGATCCTTCTATTACACTTTATCTTCACCATGAGGACATGGTTTCTGATAAGTATGGGGGGTGTCTGCATAGTTTTCAAAATTGCATACTTTTCAAAACATAAAAAAATCTTCAAAAATTTTGTAAAATTTTCCCTAAAAATATTTTTTAAAAAAAAAAGCAAGAAAACCACCAAAAATACATCCTTCCTAGTTTTATCCTATCTATTGAGAAATCAGCTCTTCATTGCATAGATCATAGACTGAGGTTGAGTGACCTTAATCCACTTAACTTCATTAGAATTTCACTAGGCATGAGTTTTTAAGCTTTCTTCAGGTCCATATGGATTTTATTCTCTCAGTTCCATTAACTCTACTGGTGAGTGAACTTCTGTATCTAACTAGATCACCTGAGCAACTAGTAGCACTCTCAAACTCTTTAGTGGATATTAAGCAACTGCACGTTGCACTTAGCTTGATTGAGTTTATTTTACGAGATACAATTACAATCTAGTTGAGGTGAGGAGTTGTCCTCTTGATTGTGCCAATGCCTGAACCTTATCTATAGCTAATGAAGGAACTTGACACAGGAGCAACATGATCTCTCTAGTCTAAGTATGTTAGCAAATAAGCCAGTATCGTGCCTCCAAAGTCAATATTAAGCCAATACTACCTTTTAATGCCAAAACCCAAAACAAAAACACCACAAAAAGGTATATCACAAAACAAATGCCAAAAACCACCAATCATGCAAAGATGTACGAAGCAAAAGAAAGGAAAGAAGGTCACCAAATAACCCTTCTCCACCAAAAATCCATGGTAGCAGCCCAATGATGCTACCTAAATTTTTAAAAGAGGCCCAAGGTTATGCTCTGCAAAAGGAAAAGAATGAGAGCAACGGACCAAAGCGGTCTATGGAAAACCTCGAAAATTAAGTCCTATTTTCGAAAGAATTATGACCTATTTCTTTATGCTGACATACTTGGGTGAAAAGAGAATATGCCTGAATTCAGGTGAGGACTGAGGTTATATGACTAGGGAATCATTTGATACCTTGGTAGATTGTGTTGTTAGCTCGTTCTCTTGACTCACGAAAGTTAAAATATCACTAACAATGTTTATATCCATTCAAAGTCAAAGAGAATACTTGTTTCTTAGGGATGAGCTGACCTGATCGACCTTCTGAAATCATGTCTAATTTTGTTGGAACTGAGAGGCTGTTGAAATTACAAAACTCGAGTCAAGTCGACAATTCGAACAAATCATTAATCCATGGGTCGACTCTACAGAAGTTTGTGTATTTGTGTGTTAGGATCTGAAAACTCAAGGCTTTGTGGGTATGTCTGCTACAAACCCTTACCAAACTTATCTTGGCTATTTACCTATCTTTCATTATTACTTATCTTATTCTTTCTCGAGACTAGCAAGATTTAAGTATGGAGGCGTGATGATTGCATTATATACTAGTACAACAAGCTCAAATTATGTGAAGTACAATATTAATATTTGATGTGTAAACTCCAAATTCACACAATTTGCATCATATACACATAAGCACATAAAATAAACAAATCATCTGAAGAAAATATCCTCACAAATCTCTATTCACATTTAAAGATCATATTCTAATATGAGATTAATTATCATCTATAAATTCAGATTTGTTGTTATCAGAGAGAATGAAGAATTATTGAGAATACTTATATAACATTAAATGTAACAACATCCAACACATTTCACTTTACATTTTGTTGGAAAGAAATAGGGAAGGGGGATAATGTAAAAGTCTCATTCTTTATTCTCATAAATAAAGCCACCAACATATGCCTTCCCCATGCAAATAATAAAAGTCCCTCTCCCCTTCCCAAGCACACTAGCCGTCCACACCTCATCCTTCCCCATGTAAAAATTAATTCTTCATGCATTCATGATGATATTTTGTCTTTATTTGCATTGGATGTATCCCTTTATTTGAAGGCATATTTCATCTATAAAAGGAGGCTTTCTTACCACATTCTCAACTCACACACATACTCTCCCCATTCTCCCCTCTCTTGCATTTTCTCATGCACTCGCATACTCTCCTCATTCTCCCATTTTTTATGCTCGCACATACTCTCCCTCTCTCCCATTTTTTATGCTCGCACAGCCCCCCTCTCTCTCGTCTATTTTCTCTTGCAAGTACAGCAGCTCTCCCTTGCATTCTTAAAGATATAGGCGCCTCCAGCACGCCAATCCTCCTCCTCGGGTGCGCCCAGCTACAGCAACCTCCATCCTCCTCGGGGTGCTTCTTCAATTAGCACCGCAATCATCGTGCTCGCGTGTGTCTTCGACCTTAGAAGTTCAACCCACTTCTCCGCACCGTGTGCATGCCTCTACTCCATCCCGTACGTGATCAGCCCCAGCACTCTCATCTCCATGTCTCCATCTTCACGTCACCAATATCTCGTGGTTCCGCCATCGTCTCCGAAAGCTCCGAGAGAGAAGAACTCCTTTCTCATTTTTACATCTCTCTTGTATTTTGCTATATCAGTGGTTCTTGTTTAAGTTAGATTTGATGAAACAACTATTTGATAATACCTTTTGTTTACTCTAGTTTGTTTCTCAAAATATGCATTGCAACTCTTACATATTTATTCCATCTTGAAATATTGCAAGTGTCACACTATTATCTCTATATTAATTTGCGGTTCATCCCCCACTCCTCACTTAATCACACTCACATCAAAATTTAGTCAATCTAAGCTCTTGGAAATACTTTCTCCGTAGATCGCAATTTTCCATCATCTATCTTTCGTCGCAAAGGATCAAAGATTTGATTTAAGTTTAAAAGTAGAACAAATATCGCAAATTTGCTTGGTCCCTGTGGATTTGATCCTCTACTTGCCGCATTCTTTTTGCATACTTTCATCGTGCTCGTAGTTGTAATATTATTTGTTTGATTGCGATTTTTCGTGGAACAACAACGACGTGGTAAAACCAACTTTTTAAACCGTGTAAAATCGCTTCAACAGCTTCTTAATTACTGCAGATGTGGATGCTAAAATGCAGATGTTATCAATGCATACTTGAATGTTAATTATGCAATATAGGTGGAAATATGCCTCAAATTACTCGAGAACAAGTTTTTATTTTCAACTTTTAGAGTGATGAATCACATATTCAACACCTTCCCACCTCATTCACCGGGTACACTCTCGTTACCCCCTTCTCTCCTTGTGTATAGAGCATCTCTCTATTGAAAGAAATCTCGCTCACATTTGAAGGGTTTCCTCAACCAATTCTAAGAGAAGAATTATCAATCGCCTATTCCAATGTCAATGCTATGTTGACTTAATTTGAAATCATGCTTCCTGACTTGTTCTTTTACATATTAATATTGCTTTTTAGGTGATAAAAGTACATCTTATAAAATATAATTGTTTATTAAAATGATGTATTAATGAATGCATGAATGTAATTATTAATGAATTCTTATCCTATTCTGATTTAGATCGATGAAAGGTGGGTTCATAAACAATAATTAGTAAAATACCCTAATATGTCATATCGGAAGCACTTTACCAACCTCTATACGGAACGAGTGGCGACAATGTAAGGAATGTGACGTTTTATCTTCTTTTTGGATACTTTCTCATGTGATACAATAAGAAAGGGCGTGAGATCCTTGTGACTCCTAAGTGATTACAAAAGGATCGGTCTATCGACTTAGCAAGCTAGGCAGATAATTGTTGGGTTGACCAAGCTCTAAATAAATCAACAATCAACCTACGTATAGATAAATAAATAGATAAATGCATGCAAATTAAAATTTATTACAACTCTACAAAGATGTGTATAGTGTAAGCATGTAGAGTGTCGAACCACTAAGAGCAAATGTGCAAGATAGTGATTATTGATAATTATTTCTAATTAATAATAATATTTTATCTCTTTTGCTTTTTCTTGTTTTTATGTCAGTTTTTTATTATATTTATTTTTGTGCATTTTTAATTGTTTTATTTTTTTATGCTTTCAATTTTTACTTTTATATTTTCTTCTTAGTTTTGCAAAATTTTCATATCCTTTTGGTTTTAAAATAAGATATACATTAATATATATAATACTATTGATATTATATCTTATATAAGTAATATATAATACTTACGTATAATATATCTTGTTATAATTTTCAATAAATTAAAATATAGTATAAATACATAAAGTAATTTTTATATTTTTTATATTTTCTTTGTTTTTTGATAATTTTTATATAATGTTTAAAATTTTTATGGATTTTTAAAGAAATTAATTATAACAATGACTATATTTAATATTCGAAAGAGTTTAGGGTTTAATAAAAAATAAGTTCAAATAAAACCAAAATTATTTTTAATATATCATATACATAATAAAAAAATTATTAAATAAAAATATTTTTTGTATTTTTAGATACTTTTTTTCTAATTTTTCTAAGGATTTTTGGGTTTCATTATTTTATGTTTTATTTTATTTTTCAATGATTTCTGGATATGCGGTAGAACATATATTAATATAGATAATATTTTTGGGGGAAAAAAGGTTTTATAAATTTATGAATTTTCATATCTAAACTTAGAATAAATATATGTTTTGTATTTTTGGAAAATAAGAAAATAAAGTTTACTACTTAAATAAAACTATATGTAAATGGACAAGGTACTAGCATCTATTGCAATTTTCCTAGGATTTTTAGAGTAATAAAAATATTTAATATTCTCAAAATGTTAGAAATAAAAATGTTGTAGTTATAGGGTCCAAAACATAATTAAATTAAAATATGCATTTATTTAATAACACATCCAAGAGCTATAAGGGCTTGCATGCAAATATTACAACACCTTGCGTGATGCAACACGTGATGTGGAAGGACTAAAAAATAATACTAAAGTGTGAGGATCCAGTTGTTATTTTTCTTAAAAATATTACATATAATATAGTATTGACAATACTAATTACAAATACAAATGGCGTGGGGACTTGATTGAAATAACATCAAGAAGCATGCATGAGGGGCCTATAAGGTTAATATGAAAGCCACTGAGTTTGCCACACATCTCCACTGAAATCTATGGGCTCTGACAGTTGTCATTTCATGTGACATAGATGACCCAGATTAGATCTGGGTCGTGATCTTGATTTTACAACATTGAAGAGGTCACGTAGAACATGGAAGAACAAGTTCTTCCTTAAGCTTTGACCATTGATTGCTCCCGTCTTCGGCCACTTCTTGCCTTGTTAGTGTGCCCTACGAATTCCTTGGGCTTCATCGCATCTGCAAGTGTACCTAAAGGAGTCCATGCCTAGTCGAATGAGGCCTGAAAGGGCATTCTTCTCAGAGCACCTAGGCGATGTGTTCTTCAACGATTCCCCTTCCCATGTGTTCATATAGAGTCTATCACATTCAAAACTATGTCTACGTCAAGGGGAAGTCACCTCGACCAAGAATGAATCTCACTATACAAGAGGGGTGATGAACATGGATATAGAGCGATGAGGTGGCGGATAGAGATCTGATTTCTCGATTCTTGCATAATCGAGGGGGATTGGGTGGAGGTTTTGATAAATAAATGAAGGGGGAAGATGATGGTGGTATTTTCCGGTCGAGATAATGATCGAAGCACTGTGAACACAATGGTTGGGGTAGTAGCTCTGGTGAACTACGATTTATGATACCAAAAATTAAAATGAGATGATTATATAGTTATGCTACGGAATCAAAATGAAAGTTAATTAACCTAAAATCTATGCATCAACAGTGGTGTACTTAGTAGCGGGGGTACCTCACCTGAGATGCTCCAGCGACTAGATCAGCTCTCCTCCACCCTTATCTACATTGACATATCTTGGAAATCGGTTGTTATCACCAAGGACTCAACTCAAAAGGGATCTTTGGAGTTACAAGTAGGTTAGAGAAGGTCAAACTTCAGAATGAAGCTGAGGGGATTGATTTATGCCTATGGTGAGGGGTCATCTTGTGATGACGATTGTGCGTGAAGGAGAAGGGGAGTTCAAGGCATGGAAAATGGAGGGTTGAAGGAGGTGCAGAATGGTGGTGGTATTAAGGTGGATTAAGGTGAGGGGAAGGTGTAGAAAAATGGAAAAGACAAGGTGGTTGCATGCTCTAACAAGTTTAGAGTGCAGGGCTCTACAAATGGGGTTGTTGACTGAGCGGTCAAAAGTCGCAGAATCCTAATTGGTCAATGTATAATCAAGTTAGGATAAAAAATAAATAAAATTATGTATTAATCAAATAAAAATAGAATATTAAATAAAACTTAAAACATAAAAAATGTTTATTATTTTATAAACTCTTTCTGTGATTATTATTTACTTTTACCTCATTATTTGTGAGATGTTAATAGTTACATATACATATATAGGTATATATACATGTATTTTGTATATTATATTTTTATTTTGTATGTTATATACATAATATTAGATTGACATATTTTATATATGTATAATGTTATTAAATGCATATTTACATATTTGTGGTATTTTTTAATTTTATTTATATACATAAATAAAATGCCTATATATATTATATGATTGTTATCAATTGTGCACCTTTGAGATATTATATCAGTTATGCCCCTCCCTTTTTGGGAGTTTTTCTCTGTTATCACTTGTGCCCTTCCGTCAGATTAAAGTCACAGAATTAAAATAACCATGGTTTATTCGAACTATGGTGTGGTTAAGAGGGGCATTATGGCCAAAACAAATCTCTCCATCTTTTCCCCCTAGCCCCACAAACTCTATCTCCTATCCTCATGCAGTCGTATGCGACCGTATTATCCTTGACAACCTTATTGAGTGAGGGGATCCTGATACTAAACAAACTCCAACACAACAATGAAATCGCAAGGGGCACAACATCGGGTTGGGACTCGACAAGACCGTCGAGGATGGGAGGAGGATCTAGATGAAACGAGGTTGGGGAGGAGGAGGATGGGTTGGAGGGGAAGGATTGGGGAGGAGGGCGTAGAGGAATGGGAGAGGAGGTGAAAGGCAGGTTAGGGAGGAGTTGTGGGAAGAGCAAGGGTGGAGGGGAGGTGTGAGAGTGAAGGGCGAGGAGTAGGGTAGAGGGAGGAGCAAGGGGTTGGCGGTAACGGGGAGGAGCAGGGGAAGGAGTGATCAATCTCCATTTCATCACCTTTATTATTCCATTTGACCTCAAATTCCTAGCTAAATGCATGTATATAACATTAATTTGCACAAAATAATACTCAATAATTGCTTTATATACATTGTATAAAATAATGTACTTAATTCCAAATTAGAAGAATAAAGGAAAGAAAAAGAATAAAGTATCAAATACACTGAGTGACCCTAGACCCCGAGACCTAGTCATCATGATGACTTGGTCAACAAGGAACAAAGTAGGGGGAGATAGGTCAAATCAACTTTATAGAAAATAGGCTGAAAACCCTAATTTCAATTCATCAATAATAGTAGTTTGGGACCTATTTTATTTTCTTATTTTTATACCTCAAATTAATAACCCCTCAATGTGAGTATTTTACATACAAATGCAAAGAAAAATACAAAATTGATTCATTAGAAAACAATGCACAGACACAGAATAAAAGCTACAAAGAAAATTTTGTAGACTTATAAATTATCCATACATACTTAAAATTGACCAAACTCACCATTTTATTTATCAAATTAATTTATCTATTTAATGAAGGTAGTTTCATTTAATTTGAAGCAAATATGCAAAAGCTCGCTTTTGCGCCCTCATTGTGCAGTATAATGTATCTAATATTTAATTTATTCATTCTTTACATTTTTAAATTTCTTATATTTTTATATATTTTTAAATAATATTCAAAGCACATGCAAATAATAAACATAAAATAAAACCATGATATCGACATTAAAAAATGTACTAAAACACATAGGTAAACTATAGATATATGTATAGTATATGCACATATTTATTTCAGTGAATAAATAAATTAAGAAAAATAAACTAAAAATATGTATTTAAATCATTTATGTATATAGAAGAATAAAATAAAAATACAAAATAAAAAAATACCTCATATATAAGTATTTATACTTACAATTATACATGTAAAAACTAATACCTAATAAATCACCTCAAAAAATAAATTAAAAACATAATAAACTATTATATAAAATAATAATTAATTATTAAAGTTTAAATTTTATTTAATCAATTCATTATCTATTTTTAGCTGTATTTATTTAATTTTTCTCCATGTTTTGTCCTCTAGCAGACGACGTGGACCAATATGGGCCCTTTTCTTGTTGACTTGGGGACAACTGCCCCTCCACCTCTCTGACTTGTCAGGCATCTTGAGCCCCCCATTTCACCCATTTTTTACGAGCATCACACCACTCTCTTCACCCAATTTCTTCATGCATGATGTACAAAGGCATCTCCAGGATTCTCGTTGGCCCCTCGATCTCTTGTACATAGTGTAGATATGCGTGAGGCCCAAGATTTTTGACCCCTCTCATGTTTGTATGTAAAAATGAAGCCCACCCCTCCTTTTAGTTTTTGATCTACCACTGGGATCTGTAACCTCAACGAACATCATGGCTCGACTGTCCTTTATGACAGGAAGAAGAACCATCGTTAAAAAATGCGGATAAAGGTGTTAGCAATGTGAGCCCCGAGCGAACCATTTCTACAATAAATGTTATTGTAATGAATAAATTATCAATGAAAGTTATTGATTATTTTTCACTCCCTTTCTGAGATTAATGAATGAATGCACTATAGGGTCCCTCTGTACAATAAGGGTTATGTACCATGGCCAACTTGATGATCATACGGCTGTTGATTCATTGGATGGATCATAGAGGCTGATGCTTGGATGAATATCTAAGGAGTTAGATAGAGGACTCATCAAGCATCATCAAATGATCATTAAGTGATGATCTCCAGTCTGAGTAGGAGATGGCAATCCTATCTCATATGACTAATATCTGACTGACCTCTTGATGCAGGTCCTCTGCATGGGAATGATGATTCAGAGGTGTCAGGTTAGTTAAGTCAATGGGTTGACTTGACGAGATCGAGATAACCAAAGACCTACGTTGAATACTGTCACAACATAGGCATGCATCCTCTGACTAGAGACAGATGTATCGCTATATGTCTAAGTATGTACATTTGGCAGACCAATAGGTTGATGACCTAATCAAGGTCTATATACCGGCAAGCTGGTGTGCATGTAAGGACATATGAGTAATACGATCTCTCAAAGGGATCATACAGGTTCACTTGTGAACCGGGAGACATGAGCTCACTCATGAGGTATTGGGACTGAACAAATTCCATGCATGGTCGTCGTGCTTTGGAAGCATGACATGAATTTGAAGGTAAGATATATGCTTTGTGAAAGCATATGATCTATACCAAATCCCAATGACCAAGATTGAGAAACTTAATGATCTAACCATGAAGATGACAGTGTAAAAATGATCTTTATCTTCAGGATGATCATGAGTCTTCCAGTATGTAGGATGTACAGGTATTGGGAATACCTGAAGGGTGATTTGATCATATACGATTGTATAACCACGACGCTTCCATTCCGAGGGAGTGATGAAACAGGTTTGGATTTTAGTGACTCCTCTCATTAGAGAAGTGACCTAATCTTAGTCCATGAACTGGACATTGATCTGAATGAGATTCAGATGCAATGAGAAGATTAAGTCTACGGTCTTGATTTGATCAAGCATCAGTGGGAGGTCCATAGGATCTGGATTTGAGATATGATCTCAACATCCAAGTCACTATACGTGGAACAATACAATCGCCCTGTCCTTATCTCCAAGTATCTGAGGAGAAATAGCATTGTTCTTAAATGGTTTAAGGACAATTCCATAAGATCTAAGCAAAGAGAATTTGATAATTAAATGTGATTTAATTATCATGATGTATGAGAAGTTGTCCAATATGATTAAATGTGATTTAATTATTTTGGATAAGAATAATGTGGATAGAAATATCCAATTATTCATAATATATTATAAATGTGATTTATAATGTATTAGAGAGAGTTAATTATAATTTATATGTGTTGATTAATTATGATGTGTATTGGATACACATTGTGTAATTAATTAACAATATGAATTACATGTTGTTTTGGGTTGTGAATATGATTCACAATTTTTTCCATGGCAAGATTGCAATATTCTCAAAGATAATTGTGAATTATTTTTGAAGAATAAACCCAAATAAATTTGTTGCAAATAAATAAGAGAGATTTCATGGAGATATGCAATCTCATGGATTTCCATGAGATTGCAATCTCCATGCAATCTCATGGGCGGCACACCTTTCCTATATGGAAAGGGTGTGTGCCCACTTGGAAGGCACATGGAGATGAAATCTCCATGGGTCTTCTCTCCTTATTTGTTGGGTTGCTTTAGGAATGAATTATATTTGATTTTGTCAAATATATTTTAACCTAAATTTGTTGCTTTTGACAACAACAATCTTAGCCATTGGATGAACATAAATCAATCTCATCCATTGATTCTATGTGTCCCATGGATTGAGATCCATGGATCCCAAAACCCTATAAATAGAGAGGCATGCTTGGCTCTCTCTTTACACATGCTATTGTAGCACAAACTCTCTCTCTCTTTCTCATACACGACAGCCCTCTCTCTCCCTCTCTTCTTGGTGGCCGTCCACCTTGGTGGAGAGATTCGTCGACGCCCGCGCCATCGTGTTGCCGCTTCGACTCTTTGCGGTTTCTTTGTCTTCTTGGAGTGCTTCACTCACGAAGGAGACGTTTGATCTCGTGCGACGAGATCAGGAGCAACCGCGCTTGGATCAACTTGGATTGCGAGGACACCGCGACTCATCTCCGCGCTCGCAAGCCGTTACTCCGACGATCGGACTTGAGACAGGAGGTTTCTTTTCGTAGAGACTTGATCAACCACGCTTCAAGAGGTATTGCATTATACTTGCTGTGGTTATAGATGAAACGATTTGAGAATGGTTCTCGGATCATGTGGTTTCATCGGTTTAAAAATTTTTTAAATTCCGCTGCACCGAACAACTAGTACGACTAGTCGTTCTTCGTCGTATTTGATACGACGATCACGCTTCCGTGATGCGCTTGAGGATTTCTCCATATCCTTCAAGTGGTATCAGAGCCTTAGGTCGACGGTTTCGAATATGATTCGAAAAACCGAGGACGACTTGGGTTCGTTTAGGTCGCGAAAGTTTTCATCGCATTTGATTTCGCAGATCTGTTTAGTAAATAAATTCGGCACTGTTTAAATTGTTTAAACACGAATTTAATATTTGGTTTTTGTTCCCATTAAATAAGGAAACCATAGGAACTGAGTTTGCGTAAATCGGATTTCGTATGCTCTAGTTATGGTTGTTTTAATGGACATGTATGCACTGTTGCGGGAACAATAGATTTTAACATGATTAAAGAGTTAATTTCTGTTATCATCTGCCTCGAAATGCGTGAAAATCCACTTAGGTTCTGTTGTAAATCAAGTTAGCAATCTATGAAAATTGAGTTTGCTTAATTTGGATTTAAATTGATTGAGATATGCCAATTTTAGTGAATAGGGGTCATTACTGAAATTGCATTCCAAATCTAGAACCAAGTGGTTGTCAATTAGAGAAATTAAATTGTTAATTTCGTGAAATAATCTTGAATAATATTTGTGAAATATTGAGACATGATTATTTGCCTAATTGACATGGCCCCAACCAATTAATTGATTAAGATGTGATCTAAATCATAAATTGGAAACAACAATCTTCAAACTTGATGCTTGAATAGGATTTGGGAATTTGTCTAGCAAATTTCCTTATAATCAAAAATGTTTTGATTATTACTATATGGTACAATTTCGGTTGAAAAACCGATGATCATCTCAAGTACAAATTAATCAATTTGGCATTATCCTTTCCCGAGGCGGATATGGTGCCTAGTCGGAGAGCATTGGGGTTGCGGGTTGCAACGTATGTGGTCCGTCCCACTCTCGTCGGTACTGGCCATGACAGCGGGTAGGGCCAGGATAATGTTCGAGGGATTAAGATGTATTTTTCTAATTATTAAAATTCGAATTAATACGTATTTTGAGATATTACCATATATGTATTCAAGTAAAATAATCAAGTTTGATTGATTGAATTGGATTGATAATTAATTTAATATGATTAAATTGATTATGTCCAAATTGAAATACTCTAATATGATTAGAGTTATTAATTCCCTTGGAAGAATTAATTATGTGAATGTGATTCATAATAATTAATTAAAATTTGAATATGATATGGAGGATCACATAAGTGACATCCATGGTCTCCCGTCAAGGCGAAGAGTTCCGTCGCCAGACATCGTATGAAGGAGACGCCTGTACGAAGTGACAGCTCCTGCATACGATCCGTTTGGATCGGGCTCGTCGCTTCTCGAAAGAGTAAGGACGTATGCGTAGTGACCCCAATATCGGGTCCTCATATTATTGGGGCGATATTGAATTGCGCATAGCGAGTTGTATTCCTGTTGACGGTTGGTTCAATTAATAACGGGTCAACATCGCCTTAGGGGTGGTGGGCCCGGGTATTAAAGACCGAATTGGGAAATGCAAGTTGGACTTGCAATGAGGAATGTGTTCCCGCTTCTCTTTATTGGAGTCATAGGTTCTCATATTATTGGGATATGACAAAGATAAGGAGGAGATCCCAGTTCTTGCTTGAGATATATTGGTAAGTATATCTCTTACTTTGAAAGTGAATAAGGGAATAAACTTTCAAGGTTGACATAGCAAGAACAATTTGATTTAAAATGCCTTAATCAAATATTATAAATTTGAATATATATTTCTATATTCTAATATAGTGCATTCTTAATTTCAGAAAATGAAGTCTTTGAACCCACTTAGTAGGCTTCTTGAGGTCAACCAATTGACCGGCCCAAATTACTCGGATTGGATCCGAAATTTGGAGCTTGTTCTCTCTGCTGAGCGCATTAGTTATGTGCTATCCGAGGACAAGCATGAGAACCCTAAGTCCAAGGAAGAAAAAGCATTTAATGACAAGTATGATGAAGATCATGTCTTGGCTAGGTGCTATATCCTAGGTTCTCTCTCCAATGTTCTGCAGAAGCAACATGTGGAGATGAATACCTGTCAGGAAATAATGCAGAATCTTAAGGATATGTTTGGTGACATTAACCGCACTCAGCGGTACAATGTTACGAAAGACCTCATTCGCTGCAGAATGCAGGAAGGGACTTCGGTCCGTGAACATGTACTCAAAATGTTTGGGTACTTGTCGGAGCTGGAGACTCTTGGGGCAACGATAGATGCAGACATGCAAGCTGACTTCATTCTGCTGTCATTGCCCAAGTCTTTCAATAACTTTGTGGTGTCATTCCACATGAATAAATTGGAATTGACAAGTGCTGCTCTCCTTGCTGCATTAAAGTCCGCAGAGGACGTGATGAAGAAGGATGGTCCCAGTGGCAGTGCAATGGTTGCACAGGTCAAAGGGAAGCGCGGTCGGAAGCATGGTTCTCGGAAGGGCCCGGCCCAGAAGAGAAAGAAGAAGGGACAAAGTGTTGGCTCTTCTTCCAATGCATCCACTCTCATGGCGTCGAAGAAAACCGACGTCTGTCACCACTGCAAGAAGCCGGGGCACTGGAAGCGTAACTGCCCAGATTACCTGAAGTCCTCAGACAAAGGTAAAGCTCCAGCAGGTATAAAATCTACTTTCATCATTGAAACTAGCTTTCTCGTCGGACGAGAAGGAAGTTGGGTTGTAGATTCTGGTGCTTCTGTTCATGTATGTAATTTGTTGCATTTGTTTCAGGAAACTAGAAGTCTTGAGGAAGGGGAGATAGTCATCCAGATGGGATCTGATGCAAGTGTTGCAGCAGTCGCCGTCGGGACATGCAGACTATCATTATCTAGTGGAAGAGTCCTAGTACTTAAAGAGTGTCTTTATGTACCTGAAGTTAGAAGGAATCTGATATCTGTATCTAAGCTAGTTAGAAGTGGATATTCGTTCCTGTTCTGTAATAAATTAGTCATAAATCATTATGATAAATATATTGCAGAAGGTGTTTTAACTTCTGGAGGACTCTATGAATTGTGCATTAATGAGAATGTCATAAATGTTACAACCACTAATAAAAACCCTAAGAGATCCAGGGAGAATAAAAATCATTCAAATATGATTTGGCATCAAAGGCTTGGTCATTTGTCTGTTGATAGGATCAACAGATTGATAAAGGATGGACCTTTAGATTTCCTACAGGTCCAATCTTTGCCTACCTGCGAACATTGCATTCGAGGTAAAATGACTAGGATGCCTTTCCGTAACAAGGTTACAAGATGCGAAGGTATTATTGACCTAATACATACCGATGTATGTGGTCCCTTCAGTACCGCGACTCGAAATGGATACCGATATTATTTGACGTTTATCGATGACCATTCGCGATACGGGTTTATCTTCCTATTACGTCATAAGTCTGAAACCTTTGAAAAGTTCAAAGAATTCAAGGCTTTGGTTGAGAACCAAACCGATAGGAAGATTAAACGGATCCGATCTGATCGAGGTGGCGAGTGCCTATCAGATGAATTCAAGGAATACCTTAAGGAGAATGGAATTGTTTCAAATCTCACTCCTCCTGGAACTCCCCAACTTAATGGTGTTGCTGAAAGACGCAACAGGACCATCATGGACATGGTCCGTTCAATGATGAGCAAAGCACATTTACCTCTTAGTTTCTGGGGATATGCAGTAGAGACTGCAATATATATCCTGAATAAGATTCCTAGCAAATCTGTACCTAAGACTCCTCATGAGCTATGGTATGGAACCAAACCTAGTGTCAATCACTTAAGGGTTTGGGGTTGCTTGGTCCATGCGAAGAACGTGGACGCAAGTAAGCTGGAATCTCGCACTCGTGAGTGTTACTTCATTGGGTATGTTAAAGATGGTATTGGATACCAGCTTTATGACCCTGAGACCCAAAAGGTTTTTGTCTCTAGAGATGTGAAGTTTCTGGAGGATGATTTCCTTAAAGGTCAAGATAAAAGTGAAGTAGAGGAACTCATTGAATCCCAAGAGGATTTTGAGCTCCCCAGACTAGAAACTGAAGAAGTAAATAAATATGAAACACCCATACCTCTTCGAAGGAGTTCGAGGGTGGTTGCACCACCTGAAAGGTATGGATTCCATGTGTCAGGAGAAACTGACATTGATCCTACTTCATTTGATGAAGCACTCGCGGATCAAGACATGGATAGATGGATGCTAGCAATGAAGTCAGAAATTGACTCCATGCATAAAAATGGTGTATGGACCCTAGAGGATCCACCTAAAGGGGTAAAGCCCATTGGGTGTAAATGGATCTTCAAGAGAAAGAGGGGACCTGATGGGAAAGTAGAGACTTTCAAGGCACGGCTCGTAGCCAAGGGCTACACACAGAGAGAAGGCATCGACTACAATGAGACATTCTCTCTTGTGGCTATGCTTAAATCCATCCGGACATTGCTAGCTATAGCTGCATATCTTGACTACGACATCTGGCAGATGGACGTCAAGACGGCTTTCCTCAATGGATACCTCGAGGCGGATATCTACATGGAGCAGCCCCAGGGCTTCATGACTGAGGATGGTAAAGTATGCAAGCTGAAGAAATCCATCTATGGGCTCAAGCAAGCTTCTCGTAGTTGGAACATCAGATTTGACGAAACCATAAAGAGTTATGATTTTGTGCAGAATCCTGATGAACCTTGTGTATACAAGAAGCTTAGTGGGAGCGTCGTTGTGTTCATCGTGCTTTATGTAGATGACATCCTTATCATTGGGAATGATACAGGGATGATGACCAGTGTAAAGATTTGGTTGTCCCATACCTTTGAGATGAAAGATCTTGGAGAAGCCTCTTATATCTTAGGCCTGAAGCTGTTCAGAAACCGAGAAAAGAGGATTTTGGGATTGTCACAACATGGATACATTAAGAAGATTCTTGAACGATTCCGTATGGATAGTTCTAAGAAAGGATTCCTACCCTTAAGACATGGTATCCACCTGTCTAAAGGAATGGCTCCTCAAACTGTTGAGGAAAAGAAGGCCATGGCTGGATGTCCTTATGCATCAGCCGTAGGAAGCTTAATGTATGTCATGATGTGTACTAGGCCAGATATCTACCATGCAGTGGGAGTGGTAAGTCGTTACCAATCCTGCTATGGAGAACAACACTGGAATGCAGTAAAGAACATATTCAAATATCTAAGACGGATGCAAGATTACATCTTGGTCTATGGAGATGGTGATCTCCAAATCTTGGGATATACAGATTCTGACTTCCAATCGGATGTAGATGATCGAAAGTCGACATCGGGGTTCGTGTTCTTGTTGAATGGTGGTGCTGTGAGCTGGAGAAGCAAGAAGCAGGACACTACTGCAGATTCAACAACAGAAGCCGATTACATTGCCGCATCGGATGCTGCAAAGGAGGCGGTGTGGTTACGCAAGTTCATGCTGGAGCTTGGCGTAGTTTCCTCTGATACTCCCATCCCGTTACTCTGCGATAACACGGGAGCCATTGCCCAGGCAAAGGAACCCAGATGGCATCAAAAGAGCAAGCACGTGGAAAGGAAATACCACATCATTCGGGAGATTCAAAAGCGTGGTGACATCATCATCACCAAGGTGGCCTCTACCGACAACGTTGCTGATCCTCTTACCAAACCTCTGACACAGAAGGTTTTTGACCAGCATGTAATGAGTATGGGTTTAAAGATTGTACCAGAATGGTTCTGAGGGCTAGTGGGAGATTGTTAGCAATGTGAGCCCCGGGCGAACCATTTCTACAATAAATGTTATTGTAATGAATAAATTATCAATGAAAGTTATTGATTATTTTTCACTCCCTTTCTGAGATTAATGAATGAATGCACTATAGGGTCCCTCTGTACAATTAGGGTTATGTACCATGGCCAACTTGATGATCATACAGCTGTCGATTCATTGGATGGATCATAGAGGCTGATGCTTGGATGAATATCTAAGGAGTTAGATAGAGGACTCATCAAGCATCATCAAATGATCATTAAGTGATGATCTCCAGTCTGAGTAGGAGATGGCAATCCTATCTCATATGACTGATATCTGACTGACCTCTTGATGCAGGTCCTCTGCATGGGAATGATGATTCAGAGGTGTCAGGTTAGTTAAGTCAATGGGTTGACTTGACGAGATCGAGATAACCAAAGACCTACGTTGAATACTGTCACAACATAGGCATGCATCCTCTGACTAGAGACAGATGTATCGCTATATGTCTAAGTATGTACATTTGGCAGACCAATAGGTTGATGACCTAATCAAGGTCTATATACCGGCAAGCTGGTGTGCATGTAAGGACATATGAGTAATACGATCTCTCAAAGGGATCATACAGGTTCACTTGTGAACCGGGAGACATGAGCTCACTCATGAGGTATTGGGACTGAACAAATTCCATGCATGGTCGTCGTGCTTTGGAAGCATGACATGAATTTGAAGGTAAGATATATGCTTTGTGAAAGCATATGATCTATACCAAATCCCAATGACCAAGATTGAGAAACTTAATGATCTAACCCTGAAGATGACAGTGTAAAAATGATCTTTATCTTCAGGATGATCATGAGTCTTCCAGTATGTAGGATGTACAGGTATTGGGAATACCTGAAGGGTGATTTGATCATATACAATTGTATAACCACGACGCTTCCATTCCGAGGGAGTGATGAAACAGGTTTGGATTTTAGTGACTCCTCTCATTAGAGAAGTGACCTAATCTTAGTCCATGAACTGGACATTGATCTGAATGAGATTCAGATGCAATGAGAAGATTAAGTCTACGGTCTTGATTTGATCAAGCATCAGTGGGAGGTCCATAGGATCTGGATTTGAGATATGATCTCAACATCCAAGTCACTATACGTGGAACAATACAATCGCCCTGTCCTTATCTCCAAGTATCTGAGGAGAAATAGCATTGTTCTTAAATGGTTTAAGAACAATTCCATAAGATCTAAGCAAAGAGAATTTGATAATTAAATGTGATTTAATTATCATGATGTATGAGAAGTTGTCCAATATGATTAAATGTGATTTAATTATTTTGGATAAGAATAATGTGGATAGAAATATCCAATTATTCATAATATATTATAAATGTGATTTATAATGTATTAGAGAGAGTTAATTATAATTTATATGTGTTGATTAATTATGATGTGTATTGGATACACATTGTGTAATTAATTAACAATATGAATTACATGTTGTTTTGGGTTGTGAATATGAATCACAATTTTTTCCATGGCAAGATTGCAATATTCTCAAAGATAATTGTGAATTATTTTTGAAGAATAAAACCCAAATAAATTTGTTGCAAATAAATAAGAGAGATTTCATGGAGATATGCAATCTCATGGATTTCCATGAGATTGCAATCTCCATGCAATCTCATGGGCGGCACACCTTTCCTATATGGAAAGGGTGTGCGCCCACTTGGAAGGCACATGGAGATGAAATCTCCATGTGTCTTCTCTCCTTATTTGTTGGGTTGATTTAGGAATGAATTATATTTGATTTTGTCAAATATATTTTAACCTAAATTTGTTGCTTTTGACAACAACAATCTTAGCCATTGGATGAACATAAATCAATCTCATCCATAGATTCTATGTGTCCCATGGATTGAGATCCATGGATCCCAAAACCCTATAAATAGAGAGGCATGCTTGGCTCTCTCTTTACACATGCTATTGTAGCACAAACTCTCTCTCTCTCTCTTTCTCATACACGACAGCCCTCTCTCTCCCTCTCTTCTTGGTGGTCGTCCACCTTGGTGGAGAGATTCGTCGACGCCCGCGCCATCGTGCTACCGCTTCGACTCTTTGCGGTTTCTTTGTCTTCTTGGAGTGCTTCACTCACGAAGGAGATGTTTGATCTCGTGCGACGAGATCAGGAGCAACCGCGCTTGGATCAACTTGGATTGCGAGGACACCGCGACTCATCTCTGCGCTCGCAAGCCGTTACTCCGACGATCGGACTTGAGACAGGAGGTTTCTTTTCGTAGAGACTTGATCAACCACGCTTCAAGAGGTATTGCATTATACTTGTTGTGGTTATAGATGAAACGATTTGAGAATGGTTCTCGGATCATGTGGTTTCATCGGTTTAAAAATTTTTTAAATTCCGCTGCACCGAACAACTAGTACGACTAGTCGTTCTTCGTCGTATTCGATACGACGATCACGCTTCCGTGATGCGCTTGAGGATTTCTCCATATCCTTCAAAAGGTCTCTTTGGCGTTGACCCCCGAAACTTGGAGCTTTACTCTGACCACGACATATCTAGAGCTCTTAAGGATATGTCGAGGTTTAGCCTAGGTTAATTTCTATTACATTTTTTATGCATTTAAATCCATCTTTAAGTTAATGTTTATTGTGTTGTCTTAACATAGGTTCTTAGTTTTAGTACACCAGAGATCTCAAGCTCTGTCCACTGTTCCATGGGAAATCTGACCACGTTCCGACCCTCTTTCACCTCCATTAGCATCCCCTTTCTCTTCTCCGCCTCTGAGTCCACCCAGATCCCCTCAATTCCTCCAGATTGAGTCGACTAGCTCTCACTCCACCACCCTTCACCGGAGAGCCCCCACTTCATCTCATTTATGCTTGATTCCACTCAATAAAGACCGAGATAAC
Source organism: Ottelia alismoides (assembly GCA_037367405.1). Taxonomy (NCBI): domain Eukaryota; kingdom Viridiplantae; phylum Streptophyta; class Magnoliopsida; order Alismatales; family Hydrocharitaceae; genus Ottelia; species Ottelia alismoides. Next base: position 718,242 of record JAZKJV010005466.1, read on the forward strand.
TTTGATTGTGCTTTGTTTATCTCCTCTTGCAGGTATATCTTATGGATGACCCCATTTGAGGGGTTTTATAACCAAGAACAACATACTCAGGTGCCCGATCTTCCTTGGCCTTCCATACCCCTAATCGATGGGGCCAGGACTCCTTTAGCACATCCATCCACTACGGATCACTTCCAGAAGTATATTGACCATCTTTAGAGGTCGAGAAACCACTGTAGAAGAGAGATCTAGCTGGAGGAAGTTCGCCAAGCAAACCTTCTTTCCCATTCTTCCATCCTACCAGATGAATCTCCATTTCATCACCTTTATTCTTTCATTTTGGCCCTGAAACCCTAGCTAAATGCATGTAAATATCATTATTTTTCATAAATTAGCATCCATTATTTATTGTATAAATATTGTATAAAATACATTGTTTAAGACCAAAATAGAAGAATAAAGAAAAGAAAAAAGAAATAATATACCAAAAGTATTTCTGACCCTAAACCCTGAGACCTAGGCACCATGAAGATTGAGTCGACAAGGAATAAAGTAGGGGGAGATAATGGTCGAGCACACAATTAAAATCCTAATTGTATTCCTTTAACAATTCATTTCTGGGACCTATTTTATTCTTTATCATGTATAAACCAAATAAAGAAACTTTGTATATGAAAATTGTAGATAAAATACATAGAAAAAATTTTATTTAACTTAAAAACAATATACAATATTCATTCTACACTATGAATAAAAAGCCAAAACCCAAATTTGCCAGACCCATATCTTCTCCATAAAAACTCAAAATGCATAAAAATCCTTTTTAATGGTATATAACTTTTATTATCTATTTAATGAAGGTGGTTTCACTTGATTTGGAGTTTATGCAAAAGTTAGGTTTTGGACCTTTATTGTATAGTATACTTGAATAAAGTAATGTTTTATTCATTATTTTAACTCTTTATACTTTAATATTTTTATAAATTTCTAAATATTGTTTATAACATATTTCCATAACTAAAATGAATTAAAACCATCAAAAATACATTAAATAATAAGCATACAAAATACATAGGTAATTATATTATGTATATGCATGCATATTATATACCTCTAATTATTCAAGTGTATGTTTTATATCGAAAAAATATTCTAAAAATATATTTACGTGTCTCTAAATATTTTATAATTATATAAATTATGTATATAAAATAATAGTAGTTTAATTACAAAATAAAAATAAAAGAGGTTATACATAGGTAAATATACCTATAACTATACTTGTAAAGAATAAATCACAATAAATTAACCCATAACAAATAAATAAAAATCACAATTAAATACTACAAAAAATAAAAAATTATATTTATAACTTTTATTTGATTATTTTGTTTATTATTTCATTTCTTATTATTTCTTATTTTCTAATCTCTTTTGTCCTCTGGCAGTATTTGTGGACCAATGAGAGGCCATCGTTCGTTGACCTCTGGTCAACTAAGCCTTTGGCACCTCTGCTCTGTTAGATGTGTCACCTCCCCACTTTTCCTCCCTTATGCCTAGATGATCAGCCACTCCCATAGATCTGATTTCTCACGCAAATCAATCTCTGATCGACCCTCAGACATGCCAAGATCCTTAATCCCTTGTACATAACCCCTATTCATTAAAAATTGCTGATCAATAAGGACCCCCACCTATGTTTATAAATAAAAATTGTTGATCCTTCTTCAAGCCCTAAAACTCCTCGTTTCATGTGTGTGCTCCTGGTGACATAGAGTACTCCCTTGAGGTCGAGAAGGCGTAAGGAAGAGAGGAGGTGATCCAAGGTGGAGCTCCGATGACACCTCTGCTCCCTGGTCCCTAGGTTTGAGTTGCGCTTTTTCCTTACATTTCTTGATAGATTTAGCCTTAGCTTTCATTACTATAATTTATTTCGTCTTTAGATCAATAAAATAACTTAAATATCAAAATCAAAGATCGTTGGAGCTCCAAGCTCGGGCCCTATTCTATCGTGTTTCCGACTGTGTCCGACCCTCATTCTCACCCCATTTGCTTCCCCCATGAATCCATGTTCATCACTCTTTATTCTTTTATTTCAACTAATTATCTTGTCAATGCATCATGTAAATAGGTGTAAATACAATAACTTAACAATATGCATGCATGTGTTAATAGTGCATAATTAGCATGTATTTGTGCAAAAATAAAATAATGAAGAATAAAGAGAAAAAAGAAGGAGGTATTTATAATAAATATTGAGTGACCCAAACCCCAAGAGAGGGCCAAGCATTGGCCTGATCGCCAAATAAAATAAATAGAGAAAGATAGGGCCACTCTACCTAGTATATATATATATCAGTGATGAACCGATAAAATGACCGAGCAACTAAGGTAGATGAAAATATAACTAATGTCGTTGCGACTTCAGTCGCTCGAGAAATCAATCGGATCAACAAGAAAAATATGAGATCAGACCACCAAACAGAGATAAAAACCAAATGAAATCAATAGTGGCCCTGACTATTAGATTAGCTTGGTATAGCGATCAGGGTCAGACTCAGGGAGCACGTGATGGCGTTGCGGCCTACGAAGTAGTCGAAAGTGAAAATAAACAAGAGAAAATTATTTTTGTTGAGTTTTTAATAATTTTTATATTTTTTTGGATTTTTGAATAATAAAGAAAATAGGAAAAACAAGGAAACAAGCAACTTCACACACTTATTTAACTACTCAAATAAGCTCAAAAAAATCAAACAAAAATGTTTTTAAGTTTTTTATATTTATTACTGTTTTTGGTCAATTTTTGATATTTTTATGATTTTTTAGGAATTTTAGAAAAATGAAACAAGACAGAAAATGCAAGATAATGTCCAGTCAGGCATGGAGGGCCAAAATAAAATGGATGATGGCCCTATCTAAGCTTGAAGGTAATTTTCCTGTAAAGTGTGGAATACAAGGAAAAATTAGGCACTGGGTTTATTATTTTTCGATTTTTATTTTAATTATTAGAATTTTTATGGGGTTTTCAATGTTTTTCAAATTTTATAATTTTTATTAATCTAAAAATGGCCAAAATTGGTAAGAAAATCAAACACAACAATACAAACAATATCTAATTTTTTGTAATTTTTAAAGTGTTTTAATATTTTTTATGGTTTTTAGAACTGGACAATAAGAAAAATGCGTGTTTTTGAATTTTTAAAAATAAGAAATGGGCTCCAAAAATTTTACAAAAATTAGTGAAAATTATACACAGTGGCAGGAGCCATGTATCAAATTTTCACTCAATTTGGATGTGAATTGATATTTTATTTAAAGCAACCAAGAGCCCACAGTACATAGGGACCTAGTTGCAATAAAAACATGTTTGGAGGACCTAAAAATAACACGCCAGCAAACCCAGGGGGGTCCGATGCAAAATTCCCAACTTTTCACGCGCGAGGCGCATGTCTGGGGGCACTCAGGGACCTATTTGCAAATAACTTAAGTCCCTGGATTAATTAGTAACACATACTAAAAGTCCAGGGGCGAAAGTGTAAAAAGCCCACTAAATTCGGCACATGCACAATTAGAACACTCACAGGGGCATAAGTGCAAATATCAAGAAATATTTTTCAATTATTAACACATCAGAACCACAGGCCCATACATACAATTATCCCAAGAAAATCACGTGTCGATGCACGTGTCCACCACACACAGGGGTACAAAAGCAAATAAGATAAACCATCAGGTCCACTATGCAAATTTCCCAAACTAAAATAAACTACGAAAAATATTTACAGGACTAAATGCTAAAACAAGCTAGAAGAGGGGCCTAAGTAAAATTACCCCTTATTATATCCGAGGGCCGGATGGACGCCACGTGGAAAATCGGACGGTCTGGAAGCGGGGGCGCCTCAACAAAGAAGTCCTCGGCGATAATCTAACGACTGGGGACGCGCCACGTATCTGATCAACGGTCGAGAAGAGCTGGATCCCCTTCACTGGATGGAGGGCTAAGAGGACGCCACATGTCTGATCGGACGGTGGCTGTTGGGCCTCCTCTTAACCCTAATCGGACGGTCCGCACATAATCTGGAACTGCGGGGGTAAACGGACGATCTTGGAAGAACTGATGACCGGCGAGGTTCGCCGGCCCGGTGAGCGTGTAGTGGACCTCCTCGCGGGTTACAGATGATCGGAGAAGAAACGTCTGGGCCTCCCGCGTCTGATGAGCCCCTCCGATGGCGCAATAGAGCTCCGGAGAGCTCAGGCGACACCGGAGGAGCTGGAGCTGCTGCTCCTGGATGTCAAGCCCTCAGATGGGCTCTTCTGGACCTGCAAAGCACAGAAACAGACTCCTGGGTCGAGGGCAAAGTGCCTCGATCCGGTTAGCGGTGGTGTAGGTGGTCGGTGCGTCGAGATGAGGGGGCTCCGGCGAAGCGACGGCGGTGGAACCCCAATCCCAGTTCCTGTATGAACTGGGTTGAACGAAGAGGTGGAGAAGGTGTGCGAGGGAAGGGAGAAGGTGTTGGTCGACTCCGATGATCGAACGGTGAGATAGGGTGGTCGGAATCGGGGATAGTCGGCGATGGGTCGATTTGGGCGAAAATAAAAATTAGCTAAGGAGAAGAAGAACTGGGTCTACCTGATGGACGAGGTCGACTGGGGAAGAGATGGGGAAGATCTAGGTCCTAGATTCGAGGGCCGTCGGTGCCCGAGGCTCGAGCACCACTTCTGGGCGGCGCACGGCGACGTGAAGCTGCCGGATCGATGGTCCGACCCCTCCTTCCTCGCTGCAACACAACCGAATGCAAGCTGTCACTCAAGCGGTGGCTATGGAGGTCCTAGGGTGGAGTGAACTGATCCAAAGATGCGTGAAAATGGGGGCGGAGCTCAGACTATATAGTAGTGAAGGTCCGGGAAGAAAGGGTCGGGTCCGGCTCGATGAAGCACGGACCCCTAGGCAATGTGTCGGGCGAGGTTCCCGGATGTCTGGAGAGTGATTAGGACCCGGGGTTTAGATAAATGGTGATCGGGTCAAACGCGTCGGTTGCTGGATCCGCGGGGAGAGAGGTCCGCGGGGGAGAGTTGACCGGGGTCAACAATCCCCCGTGGACCAATGGGACCGCAACTTTTATTAAAAATTTGGAAATTGAATAAAAAATAATAAATGGCCAAATTTTGAAAAAGTTATAACATGAAAAATGTTTATTTTATTTTAAACTATTTTTTTTTGTGATTTTTATCTATTTTTTTTTGAAATATAAATTAGGTATTTACAATATAGTGTTATATATAGGTATATATACAATATTGATTTTTAATTTTGATTTTTAATTAATTATTTTTGCACATTTTTATTCCCATTTTATATTTTATTTATTTATAACATAAAATTAGGAGTAAAAAGATATTTTTATTTGATTTTTATTATTTATTTACAAGGGTAAAATAAATAGGTATATACATTTGTATACATGGTATATATACAATGTTTCTTTTGGTTTTTTTTATTTTTGTTCTTTTTATTTAATTTTTGTTTTTATAATTTTTATTTTATTTATTTACATTCTGAAGTATAGAATATATATACAATTTTTATGAGATTTTAATTGACTTATTTATAAAGATAAATAAATAGATACATGATCTTATGTGCATGGTGAATATATACAAGGGACGATGTTTTTATTTTATTTTTATTTTTAATCTTTTTATTTTGGTTTTGTATTTTCAAATATATACAGATATATACAAACTCATTTTTATTTTTATTTTTAGAGAAAAATATTTTTATTATATTTACAGGTATATTTACACATATGAGCTTCCTTATCTCTCTCTACTTGGGTTTTTATGCGATCAGGCCCATGTTGAGCCCTCCCTTGGGATCAAGTTGCTCAATATTTATTCTAAATATTTCCCTCTTTTTCTTTTGTCGCTTTATTCTTTTATTTATGCACAAAAACATGCTAATAATTTACTTTTATACAATGCATGCACTTTGGTAATTATTTGTATTTACAGAGATATACATGTATTTGCAAAAGTTTTTGTAGCTAAAATATAAGAATAAAGAGTGATAAATGGGTATTCATCAATCAGGTGTGTGCATAAATTATTTTTGCCAAAATAAAAAAATGCTTTTACTTCCTTTTATATATTTCTAAAAATAAAATCAAAATCAAAAAAATAAAATAAAAATAGAATAAAATTCTCTCTCACTTGTACATAATACATGTATATAGGTTTCCTTCCCTATTTCTTTTATATTTGTAAATACATAATAAAAATAAAACAAAAAATATTTTATACTCCAAAAATTATTTTGTAAATAAATAATATATAAAGTTAGAGTATTTGTGTAAAAATAACAAATTAAAAATAAATGTACAAAATACATAAATATATTATACATGTATATAATACTCTATACTTTATATAGGTTAATTTATTTTTTTTCAAAAAAATAAACAAAAATCATAGAAAAATAGTTAAAAAATGAAAATTTTTCATTTTATACACTTTTTGATTTAAATTCATTTACTATTTTCATTTAATTTGTAAATTTTTTTGTAAATCCGATTTTTTGATTGGTCCATGGCGGATCGTTGACTTGGGTCAACCCCCTCTTCCAGGGCTTGACCCGACCCAACTGCTCTGCCGAACCTTCTTCTCCCATTTATCACGGGCGGATCATGCGTGCCCATGCCCTATTCTTCGCATGCACCTTCCTTGTGGATCCGTGACCCTCGCGGATCACTAGGAAGGCGCTGATCTTCCTCAGTTCGTGCACTTCTACCTGGTTTCTCCAGCCACGTGGGAGCACTATAAGATCCCTCGTCTGCCTCCCCATGTCGGTAGCTCGTGCATCGCTCCCATTTGAAACCCCAAAAACCTTCAGCGTGGAGATCATCGTCTGAAGAACCTCTTGGTGATTAATTTGGTGCAGTGACGCCAACACTCCCCATTCGTGGCCGGACCTCCCCTGCGAGAAGCCTCCCTCGTCTGTCGTTGCTTGGTCGAGGCTATTACCCCTCCAATCCCTTCACCTGGAGCTTAGGAACCCATCCAGAACTTCAGGTAACCCCTTCATCTTCCTCCTTAGTCCATTCGCTTAAATCTTTTATTTGCCGATGCCACACCTCCGCCAGCTCCGACCAGCCGGTCAGAGCTCCTTCACCTACACCTTCCCGTTTTGATATCCGCACACGACCATACCCCACCTTCCTCCGCGTCCTGACCACCCTAATCGTTGTCTGTTTAGCCGGGATTAGGTCTAAGATCTCCTCTACCACGTTCGCCGGAGATCGAGCCCCATTCACCGTCGCTTCTTTGGTTTTTATCCCCAATAACCTAGACCAGAGCATCGCTCTGAATTAGAGCTACTCGTTGCAGGTCCTGTCGCGTGTTGAGAGCATCCAAACCACCCTCTCCCAAGCTCGTCGGAGAAGCTCCAGGTGCCCTTCGCTGCCACGCCTATCTGACCGTCGAAGCTCCCATCCGGGTCGTTCATTAGATACGGACCCGTCCCACGATTACGCCGGCACCTTCTGATCTTCCATCGGAGCCGAGGATCTCATCCTTGGCTCCAGCGAAGTTCATCCAGGCATTGTTCTTCCAGACATGTCCTACGCTGTTGGATCGACGTAGCCTCCAGTTCCTATCCTGACCGTCCGTCCAGCTGACAGGCCAGACCGTTAGATGTCAGATCTCACGGTCCTGTACGCACCACGTCCCTGACCATCTGACACCGTCAGATCTGACACTTAATAAGATAAGAGCCGCACGATCTCACCACACCAGCGGCTGACACGTGGACTCCCATGCGCGACTCACGTGCATCGAGGTTATATTGCTCTTTTTCCCCTACATTTATTTTATTTTATGTTTTGGTATGTAAAATAAAAGTTATAGTTGAACTTTTTTGCAATATAGTCCTTGTAGTTTTTCTTATTTGCATTCTAGTCATTCAGTCTGGAGGCACGTGCTCAGACATGTGCATAGTGGTGTATTTGCACTTTTTGTCCTGAACTTTCCACGTGTTATGGTTTGAATGAATGTTTTCTAAAATTGCATTTATACCCTATGAACGTTGAATTGATGCATGTGTGGAATTTATCGGTGAATTTCCAGTTTCTCCCCCAGACTTTTTATGCATATTAATAATTAGTCTAGAAACTTTGATAAATTGCATTTAGGTTACTGTAACCTGTGTGTGTTTTTTAAATTAAATAAATACCAAAACAACTCCAAAAACTCCAAAAATTTTAAATGTAGCTTCTGCTACTGTGTGGTATTTTTGATAATTTTTGTGACGCATTTTGATTTTATTTACTATTTTATAAAATTCACAAACCCTAAAAATAGAGTCTGTCTATGTTAGAAAATCTATAAAAACTAGAAAAACCTCCCTTGAAAATCCCACAAAAATTTCTTTGCACTTGTTTCATTGTATTTGAACTTCAACAGCGTTTTAGCTTCATTATCTTTTATAAAACACCTAAAAATTGCAAAAGACTAAAAACCTTATAAAATCATTAAAAATTCTACAAAATCGAAAAAATGTGTTTTCATCTTCTGTAGGTAGATTTTACTTTGTACTTTCATATAAAATTGTTGTTAGGATTTTATAGGCATTTGAAATACTTTTAATTTGCCTTTCTATCCAGGATGTACACTTCTTGTTGTTTTTGGCTTTCTTTTATTTTTAGAAAATTATATAAAATCAAAAAAATCCATAAAATACCCAAAAACATCTACATATTTGAAAAGAACAAAAATATTTTTATCTTTAATTTTTGAGCTTGTTGGACCTTAATAAAAACTGTTGAAGTGTGCTTACCTTTATTTTCTTGCTTGTTTTCTTAAAAAGAAAATACAAAAAAATAAAATTAAAAACCACCAAAAATATCTTTGTTTTTTGGATTACCTGACTACTTCGTAGGCTTCATTCTATGCTCTTTCTGTTCGATCATGGTAGCTATACTAGGTTAAATAAATAGAAAGACTGCTTGCTTCATTTTTGTTGTGGATTGATTTTGTTGGTGGTCTACATTTAGTCGTTGAGCCCGGTTCGAGTGGTTGAGGTTGCAACGACCTTTGATATCACTTAACCTTATTTCCTCGGGCCGCTCATCACTACTCTACGTTCTCGACCCTTCGACTCAACCAGATCACCTCCAGATCATCGAATTGAAGCATGCCCCTCCGCCTTCGCCAGAGCATTGTCGGCTGCCTCCATTCCATGCTTAATCGGTCCGAGGTAGTTTGCCCTCGACCCATTATCTTTTTGTGCATGTATCTGGAGCTAAAGAGCCCAACTGTGGGCGAATCTGATTCAAGAATAGGTCCCCTAGAGCTCTAGCTTTCACCGACTATCCATGATCCCTCTGATGGGTCTCGACCTCTTCTGAAGAGCATATATAACACTTGAGCAACCTTGGAGACCGCCATCCTGAAGAGTTGTTCCTCCCTATTTTTCAGGGAGAGCAGTAGCCATTGGATTGGCCCTATGCTCTAGTTCAGATCATGATCGTCCAATAACCACTTGATTTGTCTGTCCGATGGAATCCAATATCTGATCTTGACCATAGATCGAACAAGCATTATCGCACAAGGAGCACCTGCTACATATTTAAGTAAAGCGCCTGTGACTACACGATACAACGCCCGTTGGGGGTAAATTTCATATGTAAACCCTGCATTTTTGTATTTTAACATTTAATATTAAATCTGCAATATGTCATTGTAAATATTTTGTAAATTTTGTACATGAAACCTGACGCTTGTTTCATATTACACTTTGGTCTAGTCCAGCTTGGCTAACGTGTCGTTCCACATGAGATGGGTATTTTGCATGCAACCCCTTGCAGGTTTCTTTATTTTTTAGTATAAAATTTTAAATTCCAATTGTAAAACTTTGGATACTTTGCATAGTAGACATTGCCTTTATATTCAATTGCAAATATACCCTTGTTAGTTTATATATTTTTTGTCATTGTTTTCTATTTACTAAAATATCCATGCTTTAAAAATTACAAAAAAAAATGTTAAGTGCCAGCTAACATACACTTTCATGCTATATTTTAAGTTTGCATTTTAGGCATTTTTACTATTTTCTAAAAATAAAAAAGCACATTTCCCCACGTTTGACTTAAAAGTTCCAAAAAAATATAAAAATCTTTTCAAGAATTCCATAAAATTATATTTTGTTTATTATTATATTTTACAACTCCAGACCAAAAACCAGTACAAATAGAAAAAGAAAAAGACTAGAAATTAAAAGCCTCCAAAATCCATTAAAAAATATAAAAAATCACCAAAATTTCAAAAAATATTAATTTCTATTCTGTAATTATACATATAGTATCTATATATTAAAATTGATTTGTTAATTTTTAACCTTTTTCTATTTTGAAACCTCAAATCAATTGAAATTATTTATTTAGTCTCTAGTTTGAGATTTTTTACTTTAAAAACACATAAAAATTACCACAATACCCTTAAAATAAAAAAAGTAGAAAATTATATAGAATAGAAAAAATAGTTTATTTTGAAAATTTTGATAATTTTAACTATATTTATAAATGCAATGCCTTATCGGTATATATATAGTTTATATTATTACTATAATGATTATAGAGACCTTAGAAATATTTTAAAACAAAAAATGTATATACATATTATATAGTCAAGGATATATTTATAATACTTTCTTATATATATTTATTATTTTTTTATGATTTATATAGCTTATATCTTATATACATGTTATATATATCCTTATATATACATATCTATAAAAACTGACATTAAATAAATATATATAATAAAAATCAAATAAAATTTAAAAAACAAAAAACCCCGCATAACACTTGTGTACATAGTGATTAGCAGCAATCCTTAAGGCTACTTTGTTTGCTCTCTGTGGTTCGACGTCTACATTCTTAGATAATATACGTCTTGTTTGTAAAGTATAATAAATTGTTCTCCATATTTTTGTTATTCATTGATTCATTACATGTTGTGTGTATTTGTTGATTGACTTGGGATTTCTTATGGGTCGCCTCATTGACACTTTGTCTTTGTACTCCGTGAGGATAATATTTTTGACGCGCACGATAAATCTCTGTCATCAAATGGCGTCATTGTCGGAGAGCAACATAGAGTAGCCTAACTTGTGCATAATTGTACATTGCTTTCATTTCTTTTATTTTTTCTTATACGTTGCTTTTCTTTCCTTCTATTACTTATACATATTTATAGCTCTTACTTTCTTTGTACAGATTATTTTATTATTTGCTCTAATACATGTTGTCTTCTGTTTGATGCGAGGGCCCTTGTATAAGTGACCAAGCATCATTAAAATGTACATGGGGCATTGTAGAACCCGAATGGCATGCGCCTCAATGCATAAGCGATGAATGGACATGTGAATGTGGCATTTTCCTGATCCTCAAGAGTGATGGCTACCTGATTGTAAGCCAAGTACCCATCAAGAAAATAGAAGAATATTTTCCATGCTAGTCTCTCCAAAATCTGGTCAATGAATGGCAAGATAAAGTGGTCTTTCTTAGTCGCAGCATTCATGTGCATGTAGTCGACACAGACATGACACAATGTGGGTACTCATGTAATGATCTCTACCCCTTCGTCGTTGGTGACCATCTGAATTCTCAACTTCTTCGAGACAATATGGAGTGGGGACACCCACATGGAATCAGAAACGGGGTATATAAATCCTACTTTACACCACTTCTCAATCTCATCCTTCATGACTCTCTACAAATTTGGATTAAGTTTCCTCTAAAATTCACGGGAAGGTCCCACATTATTAACAACTTATATATGACGTGAGCAGAGAGCAAGGTTAATCCCCCTGAGATCCGACACTATCTAGCCAATCACTCTGCATTTCCACTCTAAGACGTCTAAAAGCGTAGACTTCTGCTCTAAGGTAAGGCTAGAACTAATGATCACATGATATCTCTCCTTGGGTCCCACAAGAAAGGCATACTTCAGTGTAAGAGGGAGCGGCTTTAGCTCAGACAATACCTTATCATCAATCAAATATGGTTGAATTGCATCTGCACCTGACTGAGTGTTATATGGATATGGATCTATCTGTTTGGTACTCGCCACCAACTCTACTGTATAGGGATTCAGATTGCCAAAGAAAGACAATAGTTCGGTCAACGTCACATCTGACTCATCATCTATGTCCCATGACTATTCTAAAGGAGGTGGAATAGACATATCCAAAAGGATCTCTGAGTCATTAATGGAATAGTGGGGTGCATCTCCAAAGAAATAAGGCAAACCTGATAAACTACAATATACACTAAATCCTCTCTAAAGGAGAGGGTCTCGCTCTGCCCTACTAGGATCTATCTCTAAATCCCAACTGTGATGATCATCTTCCAATCTGCCTATGAATACGAGTACTCTATGGTGTCTCAGAATCAGGTCGCTGCCACTTTATTTGATTCATCTCTAAGTTCACTTCTTAACCATGAGAACAAAACTTCATCATTCTTGTTTGATAATCAAATGTTGCACCAACGATCCTTAAGACACCTAAGAATGATATGATATTCTCTCCAACGATTGGGCATTTTCATACCAAGAACCGTGAAGTCCACCTTGTAGTCTTGTCCCTCAATCGAGATAACCACATTTTCACTTCTCGTAAAGTGTTGAGGGTTGAAGTTTGATAGAAGAACTGTTTTCTAGGAGAGTGCATGCAAACACAACGTCAATGTTATGACTATCCACATAGTGAGCACCATGTCTCTCTTTTTCCTTGGTAGTTTCTAATTCTTGAGACAGTAGGTAGTGGCTACTGATAAGACATGAGTCTTTACATATTGATATTGTTTCTTCTTGCTAGCCCTAGTATATGTGCATCTCACCATTAGGTAATTCTGAAATGCAGGATTGTGAGCCACATAATCCTCAAATGGTACTTTAACCATGATATTTTCCTTACAAAATCATGCCATGTCTGAGTCATCCTTCTAAATCTTTTCGATGCACTTTCCCACTGTAAGATCATGGGGGAAAGGGATAGAGATAAGTGACATAAAAGAAGAATATGAATCGAAAACATCATTTATTGTATTACATGAAACAAACTTCTTCAAAGATGGATTATTTTTATACAACTTGGAATTGGCAATAAATCCATCTACAACAGAATGGGGAATAGATGTTATCGGTGAATTCTCCTCAATTGGAGGTGTAAGGTCCTCCATAGACTCCAAAGTGTGTCCAAGTTGTTGTGATCCTCATGTTCTCCTCCTCCTCCTCTCTATCTCCTGAATAGGTAACCTCGTACGCTATTGAGAGGTCTGCTGTTGAATGTGATTCCTTTCATCCTCAACCTATGAAGACTCCTTAGGTCAAACTCCTGACGTGACTCTCTGTATAACCCTAGCCCGGTCAGGTACAACCATGATCCTTCTGCTCATGAGTGACATGTGATAAGTATCATTGCTTGAAAGAATCTCTTGCTTAGATCTAAGAGTATCTCAATAGTATACATGAACCATGTATTGCAGCAACTGAGACTTGTTCAGGCTATTGGTATTAGCCTAAACTAGGATAGGAATGGAGGTATGTAGAGCCATTTGCTCAGCTTGACATCGGGATAGGTTGTTGATGTCAACCCGCATGTCCTGAATCTTGTTCTGATATGAACACAGATCATTGAGAATTCGACTCTGAAAGATGATGTGTGCTAAAGATGAGATATTTTGTTAAGAGGAATGAGATCACAAGGACTGGCCTTGATACTTTTGCTGGTGCTGGGGGTGTTGGTGGTAGTTTGGGCCTTGTTGGCCTAACTGGTATTTGCCCTAGCAACTGTACTATCGTTGCTGATGTTGCCTCTATTGGGGATGGTAAGAACTAGAATTGTACTATGGGGGATGAGGTGCATTGGTAAACGTGGTGTTATAAAAGGTCGAGGGATGCTGGTTGGACTGTCGGTCCCCCGTACTTCAATGCCAAGCTGGGTCCTGGGTGTACCATACACCGTTCACCTCCCATACTAGGGGATGCTCCTCTTGTATTGTCTCAGTTGGTGGTGCATGATGATGGTAGGATTGGGTATAAAAGTGGTCTTCTACCCATGGCTTGTATTCCCTTGACATCTACTGCTCATGTACATGATGTACAAAGAAAGTAGGAGCACTTGGCATAGATGTGGTAGGTATCTTAAGCTTCGATACCCTCTCTGATAACTCCTCCACCTACTTCGGGAGCTTGGTTAAGCTTTCAAGCTCATTCACCCTCTTATAGATCATCTCAACCGATGTCAATTTATCTTCAATAATCCCCATGGTGGAGATCAGGTCCTCTACAAGATCGCCTACAGTATTTCCTCCTTTTTATATGAATGAAACTAGGGACTCAATATATACACCCTACTGGTCATTTGTGCACGGCTAGTGTCAACCGTTTGCTCGAATACTTTCTAGATGGTATACTTTTCATGCAATGTATAACTGCCTCCACAAACATCGCTTACTAGTCCCTACATCTCAAGGTTGAGATCAGTGAATAGAGATTAGACCACAATGTTATCATCCAATCCATGATAGGGATATTTCTGTAGTATGTCTTGAATCGATCCCAATCACAAAAAGGTTCATTAGGCAAATGGGAAAAACTCGTAAGGTGTGTCATAATCTGGTTAGTTCTACTCATAGGGTAGAACTTCTTTAAGAACATGTCCTTGAACTGGGCATAGGTGGTCATTGTCACACCTGAATGCTTAACCCAATAACCAGCCTTATCCCCCAAGGCAAATAGAAGGGTAGTGAGCCTAATGTAGTCCTGGCTAACCCTAGGGTGACATAAGTTAGCACAAACGAGCTCAAAGTCCCTCAGGAATGCATAAGGTTCCGTTGTGGCATTCCCATTGAAACGTGGCATCAAATTCAAATATGGAAGCTTCAACTCATATTCTTTTTATGACTTTGCAGGACTCTGGTCATTTTGCACTCTGCACTATCCTGGGTTGTATGCCACATCCATGGGTGCATCAACCCCTACATTTAATTATCCTATCTAAGCTCAAAATAGGGAATGTTGACGCTCAAATGCAGGCAGTCTAACAAGTATCATCTAGAAATGGTCGTCACGATGTTCTTCCTCATCATCTTTCTTCTTGGGAGGCATCTTGAGTGAATCTTATTTGTCATCTTCATCAGAAAATGGATTTGAATTAGTCGAGGTTGATGAACTTAAATCATCCTCACCTAGGTAAAGGTCTTCCTTGGTAAGTGAAGAAGAGAGGAAGAGATTGTCCAGTGGTTGACCATCCCTAAAGTGAGTGTGTCTGGACTCAAGAGGGTCATGAGTCCAGGGAGGTCTAGGGAGTGAAGGGACCTCTGAGGGTTCAATGGTATATTCATGGAGTCCGAATAAAAATCCCTCTAACTATTATCATCTATTTCAAGAAGATTGTATATGAACATGATATCAAGGAGGACCTATGCACTACGAGGCACGTAAGTGTGCAGGAGTGAACTCGTGCAAATCAAACACAATACATACCTTCGAATTCACCAACTGAACACGTGAAGGCCGTAAAGGTTCGGCCGAATTATCTTGTCAAATTTAGTTGGTGGTAATACAATCTTTTTAGTGCATTACACACATGGTGTCTCTATACACCCAACGATGCTCCTGTGTGCTCCCGATTAATGAGGTGATATGCCTGTGTTACTGGGTTTCGATATCACATCTCAAAGGAGACACACATAATTACACAACCGAAATGTACACTAAGGTTGAAGGCAAGCCCTTACAGCTCCCAAGCCTATAAGATTCGAACCTGGAGACTTAGGAGGGAAGTCCAGGGATTTGGGATCTAACCATAATGTATGTGTCCTTGCCCCTCTATTTAGAGTTATGTACCTGTGTCCAATGAGGGCTTTTTGCACCCATAAAAGAAGTGTTCATTTTATTCTATTTTTTAGTTAACTTTCATAAATTAAGTCCCAATTTTAAAAGTTTGGTTATCACTTATATTTATGTGAGCACAAAATACACACCTACCATTCAGTCCCTTTTCCTTTTAGACTTAGGTTATAAATCAAGAGAAGAATCGAAAAATAGATGTAAGCGAGAAACTATGATGAATGCTCATGTAAGAATATACTTACAGTGATGCCCAACATTCTCCACGTGTTATGCTAGGCTGAATTAAAAAAAAGTACACTAAATGCATGCAAGTCAAAAAAGTTGCACCTAAACATGATACTATTAGTGGGGAAGAATAAGATTTGAATTTGAGCTAATTGTACGTTTTTATGTGCTTCCTATAAATATTTCAAGAAAGATGTGATCAATAGATATGTGTGGCCTAAATTATGAGGGGCACAACCAAATTTGAATGGATTTTGAATTGTTACGTTCCTATCCTAAATTTGCCACTCAGATAGAGAATGACTCTCGACACAACCACGCCTAAGAAAAAAAGTGTTCGAGTCTCTTACAAGTGTGAGATCTCAAATAAGAGTCACTGTAAATGAAGCAATTACCTAATAATTATAAAAATAATTATTAGCTCAAAGAAAATGTCTTCGTTGCATCTCAAGTCAACTTCAGGAAGCACCGCTTCCACGTCCAGTAAGTCTCTTGCACGAAAATAAAGATTTATATTAGAGAGATAGAATATATACTAAATAAGAAAATAAATGCTGAAAAAGAGAAAAAATAAATAAATAAATTCAAGGAAAGATTTATAAAAAATGTTCGGGGCTCAGACTACCCGAATGAATGAAAAAACCCAACTCTAGGTTTTCTTAAATGTACCTAAGTTATTTGCCTCCCTGCAACGGTGCCATTTGACGATCCTAGAAATACCATATTTAATTCATCATTTTTATATTGTATTCAGGTACTTCAGAATTAATAAAAAATTTAACCGCACGAATGAATAATTTAATTAAATTAAGAAATGAGTTGCTATGTGTTTATTTAACCTGGACAAGCCCCACATTCGACTCAAGGAGGCAAATGGACAACTTACTATTCAATTTATCATACCTTGTGCCCGATTTTCAAACCATATTTTTTTGGTATAATTAATGATGAAAATGTAAGTTTGGTAAAGTTTAAGGACTAAAATGCGAATTTCAATCAATTCCCTTCAAAAATCCTATAACTTTGCTAGAATGTAAACATTTGAAAAAATAGGCTACTGTGATTTTTTAGAATTTTCTGATGCAACATGGATTTTTTATGAATTAAAAGAATAGACTATGTGATTTTGAGTAATTTAATTTTAATAAATAACAAACCTAATTATTTCTCAAATATTAAATTATCCTAGATAGGTTTATGTGGGAGGTATTATTGGACATGCGAGCCCACTGCGAGCCATTATGCAATAAATATTATTGCGAATATCATTCCCTGATCTGAAATGAAAATTTGCATAATAAGTCCCTTAGTACAATAACGGTTATGTACCATGACCATCTTAATAATCATACAACTGTTGATTCAACTATTGAATCACAGAGGCTGGTGCTTGGATGAATATCTAAAGGGCTAGATTGAGGACTCATCAATCACCATCAAATGATTGTTAAGAGATGATCTCCAGCTTGAGTAGGAGATGGCAATCCTTTCTCAGATAAGTTGATATCTGACCGACCTCTTGATGCAGGTCCTCTACATAGGAATAGAGATTCGGAGGTGTCAGATTAGTTAGGTCAAATAGTTGACTTAACGAGATCGAGATAACCAAAGTCCTATATCGTATGCTGTCACGATACATGCACGCATCCTCTGACCGGAGACAGATGTGTTACTATATGTCTGAGTATGTACATTTGGCAGACCAATAGGTTGATGACCTAACCAAGATCTATACATCGGCGCGCTGGTATGCATATGAGGGCATCTGAGTAATACGATCTCTCAAAGGGATCATACATGTTCATTTACTGAACCAAAAGGAATGAACTCACTCATGAGATATTGGGAAGAATCAAATTCCGTGCACGGTCGTCTCGCTTTGGAAGCTTGACTGAATTTGTATGTTTGATATATACTTTTGGAAAGTATATGATCAAGACCTAGGTATGATATATGCTTTTGGAAAGTATATGATCGATATCGACTCCCAATGATTTAATGAGACACTTACTGATAAAACCATGAAGTAGACAGTATAAAGTTGATCCAATACTTCGGGTTTATTCTAAGTCTTCCAGTATGCAAGATGTACAGGTATTGGGAATACCTGAGGGTGATGTGATCATAAACGATTGTATAACCATGACGCTTCCATTCCTAGGGAGTGAAGAAATGGGTTTGGATTTTAGTGACTCCTCTCAGTAGAGAAGTAATTTTATCTTGGTCCAAATGTTGGACATTGATCTGAATGTGATTCAGATGCAATGAGAAGATTAGATTTGTGGTCTTGATTTAATCAAGCATCAATGGGAAGCCCGCGATCTGGATTTGAGATATGATCTCAATGTCCATGTCACTATATGTGGAACAATACAATCGCCATGTCCTTATCTCCAAGTATCCGCAGAGAAAGCGCATTATCCTTGAAAGAGTTCAGGATAATTTCGTTATTGATACATGTATCCGAGCATTGAAAAAATTGATAATTAAATGTGATTTAATTATCATGAATAATATGAATTCGGTTCATATTATAAGGAGAGTTATCTAAGATAATTAAATGTGATTTAATTATCAAAGATGTAAATAATGTGAATGCGATTCATATTATTTGGGCACACGAGAATAGAGATCCAAGATGATTAAATGTGATTTAATTACCATGGATATGAATAATGTGGATAGCAATATCCATATTAGTCATATATATTATAAATGTGATTTATAATATATAAGAGAGAGCTATTTGTAATTTAAATTTGTTAATTAAATGTTGATGTGAATTGGATTCACATTGGACAATTAATTAAAAATGTAATTCACATTTTATTTTGGGTTGTGAATGTAATTCACAAATTTCCAATGGCATGATTGCAATGTTCACAAAATAAATTGGATTTATTTTTGTGAAATAATTTGCAACAAAAGTTGTTGCAAATATTGGAGAATTTAATGGGATAATGTATCTCATAGAATAAAATGAGAAGAAGCCACCTTCCTTGTATGGAGGGTGGACGGCCACATTTCCTACATGGAATGTGGTGGTCGTCCACTCCATTCATGGAAGGAGGCTTGCCTCCTTCCTATTTCTCCAATGGAGATTGATTTGATATAAATCAAATTATATTTAATATATATTTGATTTTTATTGAATTAATTGTTGTTGGTTTTTTACCAATACAAATCTTAGCCATTAAAAGAAACACAATCAATGAAAGCCATTGGATTTGTGTTGTCCATGGATTGAGATCTATGGATCCCAAAATATTATAAAAGTAGAGGCACCCCTTTGCTCTTCTTTACACACACAAGAGAACATAAGTCTCTCTCTCTCTCTCTTTCTCTCTACATGTCAGCCCTCTCTCTTCCTCTCTCATGGCCGTCCACCATGGATGCCCTAAAGGGAGTCTCCATCGCCGTAGCATCGTCGTTATGCTGCCCGATCGTTTGCTCATGGATCTCAGTCTCCTTCAGTGCACCTCGCTCGTGAAGAAGACGTTGGATCTTGTGTGTCGAGATCAGGAGATCCGTCGCTTGGATCATCAACATGGATTGCGGGAAGCACGCGTTTCATCAACACGCTCGCAAGCGTCTCCTCCGTCGGATCGGACTTGAGACATGAGGTCTCTTCGTTTAGAGGTAATCCTATTACTTGTTTGTGGTTCAGACGAAACGATCTGAAAAGTGTTCTTGGATCATGTGGTTTCGTCGCATGAAAAAATTTTAATTTCCGCTACATAGAACAGCTAGTACGACTAGTCGTTCTTCGTCGTATTCGATACGATGCTCACGCTTCCGTGATGCACTTGAGGATCTCACATTCATAAAATATTAAATGCACAGTAAATTAATATTCAAATCATGAAATAATTTATTTTTATCTAGATATGCATGCAAATGCAATGATTTTTGGACATGAGATAGAGAATAATCAAATCTAATAGTTTGATTTCTTGTAATTTTTAGAACACGGAATAATTTAATTTGAATTAAAGAGCATGTAGTAGGTAAAATATACTAAATTCCACCAATTTAATTAAATCAATATAGTTCACAAAAATACCAATAAACAACCACAAGGTAGAGAATAAATTATTCTACAACATGCTATTTTGGAATTAAAATACGATGATGAATGATTGTTCAAATGTATACAGAGAGTGAAGGTTCTCAATACAATACAAAAAAAATAAGATAAAAGAAAATGTAGTGAACAAGGACCTAAGTAGAATTACCAAGACCTCATGAGGGTAAAATGTACTTTGTGTAGTGCTCACGTACGGGGCACGTGACAGTGACATCAACGAGCTAGTGAGGTGTATTCTTGTAATTTATTGGAGCTTAGGGTCTTGGATGAAAATTCCCCCCAAGCTCACATGATGCTCACGTGAGGGGGGCTTTAGACAGCTGACTCTAGGCACGCCATCCGAGGTAGACGCTGCTATTGAGGCGGGCACGCGGGAGGGCAGATGGTAGTGGCAAGGCGGAGGGCGAACATGTGCTTGGGTCGCACAAGGGGTGGAGCTTGCAGACACAGGGAGACCAAGGGGTAGTAGGAGATGCGCTAAGTGGTGAGGGAAGAGCGACCCATGGGGCTTCAGCAGTGGAGGCACGAGTCAAGCGGCTTCAGGTGGTTGTTGGGTGGTGATGTGAGAAAGAGAGAGGGGACAACTGCAGTAGGGGTACAGCTCCGAGGGTGCATGGAGGCGATGAATTTGGTGGAAACTTCGGTTTTGATTAAGGGCAGAGCTGCGACCACTGGTGAGGTGCAAGGACAAGTCGATCGGTTAAAGTACTAAAGGTCAATGACATGAAAGAGCGGTGGCAGACATATGGCGAAGCGGGGTGGAAGGTGGCATGTGGTGGTGCGAGCGACGTTGAAGTACATAAGGAAGATGAAAAATAAGGGGAGAAAGAAGAAAGAGAAGAAAAAGGGAAGATACATGTGGACAGTCTTTGCTCAAAGCTCTCGATGAGGCCGAGCTCCAGCAACTCATGGAGAGGTCTCCCACAGCGAGGTTCTTCTCGTTGGATCTCACCGAAAACTTCAACTGTTGCTGCTCTACCAGAGGCTGCAAACACTATCACCATCGCAATGGGGAGCTTTAGCTCATCCCCAAAGATTAGCGGGTGATCGTGATGAGGGGGCGTTAAGAAGGAGGATATGGTAATGGACGTGGAGGCGGAGGAGCAACAACCCACGATTACACGTACGAGAGGGAGGGGGAGCACCGAATGTTGTGGAGGTGGAGAGAGAAAGGAGGGGGAGTGGGTCATGTGTTGTACACGTGGGAGAGAGAGGGAGAAGAGATAGGAGAGAGAAAGAAGATAGTGAAGGAAAAGGAAGGAATAATAGAAAACAATAAGAAAAATAAAAAAGATAAAAACTAAATATAATAAAAGTAATAATGATAACAATTAATAAATAAATAAAATTATGGATTAAATAAATAAAAGTGAAATAAAATATAAATATTAAATAAAATGAAAATAAATGATAATAATAAAGGAATAAAGGAATAAAAGAGAGGTGACACGTCGCAGCTCCAGGAGTTGCCACATGTTACTCCTAGAAAAATAAAAGAAAATTTTAAGAAAAATAAAAAAAATAAATAGAAAATGAGTTCAATGAAAAAGTGATAAACATGAAAGTTGTTCGTATCAACAAGATCTACAACTTTTGTAAAGGATCCAAAACCAAAAGAGGTCATATGTATAAAAAATATTTTTGGAGGTACTCTATATATATAAAATACCGTATTTTGTATTTTGTGATTTTTTGTAATTTTTAAATATGATAAAGTCAAGATAAAATTCGATAAAATATATAAAAAATAAATACAAATTATGTATTTTTTGGATTTTCAGCAGTTAGAAAAAGGTGAAAATAAAATAAACATAAATAAAGTATGTATAATAAATATACAATTAGGTCCTAAAACGATATTTTGCAAACGAGCTTCGATTTTAATGAAATTACTTTCATTAGATAGATAATTTTATAAGTTTAACTTTAAAAGTGGTGGATTTGTAGTTCATATAGAGCATGAATTTAGCGGAAAAGTTAGACTTTACGGCTTCTTTGATTCAATATCTAAGAGTATCTATTCAAGTAAATATTATTTTGTATTTTTACATTTTTGTACATATTTTTATGTACCAATTACAAAAAGAATTAAGTTAAAAGGAGTTAGTATGAATTTATTAAAAATCAAGTTTTGGTATTTGCAGGGGATAATTTACAAAAAAATTTCAACACTTTTTTTATATTTTCTGATTTTTATTTTGAATTTTTTTGTGGACTTATTTACAATATAATCAGTCCATTTTACTAAGAGTTAAATTTTGTTAATTTATGTAATTTAGAGACTTTTATTTGGTAATTTGTTCAAAGAGTTAAGCTATGATCGATGCATTAAGATGATAATCCCATATTTATAAGACTCTCACTTACTCTGTTGTCCTTCGACTTTGATCAGAGGTGATTTATCTCTAAGCAACAACACCACAACTATTAATAATCTCTAAGCAGCAATGCAACCCACTGGGGGCCATCTAACCCATTATCATCACACACAGGCGTGGACCTCACCCACTTACCGAAGCCCATCTTGGAAACCATCAATTTATAGTCGTGGCAAGCATCATTGTAAGCCCCAAGGCCCCTCTACCTCTTGGTATTCTTGAGTATCCCTCACTGTTGTCCTTCACAGTAATAGCCTTCATCTTCCACAGCAAGGCTTCAAACACAACATCGGAATCTTTGGGGGGAGTTCCTTCATCTTTTTTCTAGCCCAACTCTAGAACAACATATAGAGCCCTGCCTATAATCTTCATAGTTAACGGGTCATTCATGTCAAATCGGGCATCACTTGCAGCAATGACAATCAGATCCTCCACCCATGGTCCTATATTTCCACCAGATCATCGGAGAATCTTCTTTATCGTCCCTATCACAACATCAACATCTAGAGAAGGGGGATTCTAACATGAACTCCACCACTCTGTTGTTGCTGGAGGGCGAAGCTTTTGAAGTCAGATGCTTCATGCACAATTAGAGGGAAGATAGGGTGACTCGTTTTGAAATTTATGTTACTTTTAACCACACCATGATTTGAATAAAATCATGATTAAGTTCAATTTATTAACGGCCAAACTAATGAAGGGGCCCACGTGATAACGATGTAAGAAGTCAGGACCACAATTGATATTCCAAAAATAGATGGGTATAACTGCTATTGCAGAAGTTACGAGGAATATAAGTGATAAAAAATCCTTAATATAATTGTATGTCAGATTTGATTATCGTGAATGTTGGTTAGATTAATTGAAGGATTGACGGTAGGACTATACATGTAACACAGAGTGTTTATGGTTTTGAGTGTAACTCTTAAGAATATGTAATTATGAGAATATTATTGATCAAATAGAAAAGAAAAAACATTTTTTTAAGAAAGAAGAGGGTGAAGTCCCAAGGTGGGCCCCACCGTAGCAAAGATTATATTAAAAATAGAACATAAAGTACATTACCTTGTAGTCCAAAGATGACAAAGGGCAAAGTACAATGCTACTACATTTTCTGAATAAAATATTTGATTATTAAAAAACTAAATCAATTCTTCCTCCCCAGATGGCCTAAAGTGTTGCGAACGGTAGAGTGAAGTCATCCGTTGAATTTCCCCTATTGTCCTGACCATCTTCTAGAAATCTGACATGCTAGTGTGAGAGACCCATGGCGCCCCCACCTCCTTCCAATCCTAGACCGAAAAGGGGCAAGTAAAGAATAAGTGCTCTGCGTCCTCAAGTTGTACTCCACATCTATCATAGCTTGTGTCTGTGATTCCAAACAGCCTGCCCCTTCTCGATTTGTCGCAGACCCTACACCTCCTAAGGCACCAGAGGAAGACCTTCACTCTGTTCGGGACCATGCTTGCCAAATTATCTACATATCGTGGACTAAATATGGATCCAAGGCATCTGGGCTCCCCCTGAACATCTCATAGGTCTTCTTCAAAGAGAATTTACCCCCTCCCAAAGGAAATGATCCCTTCCTTGCGTGATACAAGTAGGAGAGGGTCGCTCTGCCCGCAGTCTAGCCAATTCCTCCACTCTCCGCTCTGGGATATCAACAATGAACTGAGGGTTCCACGAACCAGTGTTGTAAGCCTCTGCCACAGAACATCCCTTGTCCGACACCAAAGCAAAGAGCCTAGGGAACCTAGTGCAAAGGGTCCCTTCCCAGTCCAGTCATCCAGGCAGAATTGAAAATCTTCCCCGGACCCCACCTTAGGTCTCATCCTCGGCCTCATCGTTGTAAGGATGTCACGGACACCACTCCAAAGGGAGGACTCATATCTTAATTTCCTTGTCTCCAACGAGCCCCTAACTCCATAAATGTTGCGCAGCTGCGTAATGGCCAAACTCTCCTTGTTGCCCCAGATCTGCACCACCCACTTTGCCAGAAGAGCTTTATTCATACTTCTAATATCTCTAACTCCCAGTCCTCCCTTGCACTTCCTCTACGTGAGCTCCTCCCACCGTACTAAGTGAATCCCTGATCTCTGTTGTTTCCCATCCGACCAGAAGAACCTTCTCATCATCATCTCTATCTTTTTCCTTACCCCAACCGGCATCATTCGAGTTGAGAAGAAAAAAACAGGTATTGCCGACAGAACATGCTTCAACAGAGTCAATTTCCTGCCCTTTGAAAGCGTGATCGCCTTCGAACCTGCCAATCTCTGTTCAATCTTACTGAGAACCACGTCCCAATCCGCCTTCTTGAGTCTGCCTACCACTAACGGGAGCCCCAGGTAAGTAATGGGTAATTCCCCCAGTGGACAAGACAAACACGTCGCTCTAGAGCTGCTCTCTCCCCCGTCCATTCCAAACTGTATGACAACTGACTTGCTTCTATTAACGTTGAGTCCCGAAATACTGCTGAAGATATCTACCAGGTGCCTAGACCTTGTGTCCATCTCCTATGTGCCCCCTAAGAATATCACCGTGTCACCTGCATATTGCAACATCGGAACCGAGATGGACCATGCCCGGAAACCGTCGCACTAACCACCTTCGACAACTCTCCTGAACATGGTCGCTAAAGCATCCGCTATCAAAACTAAGAGCATCAACGCAAGCGATCATCCTTATCTCACACCCCTTTGCGGCTGGTAGAAACCAGCTTCAGGCCTTCCATTCACCGAAATCGTGATGGTAGAGGTCGTGACGCACCTCTTCATCCACGAGATCCAAAGGTCGGAAAAACCACGACATCGAAGAGACGCCCATAGAAACCTCCAGTCCATGCAGTCATAAGCTTTCTCAAAATCAATCTTCCAAAGCAAGGCTTTTTTCCTTCCCGCCACCATTATAAACAGATCTCCGAAGCCATAACCTGTCCGTCTGCCATCTGTTGACCAGGGATAAAAGCAGTTTGAATTTGTAGGATTAATGTATCAAGCACCCGCTTCAGCCTATTAGCAATCACCTTAGCAACGATAAGATATATTGCATTGGACAACGCAATTGGTCTATAGTCCTCCACTCTTATTGGTGAATCCTTCTTAGGAAGGAGGAAGACCAGCGCCCGATTAATCTTCTCAAAGCCCCTGTTGCCAGTTCTAAACTCGTTAAGCACACCGAGCACGTCTTCCTTCAGCATGCCCTAAAACTCCTTATAAAAGCAAACAGGGAAACCGTCCAGACCTGGGGCCCCATCCGAGTATAGCCCCAAATCCGCCTTTCTCACCTCCTCTTCTTCAAACTCCGACTTCGGACTCTTTGCCTACGCCTCCGAAAGAGACTCCACCCCTAAAAAAGAAAAAACATGAATCATGTAACACGATAACCACTCCCTTTCAATTATTGGTAGACATGGATAGCACTAGCACCATCCCTATTGGATCGGCTGCTGTGGTGCTGCACTACTGTAGCGCACCACAACTGCTCCATTAGAGAGCCCACTCCCACGGAAGGGAACCCCTGTCAACTAAGTGCCATATGGCTCAACGGCTCACCCTTGAAACGACCGAGGGATCTGGTTTCCGTGTCAGAGGCAGACCTCGATCTAGTCGGAATATTATCACATCCCCGTATATGGCACCAAAAATATTGCTACAAGTGAGAACTATCTCAACATTTCTTTCAGATTTCTCATGTGCATAATGGACAATCAACATAGTACTTAGATGAAGCTCGAATCTCAACCATAAACATCAGACCATCTGATTTAACGCAACTCAAGGAGCAAAAGGGAATAAATGGAGAGGTCTCCCAACTCTCTGCCATGCATGTTAGCATCTCGTACATTTTCACACAAAGATCACATAGCTTTGCAACTGGATATTCTTCCCAGATCTCCTCTGTAGATATTCATGTCCGTAACTCCACAAGGGAAGCAGTGAAGCGAATCCAACATAGATCTGTTCTGTCCCAACGTTCCAACCTAATAAAAAACAAACAAAATCGCGCTTAATAAAAGGGCAAACATAGTCTGAGCACGTTAAACAAGCGGTCAAAAAGGCAGCATCTGCTCTCTGAGCTCTTTCCTGCCAAGAGAACTCAAAAGAACTAAGCAGGAGAGGAGCCGAAAGCCCTGGCAGTGACCTCAGTCTCTGCGTATTGATGGGTGCAGTGCAGTGCAGTGAAGTGTGCCAAGCAATGGGTGCGAGCGAGTGTGTGTGTGCTGCTGATGGGGGTCAAGTGCATGTGTAGGTTGACAGTGGTGGCAGCATTGCAGACAGAGAGAGAGAGGTGGGTACTGCCAGCACTGTCCCTTTCTCCCTTTTAACTCATCACAACTCTAACAGCATGCATATGTGTACGCATTATGTATATATTTTTCTGTGTGTGCGTTTTATATGAAGTGTGATAGGCCTCGTGGTGGTGATAATATAGCAACTGGGAAGTGGGCACCCCACCGCCTCCTAAATGACCACCCTGCAACCCTAAAGAAGGAATGGAAACAAATCAAGCACCGCACCCACACACACCCCAAGCCCTTTTTGTTTATGGATTTCCTCAAAGATGGCAGAGGGACAACAGCAACAAAAAGGCAGCAGAGAACAGCAGCTGTTGCAGAGGTGAGCTCTGCTGCCAGCCTGACACCCCTTCTGCTTCTGCACCCTCCCCCCAGTCAATAATAATAAGAGCAGACTGCCCTCAGGTTGCAGCAGCATCACCTGCAAGCTGAACCTGACACTGTGCATAATTGAATATATACATGTACACACACAAATACACGTACATGTATGTCTGTGAGATGACACATGCATAAGTATGATTTTCAATGCAACTAAAATGGGGGGAGAGGAGAAAAATAAGAAAACAGTTGAGAGAGTAAGTGATCACATAGCCCAACATATGATAATGTAATATAATCCCCACAACACAAAACAAGGCCTCATCCCTGCTCACACAACCCAACACCGCGACCCGCACTTGCTTTATGGTGCCTATCATTATTTTATGTATGTGGTGTGCTTGGTTGTTTATGATTTAAACATGCAGGAGCAAACAAAGAAGATTCTGCAGCCCTCTCTTGCTTGACTGACCTTTCCTATGCACATCCAATGCAAGCGGTACAATTTAATAATAGTGGGTGTTATGTTTACCACACTGTCGCATCTTTTCCACCCCCACTGCATGGCTAATAAATATGTCATAAAAGAAATCATATTTTGAACAGGTTTGAGGACAAGCCCCTCGTTTTCTTCTCTCTCCTTCTTGTGGACAGCAAATATATATAAGATGCCATGGCTTTTTGGGTGCATCTGATCTCAAATCCTCACTTCACTTGCTCCCTCTTTCACTAGAGTTGGGTATTTGTGTTGTTAGATGATGATGATGAATGGGAGAAGCAACGGCAGGTACCCTTTCACAGCATCCCAATGGCAGGAGCTGGAGCACCAAGCTCTCATCTTCAAGTACATGGCCTCAGGCCATCCCATACCATCTGATCTCATCCTCCCCATAAGGAGGAGCATGTTCCTGGACCCGACCTCCCCACAAGCACCTTTCTTCCCCCATCAACCCAATGGTAAGCACGCACACACACTCTTCTTTGTTCTTGCAGTGGTCAAGAAGAAAAAATGTTGCTCCTTTTCTTTTTGGTTTTTTGATCTCTAGGGCGTTTCTTTCTCTTTGTATGGGCATGTATTGCAGTCGGGTGGGGATGTTTCCAGATGGGTTTTGGCAGGAAAGCAGAAGATCCAGAGCCAGGGAGGTGCAGGAGAACAGATGGGAAGAAGTGGAGGTGCTCAAAGGAGGCCCATCCAGAATCCAAGTACTGTGAGAGGCATATGCACAGGGGGAAGAACCGTTCAAGAAAGCCTGTGGAAATGTCTTTAAACACGAGCAGCAACTGCAACAGCAACACCACCCCATCTTCCTCCTCGAGCACCAGTACCTCTGCCTATGCCTCCTCTCTCTACCCTCCCCACGTCCCCCTCTCCATGTTGGTCCCCGATGGCCACCACCACAGCAGCACCCTATACCCCTATTCCTCTTATTCTAGACCCACCAGCATGATGCCCCAGAGCCAACCTGCACAGTTCCATCTGGACTCTGGGTCCTCTTCCGCCGATAGAGACTACAGGTTTGCACCGAAACCTCTGTAAACCTTTATGGGTCTCATTTCCAACAACGTTGCCGATAAGATCCATTTTTTTTACTTGGGCAGGTATCTCCATGGCCTGAAAGAGGAGGTTGATCAGTATAACTGCTTCACAGAAGCTCATGGAGCAGGCCGAGATGGGTCTTGGAGGTTCACACCACTTGGGTTGGGTGAGCCGAAGCCCAGAGGATACTCCTTCCTTCAGCAAAACAGTTACCCTCACTTGGGTGCAGATCTGCTCAAGGAGGGAGGAGGTGGTGGTGGTAGTGGAGAGGAGGATAAACAGCAGCATTGCTTTGTACTTGGTGCGGACTTCAAGGTAGAGAGGCCTATGAAGGGTGAGAGGGAGGATGAAGAGGACTCCCAGAGGACTCTGCGCCACTTCTTCGACGAGTGGCCATTGAAGAGCAAGGAGTCTTGGATTGGCATTGACGAGGAAGACAGATCAAACTGGTCGTCTTCTTTCTCCAAGACACAGCTCTCCATATCCACCCCAATGGCTCACAATGATCTATCCCTCCAGTGGTAAAAAAAATAAATATAATAGTGGCACTTGACCAAAGGTCTTGCATCTTTTTGCTCGTGTTTCGAACTTTGTAATGACACCTTGTTGTTATTCGTGATCTTAACATTTTGATGATTATTGCAGATGATGTCAAGCTGGGATGGTTCCTTTCTGAGAGAGATCTGAGGAGAACCAGGAGAGGCTTTGACGGGTTGTTGGCATCAAGTGATTGTTACTTCACCCTTTTGGATTCTCCCATTTTGTTGGTTTGTGGGTTCCTCTCTCATGGTT
Source organism: Ottelia alismoides (assembly GCA_037367405.1). NCBI lineage: Eukaryota > Viridiplantae > Streptophyta > Magnoliopsida > Alismatales > Hydrocharitaceae > Ottelia > Ottelia alismoides. The sequence continues at coordinate 747,773 of JAZKJV010005466.1, forward strand.
TTGGGTGGAGCGTAGGGGAGTTCTTAGGTGGATAGGTAGCTCTCCTTTTCATGGGTACTTTCGTGGAGGAGACTGTGGAAGAAACCTTTTCCTTGGAGCTGTTGTTTCCATTGATGTGATGTTCTCCGCATGTTTCTCTTCTTCTTCCTGTTCATCTTCATCCTCTTCTCGTTATGGAAACTTGAGAGATTTCAACAGCAGAAGACAAGATCCCATGCGTTTGGATCTTGCCAAGTCTGGAATTTTTATGAACTGGGTTGTTATCAAACTTAATAATAAAGATATTTGTTTTGGTGTGCTAATTGTCGGGGTGTGGGGGGTCTCAATCCAGAGAGATCAAGAACGATGTGCATGGAAGTGGTCCTTTGGAGCACCTGGAATTTATTGAGATTGGTACGTGCAAAGGGGTCTCAATCCAGAATTGATAGCAGATGCTGCCGTCATCTGTTAGGTCACCAAGATCTGACACCCCTTCCTCTCCCCTTGAAGGAGGGCAGTGGTGGCTGAGGCACTTCAGTCATCCTATGAGTGCCACTGCCTAAGCTCTAGTAGGGGTAATTAAACTTCCATATCTTGTCTTTAGTAACTGCGCATCTTTCATGTATTAATGACTGTAAGATTTCTCAGCGTATAAGGACTTGTCATCAGATAGATTAGAGGTCGTACCTCCTCTTTGTCCTTGAGCTGCTAACCTTCAGAAGCTCTGTACAATAGATTCCCATAGTGATGTTGCCATCTGAAACTTGATGAGGATGAAACTAGTGGTAATTGGATAAGATTATATTGAGCAATTGAACATCGGTCTCCACTGGAGTAATATTCATAAAAAATACATAGAGATTGGTGGGAAACAAACAACAAGGTTTTTAGCTTTAGATTTTTAGCCAATTACACACACAAGAACCCATTCGAAGGTCAGCTTCATTATTCAGGCGTTCTTGTATCTCAAAGCATCACCATTCGATATCTTCTTCTGCTGGACGTTTTTTTTTTCTGGGAGAAGCAATCAATGGACTACGTAGAAATTTATTACTTGATGTCCATCAACTTGATTGATTCGGTATTGCAGCAAAGCATGCCATGCATAATTAAAAATGTGGTTTTTTTGGTGGTTGTTGATATAAATGCTCTGATGGCAGTCTCCTTGGAATAAAGAGCTAACTACTCCATGTATCCGTTACTGCTATAAGCAAGTAAAAGTGTTGATCAAAGCAGCAAAGCATTAGGTCTAGTTCGTTTTTTTTTTGGGGGGGGGTGGGGGGGATTGATGAGCACCTAATACCAACCATCGAATTTTCATTCAATTGATAATGATTAAATTATTTTGAACATTAATATTTTTTTAATACATTAATCTATTTGATTATCTTTTTTGCTCCTCAATTAAATGTCAACTTTTTTTTGGAAAAAATATACTATAATTTTTTACATAAAAATTGATGGGAGACGGAGAACAATTTGTGCCATAAATCTCTTTTGGATGACAAATCAAATTCTTTGAAGCGCAACATCCATATACCTGAGAACCATAACATTGCTATTTATAAACTCTTGGCCACTCTGTTTGCATACCTCTTCTCACTTGTTGTCCATGCCCCCTCCCTCTGCCACTATATCATTCTCTTCATTGCTTCTGCATCTCTTCCGCCTAAGATGCGAATGGATATGAATATATCTATATCTAATTCCCCACTATATAGATTTTATATAGATTTTGATATCTATGTCATTATTCATTTTTAAAGGGATACTGATATGGATGTCATTGTATTCTTATATATGTTTTCATATATGTAGATTTAATCTTAGCCTTATGTAACATAGATTTCATATCCGTTAATATATATACATGCATATGTAATTGTATTTAAAAGCAAATAAAGATATCGTAATACCTATATCATTGTATATCCAATCGTTTGCATCTCTACTAATGTCGCCCTAGTATTATATCACACGATATCTTTTCACATTTCCCCTAGCATTGTTTCAAGTCCCGTCTGTTTCTCACTGCACTTAACAAACAATATTATCATAGGATTGTAGAAAATAAATAAGGGTGTGTGAAAATATGAAAAATAATAAAAAATGGTAAAATATAATAAATATGGAGTTTGGAAAATAAAAATAGTTGTAAACTGATTGCCATAAGTTAAGCCTTACTCTAGCTTATCATTGGTAGTTTGTAAAGGCTTCTAAATTAACTCTTTTTAATGACAGCATCTAAATATGAGGGTTGTGTTCGTTCAGGAGTTTAATCAAAACCTTAGGGAGCATCAGATTCTTTGAATTATACATGATCATATAGGCATTTATCTTTGGCTGGGGAAAAGCCAAGAGAGTGGTAAATTACTGAAGCAAGGAAGACAAGCAAAATTTAAACATTGAGTAGTAAAAAACTTTCAAGCTCTACTCTTATAACATGACGTCGTAAAAAATAAATATAGAGTTGCAAAAATAGAAATAAAATAGTAAAATAAACATGGAGTTGTAAAATGTAACAAAATAATAACTTGATAAATAAAATAAAAATTTGCAATGTATTTAAAGAATTGTAATATATTATGCTTCCATATATGACCAGCATTTCCTTAAGCAACATGTTTTAAAGTACTTATTTGCAAACTTATAAACATTGCAACAATAAGTAATATCTTTTTTTGTAAAAGTATTGAGTGCTTATTGTATAAAAATCATGTTGATAGATTAAAAATGAATTGTTGAGATTGTATGCTTATTAGTTCACAATGAGTCACATGTTCATTGGACATAAATACAAACATCTCAAGTATTAGTATGTAGCAAAATATAAAATTAGGCATATATAATTGCTAGTCAATATTTTGAAAAGTAATATGTGTTTGATATATAAAGATTTTAGAAACATTAGCTATAAATAAATACATATGTTCATATGTACACATGCATATAGAGATGCAAAACATAGCCATGCACACAAACGTGTAAAGTAGAAGATTTTGGTGAGCCTAAACTCCATTCTCTCTTACAAATTAATGTGGATACTATAATCAATAGGGTAATTCATGAGATATCTCTAATGACGTCTCGCTTGTGTGGCTCGCCAAATCAGGATCTCTGCCAACAAGAGATTTGTGTAACACATTCATTGCCATCATCTACGAGTTCCTTGAAGAATCCACATCACTTGGTCGTAGATGTAGAAGCGTTTAGGGTTTTGTAATTGTAATTGTAATTGTAATTTCAACAATATTAGTGTAAAAGTGCATATATGTTTTGTAAAATTTCTTCGTACTGCAAAAAAAGAATAATTAGTAAATCATCAATTATTAAGAGGAAAAAGATAAGTGTAAAAAATCGAGATTGTGAAAAATGATCTGATATTGAAAAAAATAGATTATAAAAAAAGATTTGAAAATGTTATAAATTTATAATAGTAACAATAAATGTAAAAAGTAACATGAGATTGTAAAACAATATGAAAGTGTAAGAAACAATCTGAGATTTGTAAAAAAAATGTGATTTGAGATTGTAAAAAATGATATGAGATTGTAAAAAAAGGATCTGAGATTGTAAAAACATGATCTCTGATTGTAAAACGGTTGTGCCCTCCTTCTCCTGCGTATATCCCTCATCCACCCGCACCTCCTCCACCCGCACCTCCTCCACGACCCACCTCCTCCACCATCGTCACATGCGCCACCACCTCCTCTACCGATGTCACGTGCGTAGGCGGAAGAAGGCTCCACCACATCCACCACCACCTCCTCCATCACCATCGTGCTCTGCCACATGCGCTACCACCAAACTCCACCATCGTTGTGCTTTGCCACGTACGTCACCACCAACTCTTTCGTCGTCGTGCTCCACGTGGAACTCATGCCGCCGCTGTTTGATGTGGGAGGGGAAAACCCTAGTAATGGATTCCTATATTGAAGGGACCAAGAATAGAATGTTGGTTGTCACATTCTATTTTTAGAATGTGATAAAATGACTAAAATAGATTTTCAACATTAAAAAAAGATTAAAAGGTATTAATCGGATCCGTTGGATTAATTACGGATAGCTGAGATGGCGGACTTTTCATACATCAAGGAAAGGTGCACCTTATTGGATATATTTCACATGTGTGTGTATAGAGGAAAGGGAGCCTACTTTGTAAAGTAGGTAACCTTACTTCACATCCATTTTTCGTAATTTTTTCCTTTTTTAAAAAATGTCACCGTGGATTTTCATAATTATATCCCTCTAATATGTTATTCAAATTTCGTTAGAAACAGATACTCCTACGGCCTCCATCTAAAACATGTAAAATACAACAAGTCTATGACCGTTAAAAAATGATTGTCTGGATGGAGGCCGTAGAAGTCTCTGTTTCTAATGAAATTTTAATGGCATATTAGAGGGATATAGTTATGAAAAACCAAGGTGGTATTTTTTAAAAAAAATAAATTTTTTTACTAAAAATAGATGTGAAGTAGGTAATGTTACTTACTTCACAAATTAGGCTCCATTTCCTCATATATATATAGGGGTTGATGGGGTTGCCCCCTGGGTGTTGGCTACCCCGCCCCATTTTTTGGCAAAATTTTTTATTTTTTTTGAAAAATATCGACATGTATATTCATCCCTATATCCCTCATATATGTCATTCGAATTTCGTCAGAAACAGAGACTCCTACGGCCTCCATCCAGACAGGGTCGATTTAAAAAATCCTGCGACCGTTAAAAAAATGACATATAGATGGAGGCCATAGGAGTCTCTGTTTCTGAAAAAATCGAATGACATATAGGAGGGATATAGGGATGAATATACATGGTTTTATTTTTCCAAAAAAATAAAAAAAATTGCCAAAAAATGGGGTGGGGGCAGCCATGTTGGCTACCCCTAGGGGGCAGCACCATTTTTCCCATATATATATATATATATATATGGAGATGATGGGGCTGCCCTGTTGGCTGCCCCGCCCCATTTTTGGGCAATTTTTTATTTTTTTGAAAAATATCGTCATGTATATTCATTCCTATATCCCTCCTATATGTTATTCGAATTTCATCATAGACAGAGACATCTACGGCCTCCATCCAGACATGGTCGATTTAAAAAATCCTGCGACTGTTAAAAAAATGATGTCTGGATGGAGGCCGCAGGCGTCTCTGTTCTTGACGAAAATCGAATGACATATAGGAGAGATATAGGGATGAATATACATGGTGATATTTTTACCAAAAAAAACAAAAAGAATTTTGCGAAAAATGAGGTGGGGGCAGCCATGTTGGCTACCCCTATGGGGCAACCCCATTTTTCCCTATATATATATATATATATATGGGGTAATGGGGCTGCCCCCTAGGGGTAGCTGTAGCACCCCCAACTCCCGAGGTACGGGAATAGTGTGCAATATGGGAATTGCACGCCCGTGTGGTTCGGTGGCCACACTATGAAGTTCTGGAGGACTTCACCTTAGCTCGCGGACGGCTAAGGATGGGGTTTACCGCACGAAGGTCGAAGACCGCGGGTTCCCCTTGGCACAACAAGTGTTCGGTGGCACTTGATGGAGCTCGAGCTGCAACATCCTACGTAGGAGCGTGGGGCCCACTGATGACGTGGCATGATGATATCGCGTGCTGATGAGGCAGACGACATGGCATGCTGACGGAGTGGGTGACATGGGTTGCAAAAGCCGAAGGGATGCAAGATGAAGAGCCACATACACGAAGAGTCACCTCGAAAGACGAAGGGTCTCCGTAGAAGACGAATAGTCATGGCTATTCATTGTACATGTAATAATGGTGTCCCTTCGCATACCCTCGGCTTGTCTATATAAGGAAGGGTAGGGCTCATTTGTAGATAACACACTCAGAGAGAGTCTCTTGCAATACAAAAGGGTTTTGTGCCAATAGCTCTTGTGTCCTTGTGCTTGAGTGCTTGTGTTTGAGTAACTCTAGCGGCGTGGTTATTCGGTGTGCTGGTGTACATCATACACGCAAGGGGAAGGCTGGTTAGCTTGCGCAAAGCTAACGGTGCACAGGTTATGTTAAAAAATCAATATTGAGATTTACCCCTGTGACAACTGGTATCAGAGCGAGGAATGGCGCCTAACACCGGAGATCGTCTTGCTTCCTTGGAGGGAATCATGATGGAGATTCAATCTCAAATGGGCACTCATGCCCAACGCTTGGCTCGTTTGGAGGACGATGGAGGCGTGGATGTGTCGGACGTCGTTGGCGATAGCCAGCGCTCGGTCGACGTAGTGAAGGCACTTGGAGAGAAGCTGGAGGACCTCGAGTCCATGGTGCAAGATCTACTGGGAGAACTCTCCATCGTCAAGAAGGCGATAGCAAACGGGGGCGGATCCAGCGAGTCTTGAAGGCCAAAGGTCCCAGAGCCCAAGTCCTTTTCAGGTACGCGGAGTGCCAAAGACTTGGAGAATTTCTTGTGGGACATGGAGGTGTACTTCAAAGCTGTCAAGACTCCTGAGGCGGAGAAGGTATCTTTGGCGGCGATGTACCTATCCGACCATGCAAAGCTATGGTGGAGAAGCCGTGCATCCGAAGGACGACCAGACATCTCGTCTTGGTATGAGCTGGTGAAGGAACTGAAGGTGCAGTTCCTACCCACCAACACTGCTTGGGTAGCGAGAGAGGCGCTCCGAAGGCTGAAGCAGACGAGAACCGTACGGGAGTACGTGAAGCAGTTTTCATCGCTGCTGCTGGATATCAAAGGTATGTCTGAAGAAGACAAACTTTTCAATTTCATGGTGGGTCTCCAAAGCTGGGCTCAGGCGGAGCTCAGGAGGCAAGGAGTGAAGGACCTCCAGACGGTCATCGATGTTGCGAATGCGTTGGTCGACTACAAAGTCCAACCCATCGCTGAGAAGAAGGACCTCGAGAAAACCAAGGGCAAACCCAAAGAGAAGAGCAAGGGAAAGTTCAAGAAGTTTGGCAAGGCCGAAACATCACGGGAGGGTGTGGAATCCTCCAAGAAGGCCGAGCAACCCAAGGGGAAAGGCTGCTTCATCTGTGATGGGCTACATCGGGCACGGGAGTGCCCGAAGCGAGAAAAGCTAAACTCCATGACCAAGGAGGAGAACTCGGACGAAGAGGCGCGCATGACGAACCTCAAGTTGCTGCGCAACGTTCTCTTGTGTCCGTTGAAGTCGGGCAAAGAGGCGAAAGTGGAGGTGGAGCGCGAGGATCCAGAGTTGGTGTACTTCGATGTCGTGGTACACAAGAAGACCCTTTCAGCCATGATCGACACTGGAGCGACACACAACTTCATCTCCAGCAAAGAGTTCGGGAGCTTGGGAGTTCCCTTGGAGAAGAACCAGTGCCACGTGAAGCTTACCAACTCCGAGTCGCTGAAGATCGAAGGTATGGCAAACTGCACTGTCCAGCTTGGTGAATGGCAGGGAAAGGTACGCTTCCTCGTGGTACCTCTTGACGACTTCCAAGTTATTTTGGAAGTCGAGTTCTTAAAGAAGGCGAAGGCGTCTGTAATGCCTTATTTGGGAGGCGTCTTCTTCGCGGTTGCAGATAGCCCCTGCTTCATCAGGGCTATCAAGAAGAGAGGGCAAACTGGAGCCATGTCTGCAATGCAAGTCTGTAACGGGCTGAAGAAAGGGGAGACGACGTATCTTGCTATGGTACGTGTCGAGGAAAATGGCGAGGAGATACAGCCATGCCCCAAGGCAATAAAGAAGATGCTGGGCGAGTTTAAGGATGTGATGCAAAAGGAGTTGCCCAAGGAGCTTCCACCGAAGCGAGATGTGGATCATGTTATCGAGCTACTGCCAGGTACGGTGCCCCCTGCACTAGCACCCTATAAGATGCCCCCTGCACATCTGGAGGAGTTGCGGAGATAACTCAAGGAGCTGGTGGACGCTGGTCTGATGCATCCAAGCAAAGTACCATATGGAGCACCGGTGTTGTTCCAGAAGAAGAAGGATGGGAGCATGAGGATGTGTGTGGACTACCGCGCACTGAACAAGGTGATGGTGAAGAATAAGTACCACGTCCCCAACGTTGAAGACCTGTTTGATCGGTTGGGCCAAACCAAGTACTTCTCAAAGATGGATCTCAGGTAGGATACTACCAGGTCCGCATCAAGGAGGGAGACGAGCCAAAGACAGCGTGTGTTACGCGTTATGGGTCTTTCAAGTTCCATGTAATGTTGTTTGGGTTAACTAATGCCCCGACAACGTTCTGTACGCTTATGAATGATGTCTTCCGCGAGTATATCGACTCGTTTATTGTAGTGTACTTGGATGACATAGTAGTGTACAGCAGGACCTTGGAGGAGCATGTCAAGCATCTGCGGATGGTGCTTGAGAAGCTGAGGCAGAATCGGCTATACTTGAAGCCGGAGAAGTGCGCCTTTGGTCAAGAGATCATTTCCTTCCTCGGGCATATCGTGGGCGGAGGCACGATATGCATGGAACTAAGGAAGACACAGGCGATTGAATAGTGGGCAATCCCCACAAAGGCGACAGAGCTACGATCCTTCCTCAGATTGGTGAACTACTACAGGAAGTTCATCAAGGGATATTCCAAGAAGGCAGCGCCCCTGATGGACCTACTTCGGAAGGATCAGCCTTGGAGATAGACGCGGGAATGCCAGGAGGCATTCCAGAAGCTGAAGAGGGTGGTGGTAGAAGAACCTATTCTGTGACTTCCAGACTTCGAGAGACATTCGAAGTCCATACCGATGCGTCTGATTATACACTTGGAGGTGTATTGGTGCAAGATGGACACCCTGTGACTTACGAGAGTCGCAAATTGAATCCAGCGGAGAGGAGGTACTCCGTGCACGAGAAGGAGATGACTGCAGTGGTCCAATGTCTAAGGACATGGCGCCACTATCTTCTCGGATCAAAGTTCGTGGTGCAGACGGACAACGTGGCAACAAGCTGCTTTACCACACAGAAGAAGCTAACTCCCAAGCAGGCGCGATGGCAAGACCTTCTTGTCGAATTCAACTTTGAGCTTCGCTACAGACCTGGACGGACCAACCAGGTAGCAGACGCTCTATCGAGGAAGAGTGAACCGGAAGAGCCGAAGGTTGCGGTGATTGCATCAATCACCCGCGTGTCTAGAGACATGCTGGAGCGCATACGTGAGCAGACACAGGAGGATCCGGTCACTTCACGCCTTGTGCAACGCGTGAACGATGGTGAAGTCCGGAGATTCTGGATAGAGGAAGGTGTCCTCTATGCGAAGGGCAGGAGACCCTATGTCCCTTCGAACGGCGGCTTGAGGAAAATGCTGCTAAAGGAAGCACATGACGCATAGTGGGCTGGTCATCCAGGAGTGGAGCGCACACTAGCACTCCTCTCCTCAAGCTACTTCTGGCCGAAGATGGAAGAAGACGTGGAAGTCTATGTGTGTACTTGTCTTGTATGCCAACAAGACAAGACAGAGAAGAAGAAGACGGCAGGACTGCTGGAGCCCCTGCCCATTCCTTCACGTCTGTGGGAGAGCGTCTCCATGGACTTCATCACTGGGTTCCCTAATAAGGTGGATCGGAATAACGCGGTGATGGTGGTAGTTGATCGCTTCTCAAAATACACGATCTTCGTACCAGCACCCCAGGAATGCACAGCGGAGACCACAGCGAAGTTGTTCTTGTAGAATGTGGTGAAGCACTGGGGCATACCAATGGACATCGTGAGCGACCACGATGCCCGATTCACAGGTCGGTTCTGGACGACCTTATTTGAGATGCTGGGATCAGATCTCAAATTCTCTACGAGCAATCACCCGCAGACAGACGGTCAGACGGAGCGGGTCAATGCCTTGCTGGAAGAGTACCTGAGGCACTATGTGACGGCCAATCAGCACAATTGGGTTAGTTTACTGGATATTGCCCAGTTCTGCTACAACCTACAGCAAACCTCCACCACAGGCCAGAGTCCATTCGAGATCGTGATGGGTAGGCAACCCATGACACCGCACGAAGTGACTAAGCAGAATAGCCAAGGACGGTGCCCTACTGCACATCGCTTTGCTTTGGAGAGGCAGGATCGGTGGGAGGAAGTAAAGGATGCATTGGCTCATGCTCAACGCAGGATGAAGAAGGCGGCTGACAAGAGTCGTAGGCCGGTCGAGTTCCAGGTTGGGGAGAAAGTGCTGTTAAAGCTTAGTCCCCAAATTTGGAAGAAAATTCTGAAGAAGACAACGCACAAAGGGTTGATTCTGCGTTACGATGGACCCTTTGAGATAGTTCGACGCGTGGGACCGCTCGCCTATCAACTACATCTTCCAGAGAGACTGAAGCTGCATCCCGTGTTCCATGTTAGCTTCCTGAAGGAGTACCATGAGGACAAAGAAGATAACAGTAGGAGGGCATCAAAACGTGCCCCTCTTAATGTCCGAGTTCAGCACACGAGGGTTGCTGAGAAGATTCTTGACAGGCGCGTGGAGGGCCAGAGCAAGAAGAACCAGAGGATCTTCTTCCTTGTCAAATGGAAGGGACTTCCGAAGGAGGAGGCAAGCTGGGAACGAGATACAACCCTGTGGCAGTTCGAGGACCTCATCAAGGACTTGTTGAAGACGCAGGATCAGTCGCGGACGCCTGATGTATCAGGTGGGGGAGGCATATAACACCCCCAACTCCCGAGGTACGGGAATAGCGTGCAATATGGGTATTGCACGCCCGTGTGGTTCGGTGGCCACACTATGAAGTTCTGGAGGACTTCACCTTAGCTCCCGGACGGCTAAGGATGGGGTTTACCGCACGAAGGTCGAATACCGCGGGTTCCCCTTGGCACAGTACAAGTGTTCGGCGGCACTTGATGGAGCTCGAGCTGCAACATCATATGTAGGAGCGTGCAGCCCACTGATGACGTGGCATGATGACATGGCATGCTGATGAGGCAGATAACATGGCATGCTGACGAAGCGGGTGACATGGCGTCGGTTGCAAAAGCCGAAGGGATGTAAGATGAAGAGCCACGTGCACGAAGAGTCACCTCGGAAGACGAAGGGTATCCGTAGAAGATGAAGAGTCATGGCTATTCATTGTACATGTAATAATGGTGTCCCTTGGCATACCCCGGCTTGTCTATATAAGGAGGGGTAGGGCTCATTTGTAGATAATACACTCAGAGTGAGTCTCTTGCAATACAAAAGGGTTTTGTGCCAATAGCTCTTGTGTCCTTGTGCTTGAGTGCTTGTGTTTGAGTAACTCTAGCGGTGTGGTTATTCGGTGTGCTGGTGTACATCATACACGCAAGGGGAAGGCTGGTTAGCTTGCGCGAAGCTAACGCCGCACAGGTTAGTCTCAAAAATCAATATTGAGATTTACCCGTGTGACAGTGGCCAACATGGCTACACCCACCCCTTTTTTCGTAATTTTTTATTGTTTTGAAAAAATATCACCATGTATATTCACCCCTATATCCCTTCTATATGTCATTCGAATTTCGTCAGAAACAGAGACTCCTACGGCCTCCATCCAGACAGAGTCGATTTAAAAAATCCTGCGACCGTTAAAAAAATGACGTCTTGATGGAGGTCGTATGAGTCTCTGTTTTTGACAAAATTCGAATGACATATAGGAGGGATATAGGGATGAATATACATGGGGTATTTTTTCAAAAGAAATTAAAAAAATGCGAAAAATGGGGTGGGGGCAGCCATGTTGGCTACCCCTAGGGGGCAGCCCCATTTTTCCCTATATATATAGGGAAAAGGGAAGCTACACCAGGGGGTGCAGCTGACTAGCTACACCCGGCTATTTTTCTCATTAATTTTTGATTTTTTGAAGTAAATTTATGGCGGATTTATTTAATTTATTGTGTGGAATATGTGTTTCAAATTTCATGCAAAACAAACACTCCTAACATGCCCATCTAGATATGGTCAATTTCAATAATTCTGAAATCGTTAAAATGTGATATCCTTGATGGAGATGATAGAAATGTCGAATTTAGCTGAAATTGGTATGATATTATGGTGATATATAGTGATTTAAAATCCCCCCAGGTTTTATTTCAAAAACACAAAAAATCAATGAAAAAATGGTCGGGTGCAGCTAGTTAGCTACATCCCCGGGTGCAGCTTCCCCAGCCAAACACACACACATACTCACACACACACACACACATACACACACACACACACACACACACACACACACACACATATATATATATATATGAAAAAATGGGGTTGCCTCCTCGAGAAGCTAACTTAGCTCCTACTGCCCTATTTTCCCATTTTTTAACTTTTTTGAAAAATTCTTCCGTGAATATTCATCGCTATATCCTATATTGTGCCATTCAAATTTCGTGCGAAACAGAGACTCCTATGACTTCCATCTAGACGGTCATTTTTTAACGGTCAAATAATTGTGGAAGTCGACCTTGTCTAAATGGAGGTCGTTGGAGTCTCTATTTCAGACGAAATTTGATTGGCATAATATAGGGATATAGTAATGGATTTTCTCGGAAGAAATTTTCAAAAAAAATAACAAATAAGGAAAATAAGGTAAGGGGGCTAAGCTGGCTCCCCAGGGACAGCCCCATTTTTCCATATATATATATATATATATATATATATATATATATATATATATATATATATATATATATAGAGAGAGAGAGAGAGAGAGAAGGGATCCTATTCCATGGAGTAGGTAACTTACCTACTCCATTTTCTTCTTTTTCAAAATTTTTTTATTTTTTTTTGAAAAATGCTTCCATGAATTTTCATAACTATATCCCTCTAATATGTCATTCAAATTTCATCCGAAACAGAGACTCCTACGGCCTCCATCCAGACTGTCATTTTTTAACGGTCTCAGATTTGCTATATTTTTCGCGTTCTGGATGGAGGCCGTAGGAGTCTCTGTTTTTGACGAAATCTGAATGACATATTAGAGGGATATAATTATAAAAATCCATGGAAGCATTTTTCAAAAAAAATTAAAAAAATTTGAAAAAAAAGAGAGTGGAGTAGGTAAGTTACCTACTCCATGGAGTAGGATCCCCTTCCTCATATATATACATATATAGAGAGAGAAAAGGGATCCTACTCCATGGAGTAGGTAACTTACCTACTCCATTTCCTTCTTTTTCAAATTTTTTTTATTTTTTTGAAAAATGATTACATGAATTTTCATAACTATATCCCTCTAATATGTCATTCAAATTTCGTCAGAAACAGAGACTCCTACGGCCTCCATCCACACGGTCATTTTTTAACGGTCTCAGATTTGCTGTATTTTTCGCGTTCTGGATGGAGGCCGTAGGAGTCTCTGTTTCTGACAAAATTTGAATGACATATTAGAGGAATGTAATTATGAAAATCTATGGAAGCATTTTTCAAAAAAATAAAAAAAATGAAAATAAGAGAGTGGAGTAGGTAAGTTACCTACTCCATGGAGTAGGATATATATATATATATATGAGTAAAATGGGGTTGCCCCCATGTAGGGAGCTAACTTGGCTCCCCTGCCCATTTTGCTCAATTTTTTTTTTATTTTTTTTGAAAATTTCTTCCGTGGATTTTCATCAATATATCCCTATATTATGTCATTAAAATTTCGTATGAAACAGAGACTCTTATGGCCTCCATCCAGACAGGGTCGTTTTTAGCAATTCTATTACCGTTAAAAAATGATTGTCTGTATAGAGGTCGTAGGAGTCTTTATTTTGCAAGAAATTTTAATGACATAATATAGGGATATAGTGATGAAATTCCACAGAAGAAATCTTCAAAAAAATAAAAAAATTGAGCAAAATAGGACGAGGAGAACCAAGTTAGCTCCCCCGGGGGGAAGCCCTATTTAACCTTATATATATATATATATATATATATATATATATATATATATATATATAGGGGGGGCCTTTCAAATAGGATGCAGTCCTTCCTGAGTTCAGGAAGGCCGCCCCTTTTTTGTATAAAAACAAACACTTTAGTAGAATACGCATGCATTTTGTATTATAGGTGCACGTTATAAATACAAAGCCGCATACAAAACTGCGTATTATAATACAAACATTAAAACTGCACATTATAATACAAAACTGTATATGTATTCTACCAAAGGCATCCAGTTTTATACAAAAAAGGGGCTGGCCTTCCTTAACTATGGAAGGACTGCGTCCTATTTGAAACAAATCCTATATATATATATATATATATATATATATATATATATATATATATATGGGGTTGGGGAGCATGCACCCAGGTGCATGTAATTTTACATACACCGGTGCTTATATCGTCCACGTTTTTTTACTTTTTTGAAAATATCACCATGTATATGCATCTATATATCCATATATTATGTTATTTAAATTTCATCAGAAACAGAGATTCATATACTCTCTATCTAGAACAAGTTGATTACAGCAATTCTAAGACCGTTAAAATTAAATGTTCTATATGGAAGGGATAGGAGTCGCTTTTTCTGACGAAATTCGAATTGCATATAAGAGGGATATAGAGATGAATGTACATGGTGATATTTTTCAAAAAGGTAAAAAAACGTAGAAGATATAGACCCCGGTGCATGTAAAATTACATCACATGGGTGCATACTCCCTTTTCCCTATATATATATATATGGAAAAAATGGGGCTGCCCCCGCCCCATTTTTCGGCGTTTTTTTTTATTTTTTTTGAAAAATAAAACCATGTATATTCATTCATATATCCCTCCTACATGCCATTCGAATTTCGTCAGAAACAGAGACTCCTACGGCCTCCATCTCGATGGTATCGATTTAAAAAAATCCTGTTACCGTTAAAAAATTACTGTCCGGATGGAGGCCGTAGGACTCTCTGTTTCTGACGAAATTCGAATGGTATATAGGAGGGATATAGGGATGAATGTAAATGGTGTTATTTTTCAAAAAAAATAAAAAAATTTGCCGAAATAAGGCGGGGGCAGCCATGTTGGCTGCCCCTAGGGGGCAGCCACATATGACCATATATATATATATATATATATATATATATATATAGGGACCCTTTCAAATGAGGTGGGGTCTCGCCGATCTTGTGGTGAGCCATCAATGTGATCCATTTGATCTCAATCCAACGATATCTTACCCAAAAGAGCATTTTAGTCACTTTGTTTCTCATTTAATTTGAATTTCATTATATCCTTTTAGTTTACTATTTTAGGCTCACACAGATGTAGTATTTTTCGTCCATTGTTTATTTATCGATATCCATTTTTGTCTACAAAACGGCATTGATTGATGAATGAAAATACTTGTTGTAAAACTATCGTTCTATTTGTAAATTTTATATGTAGCTTTGTAATTATGCATAACCACTTTTTTATATTCAAAGTTGGAGTCATAATCAATGGAATAAAAAGTATCTATATAAATATAATTATTTGTTGGTATTTTGTAAATATGATAACCACTTTTTAATATTTTATTCAATTTTATGTTTGCGGTCCATTAGTGTGTTTCCAATATAGTTTTGACGCTCCCTTTGTGAAATTTTGTATCCAACATGTCATGATTGTAATATTTGCGATTCTTTTGCAAAAAAGCTTGTTCACTTTGTAATTTTTGTGTAGTATTCTGCAAGAAAAAATAGACTGTTAGTACTTGATAAATGAAAGGATACCATGTAAAAAACAGTCTAGAATTTGTAAAAAAATATTCTAACATTTGTAGAAAATAATACGAGATTTGTAAACACAAAACTGATATTTGTAAAAACAAGTTTAACATTAAACTAATAACATGATATGATCATACAATCGGCCTCGAGATCACCGAAACAAATACGGAAGATTCGTAGCCGTCGATCGTCATCGTGCTCCTTCGTCGTCGAGGTCATGTGCAGTCAAAAGACCTCCTTCTCATATTGTCGTAACTCATGGTAGACCATCAAACAAACCGAAGTCACCTTATCCGGCATGTACCTTCTCGTGTCCACCATGACATGCCACCACAACGAACTGCTTGTGCGCCTTTACATTGCCGTCGTCGTTCTCTTGCTTGCAGGTCATTGTCGTCTTGCACAACCAAGACCTCCAAGGTCGCCGCCCTCTCCATTGATTACATGAATAGGAATACGAATTAGGTCTTCGTTTGTGGAATGAAATTGATGGTTGTCACATTCTATTTTTAGAATGTACAAAATGATCAAAACAGGTTATTGAGCATTAAAGCAATTAAATTAAAAGGGAATTAACTACAACCGCATGATTGAAGATAAACGGATGAGAGGGATAGCTCATCATAATATTGGTGAGACCATGCCTCATTTGAAGTTTCTCCTATATATATATATATATATATATATATATATATATATATATATATGGGTTAAATGGGGTTGCCCCCTGGGAGTAGCCAACTTGGCTACTCCCACCCCTATTTTTCCCTCATTTTTTCATTTCTTTAGAAAATAAAAATTTGTAAATTCATCACTATATCTCTCTAACATTCTATGAAAATTTCGTCAGAAACAGAGACTCCTAGGCCCTCCATCCATACGTCATTTTTTTAAGGTCGCTGGATTTTTTAAATCGACCCTGTCTGGATGGAGGCCGTACGAGTTTATGTTTCTGACGAAATTTTAATATAATGTTAGAGGGATATAATGAGGAATTTACAAATTTTTATTTTCTAAAGAAATAAAAAATGTGGGAAAAATAGGGGTGGGAGTAGCCAAGTTGGCTACTCCCAGGGGCAGCCCCATTTAACCCTATATATAAGAGTGATCCTATGAGAGCAAAAAACCGTGAGAGCATGAGAGCATGCAATCTGGACCACATGATTTTGTTTTCTCTCTCCTAATCTTCTCTCTCCTAGTTGCATCATGTGGTCCAGAATGCATGCTCTAGGTTTTAGCTCTCATAGGATCACTCCTACATATATATATATATATATATATATATATATATATATATATATATATATATATATCTGTGTGTGTGTGTGTGCGCGCGTGCGTGTGTGGTTCCCCCACCTTATATATAGGGGACAATGGGCATACCCCCTAGGGGAAAATGGGGATACCCCATAGGGTAGCTAACTTAGGTTCCCCCACCTTATTTTCTTCATATTTTTTTGTTTTTTTAATTTCTTTTGTGGAAATTCATCATTATATGTCTATATTATGTCACTCAAATTTCGTAAGACTCCTATAACCTCCATCCAAATGGGGTCGATTTCAACAGTTCTTCGACCATTAAAAAGCGATTGTCCATGTGGAGACCATAGGAGTCTATGTTTATCACAAAATTTGAATGACATAATATAGGGATATAGTGATGAATTTCCACGAAAGAAATTTTCAAAAAAATAAAAAAATATGAGGAAATGGGACGAAATATCAAGTTCGCTTCCCTTGAGGCAGCCCCATTTTTCCCACATATATATACACACACACTTAGATATATATGGGAAATCCATAGTGGTATTTTCAAAAAATAAAAAAATTAATCAAAATAGGCATGAAGTATGTAAGGTTACCTACTTCATGGAGTAGACTCCCTTTCCTCTCTCTCTCTCTCTTCCTCTCCCTCCCTCCCTCCCTCCCCTCTCCCTCTCCCTCTCCTCTCCTCTCCCTCTCTCTCTCTCTCTCTCTCTCTCTCTTATATATATATATATATGATAAAATGGAGTTGTCCCCTTGAGGTAGCTAACTTGGTTCCCCCATATTATTTTGTCCGATTTTTTTATATTTTTGAAGATTTCTTCCGTGGATTTCGTCAATATATCATTATATTATGTCATTCAAATTTCGCACGAAACAGAGACTCCTACGACCTCCATCCAGAAGAATCGTTTTTTAGCAATTATGTTACCATTAAAAAATTATTGTCTGGATGGAGGTTGTAGGAGTCTCTATTTCGCACAAAATTTGAATGTGTGTGTGTGCGTGTGTGCGTGCGTGTGTGTGCGTGTGTGTGTGTGTGTGATTTTCGACATTTTTTTATTTTTATTTTTTTGAAAAATATCGTCATGTATACACATCCCTATATCCCTCCTATATGCCATTCGAATTTCATCAGAAACAGAGACTCCTACGACCTCCATCGAGATGGTGTCGATTTAAAAAAATCTTATTACCGTTAAAAAATAAATGTCTGGATGGGAGGTCGTACGAGTCTCTGTTTCTGACGAAATTTGAATGACATATAGGAGGGATATAGGGATGAATATACATGGCGATATTTTAAAAAAAAATAAAAAAACGTCGAAAACAGCGCGAGGGCAACCCCATTAAACTCGTGTGTGTGTGCGCGCGCGCGCGTGCGTGTGTGCGCGTGCGTGCGTGTGGGTGTGTGTGCGTGCATGCGCGTGTGTGTGTGCTTGTGTGCGCGGGGGTTCAATGGGACTGCCCCGCCCCATTTTCAGTATTTTCTTTATTATTTTTTTAAAAAATATTATCATGTACATTCATCTATATATTTCTCTTATATGTTATTTGAATTTCGTCAGAAATATAAACTCATATGCCATCCATGTAGAACCAGTCGATAACATCAATGTTTAGACCGTTAAAATTACATGTTCTAGATGAAGAGTATAAGAGTCGTTGTTTCTAATGAAATTTGATTGACTTGAGGAATATATATAGTGATATTTAAAAAAAATATTGAAAAATAAGGACGATAGCAGCCGCACACGCACACTTACTTTATTCTCCCTTCTGGGTGCGCTTAGGGTTCGTTTGGTTGCAAGGTTGAGCAGGGTTGGGTTGGGTTGGGTTGGGTACTATTCACAGGGGTACTCCCTCCTCACAGTTTACTATTCACCCAGTCCTGTGAATAGTACCCAACCATGCCCAACCCTGCAACCAAACGAACCCTCCACCGGGCCTTCATTGATCTTTATGATATGATAGGTTGCACCAAAGCCTATGCACCGTCATTAGTAAAAGCAACCTTACATCTCACCGCTATTGCAAATGAAGCCTTTCATGGATCTTTAGCATAATTGTTCTTTAAGAGAATTTGCATTCTTTTGCTTCGAGAAGTTTGCTTTAAAACAACCACCCACAGCCATAGATTGAGTTATATGATCCCTTTCTATGCTTTCAATTCAACCTCAAAAACCTCCACTATCCTTTTCTAATTGATCAAATCTTATTCCTTACCAACTAAATTGGAAGGTTGGAAACATTATTGATGGCATCATTTATTCTAAAATATGTAGCCACATCAAAAGATGATGATAAACTAAAAATGTCGCCTCCTATAATTTATAGAGAATTTTGAATCCCAATTCAACATCTTAAGAGAATTATATTTGTGAAAGAGGGATTGAATACTCATTTCTGACTTACATTTGTATCCCCTCTTTCACAACATTTCACAAGCGGAAAGCATTCTCTGCGCTTTCAAAAACCGTTAAATCATGTTCGGCTAAGGGGGTAAACCCCTTTGGGGGTTTATCTCCCTTAACCCATTTTCCTCCTCCATGTGGGCCTCATTCTTTTCTCTTTTCTAATACATTAAATAAATCGATTCTCTTTTATCAATTCCATCAAAAAATAATACATTATACCACCGTATCATATAAAAATTATAAACTACTCCACTTTTAATCACTTTTACAAACTTCAATACAATCGCATCACAAAAACTACACACTTTTTTCAAACTTCAATATAATCACATCACAACAAACCCACTCTAAACACACTCCCAGTTTAATCACTTATCCAAACACCAAAACACAAAAACGAGTTACCCCCAACCAATTTAACTCTCCCTAACCCGCAAATCAAACGCACCCTTAGTGCCTGTTTGGTTGGGGGGTTACCCCCCAATTTGGGCGGGTTACCCCCAAACCCCACATCCCTAACCCACTAGTGGGGCCCACTCCCTTCACATCAAAAAAATTATATATTATATCATCATATCATTTAAAAATCATAAAATACTCAACTTTCACTCACTATTCCAAACTTCAATACAATCATATCACAACAACCACTCACTTTTTCAAATTTCAATACAATCATATCATAATAACTATCAACTTTTTCAAATTTCAATACAATCACATCACACAAACCCTCCCAATCTTTAACCCACCAACCAAACACACAAACACAAAACCTGGTTATCCTCCCCTGAATAACCCACGAACCAAACATATAGGGCCCGTTCGGTTGGGAGATTACCCCTCAATTTAGGCGGGTTACCCCCCAAACCCCACATTCCTAACCCACTAGTGAGGCCTACTCATTTCCCATCAAAAAAATTATATAGTATACCATCATATCATCTAAAAATCATAATAACCAACTTCTACTTAATATTCCAAACTTCAATACAATCGCATAACAACAACTACCCACTTTTTAAAATTTCAATACAATTATATCATAATAACTACCAACTTTTTCAAATTTGAATACAATCACATTACACAAACCCTCCCAACCCTTAACCTACCAACCAAATACACAAACACAAAAATGAGTTATCCTCCCCCAGATAACCCACGAACCAAACGCACCCTTAAGTACGTTTGGTTCGTGGGTTATCTGGGGGAGGATAACTTGTGTTTTGTGTTTTAGTGTTTGATTGGTGGGAATAGAGTTGAGAGGGTTTGTGTGATGTGATTGTATTGAAATTTGAAAAAGTAGGTAATTATTATGATATGATTGTATTGACATTTGAAAAAGTTGGTAGTTGTTATGATGTGATTGCATTGAAGTTTAGAATAGTGAGAAGAAGTTGATGATTTTATAATTTTTATATGATAAGATGATATAATATAATTTTTTTATGAAGAGAGTGGGTCCTACTAGTGGGTTATATATATATATATATATATATATATATATATGAGTTTTGGGGGTAACCTCCTCAAAGTAGGGGTATCCCCCTAAACGAACACCTCCTTAGGGTGCGTTTGGTTCGTGTGTTATCTGGAGGAGGGTAATCTTTTTTAGGTTTTTATCAGTTGTGCCCTTTTGAGATATTGCAATTTCAGTTATGCCCCTCCTTTTTCGGTAATATCAGTTGTGTCCCTAACTTCTTGTCGTTCTATCACTTGTAGCCCTCTGTTACTTTAGCTGTCAGTAATTTGAACTTAACCATAGTTTTCTCAAATGATGGTATAGTTTAGAAGGGCATATCCGGAAAAAAAAGAACGACGTTGAAGCCGACGCTGGAGCCTGCTACGATCCGAGGAAGAAGTTTGTTCTCCACCAAGATTCTAACACCGACATGGAAAGCTCCAAGCGAAGCACCACCGCTGAGAAGCCTTCCCATGTGGAGCCATGGATTACACATATTGCCCAAATTCCTCAACAGATCGGCATACATATAGAACATGATGTCTCGTGACGACCCTTCTTGTTGTCGTTGCCGAAGCTCTTGGAGCTTGTCCCTCACGAGCTCCTCATCATAAAGATCGGATTCATTTAATTTGGGCATCTCCTTCTCGAGCATCTTGGCAGCATGAGACCATTCCTCGTAGGTGAAGGCGTTCCTCATCACATTCCTCCAGAATTTCCTGCGGTAAGCAGACTCCACACGTGATTGGACGTTGGTGAATCGCTTCAAGAAGAGGCAGTGGCCATGATGAGAATTCCATGGGTGTTGAACCATGACAGGACATGCAAGACTACTTTCCTCAATATGGTGAAATATTCGAACAAGATCATGATGACGCAGTGTCAGAGCTGTGCCATGGAGCTGCAGAAGAGGATTCGGAAAGCAATTGTTCGTCCAATTATGGAGGATGGACCGTCGGAAAATCGATCCACCGCAGCTTCGCTGCCGATATCCATCTCTCCCCTTGTCCAACCAATTATGGAAGAGGAGGCAAGGCAGGGGGAGGTGTAGGGGCAGCAGGGGCAAGGGGGAGAAGCTCGGGGCAGGGGCGACCTGGGGGAGGGGGGAGGGGGAGGCACAACGGCCGACCTGGAGGCAGGGCAGGTGGAGGCGCGGGGCGGCAGGGGTAGGGGGCCGACCTGGGGGCGGGGGGAGGAGGTTGGGTAGGGGGAGGTGCTCGGGTAGGGGGAGGTGCATGGCAGCAAGAGGCGGAGAGGAGAAGCTCGGGGCAGAGGAGGCGACGCGAGGGCGAGGGAAGGAGCTCAGGGCGGAGGGCGCACCTGGGGGCGAGGGAGGAGGCGGTAGAGGAGCAGGAGGAGGAAGAGAAAGGGAAGAAGAGGAAAATGACGGGGAAGGAGAAAGAAATGATGAGAAAATGACCTTTTCAGCCTTTATTTTTAATTTAATTTCAGATATGTCCTAAAGTTAATGTCCGTTTGCATTGGAAATGAACGGCAACTAACCCAATGGACACAAGTGATAGAAAGGCAAGAAATTTGGGGGCACAATTGATATTACCAAAAAGGGAAGGATATAATTGAAATTGCAATATCTCATAGGAGCACAACTAATAAAAGTCCATCTTTTTTTGTGTTTTGATGTTTGATTGGTGGGTTTGGAGTTGAGAGGATTTGTGTGATGTGATTATATTGAAATTTGAAAAAGTAGATACTTGTTGTGATGTGATTGTACTGAAATTTGAAATAGTGAGTAGAAGTTAAGTATTTTATAATTTTTAGATGATATAATGATATAATATTTTTATGGGGAGAGAGTAGACCCCTCAAGAGGGGTAGAGAAATGGGGTTTGGAGTGTAACCTTCAAACGAACGGTCCCTTGTTAAGTTATCCTCCGTGTGATTTAGCATGATGCTCATTAGCCCAATGCCCATTTTCCTCCACTGCTCACATATCTTGATATGTTCCATAGTAGGATTCACAAGCAGTTTGGGAGCTAGTTTGCCGATCACAAAATGAATGATATTATGCACAAGATTATAGCGAATTTTACTTCTCTACATCTTGTGATTCACAAGAATAAGATGTTCTAATTTCATGAGTTTAAGCACGACCAAGCTTCCATCCATTCCACAATGTGCCTTTTCTTATATCCTCCTCTTTTATTATGTCACACAGAAAGCTTACCGACCAAGAAAAAGATACCTGAGTACCTAATATAATAGATAGATCCTTAACAGTGTTAAAAATCAGGATCTACGATCAAACAAGTGAATAGATTTTTTTGATTAGTAAGTAATCAGTATATTCCAAAAGGAGAACGTATACATGGGCAGTACTGCCCCAAAATATAGTAAAGTTTTCCGAGAACTGGGTTTGTTGCGTCTAAAATAGAATTGTGCGAGGAGAACAAAAACTCGCACGCAATTGCTTCATCTCAATAATCGTGAAGTCCATACCAGGAACTCAGTTATCTTTGATGTTGTAGCTTGAATACCGGAGGTCCAGCGGCGAGATTCCGTTCATCCCAAATACTCCAAATCATAGTAGCGAGATGAGTACAGATCTTAGTACGCAGCAGCTGGTCCGGGAAGCAACCAATCCAGTCCAGAAGCTCAGGCAGCAGCATCGGAAGTGGAACGACAGACCGAGAGCGAAGCAGGAGCTTCTCCAAATGCTGTAAGAGAAAGCTACAGGTAAGGAAAAGGTGCCCGTTGGAATGCCAATTTTGATGGCAAAGAAAGCAAGCTGCCGGGGTGCAGATCCTTAATCTAGAGAGCCTGTCGGTGGTTGGAAGCATCTTCATGATAGCCCTGTAGAGAGTGAAGGGGTATTTCGGCAGGATGCCTTTCGCCCAGAAATTCCATCTCTAGGCCGATTAAGGTCCACGGCACTTGCAAAAGAGTAACCGTTCGGAGAATAAATCCATATGTAAGGAGGAGCCCCATCCGAGATCACCGGCCGGATAACCTCCCTACCGTTTAGGATGGCTCTCCATGTTCTGCAATGGGAAGTGGAGGATGTGACCTCCCAAAATGAACGGCCGTGAAGATACTTATGGCGAAGGTAAACAGCCCATATGGAGGAATCAGAGGTGAAAAGCCTCCCGGACCACGACACTATCATAGCATCACGCAAAGTAGCCAAAGATCTAATTCCAAGTCCCCCCTCTTGCTTGGGGAGGCACAGTGTTGTCCAAGCAATATCATTGCGCTCACGACCCCAAACAAAATCCACGCAAAGCATGTCAATCTTGCGGACCAATCCTTGCGGGATAAGGTTGCTTGATGTCCAGAAAATAAGAACTCACGCAATGACGGACCTGATAAGTTGTGTACGGGCAGCCATGTTAAGGGTCGTTGCCTTCCAGCCATCAAGCAAGACCCTTACCTTATCCAACAAGGCC
Source organism: Ottelia alismoides (assembly GCA_037367405.1). Taxonomy (NCBI): domain Eukaryota; kingdom Viridiplantae; phylum Streptophyta; class Magnoliopsida; order Alismatales; family Hydrocharitaceae; genus Ottelia; species Ottelia alismoides. The sequence continues at coordinate 771,900 of JAZKJV010005466.1, forward strand.
TCAGAAATGCTCCGACCCCCATTGCTAGGAGCGAGTGGGGATGCCCAGGTACGTAGTCGGGAGAGCCTGGCTTAGGATCCCGATCTGAAGGGAAGTAGAGAAGTCCTCATGGCTATGTTTTTGATCGAAAGAGTTTGCTTTTCCTCGCGTCCATTTAGAGCCCCGAGAGAGTTTGGAACTCGTTGAGAATATCCCTAACCGCTGCCAAAGAAGTACGAGAACCCTTGTAGAAGAACAGAAGGTCGTCCGCGTAGATGAGGTGCATAGGGGCGGTGTTCCTCCCCTTCCCCAGAGGCAGCAGGCGCCCCTTGGCCGTTGCCATGTCAAGTGAGAGTTTCTAACCCAATTGAGAAGAGAAGCGGGCTCAACGGGTCCCCCTGCTGAAGACCATGGGTACCTTTACATAGACCAAAAGGGGACCCGTTTACCAGTACCGAGAAGGAGGTTGTTGCGATGCAGTTTTCGATCCACTTAACCCAACGGGGGCAGAATCCCATAGCCCTTAAAGCCTCAAGGATGAAAGAATGGTCGACAGAGTCGAAAGTTTTGGACAAGTCGATCTTAAGGCAAGCCTTATTCTTGCTTCATTTCCTCATAAATCCTTAAACCAGCTTCTGAGCAAGCTGAATGCTATCTCCAATAGAGCGACCCTTAATTGAAAGCAGTTTGGTTGAGAGATATGATATGTGGCAGGACAACTCCCAGACGAGAAGCCAATAGCTTGGCAAAAATTTTGTAGATCACAATGTCGTCCCCCCTCCCCCCCCCCCCCCCCCACTCTCTCTTAGTTGCAGGTTTTCTACCAATTTTTGTAACCAAGGCCAATGCCTTACACCCGTAACTTTCAAGTTCCAATAGTAATACAAAGAAAACCTTCCTATTCTGACATGCCTCTCCTTCCTCACTCATCGTGGTGGGGGAGATTTTGGAGGATTTTGCTTCCACCTCTGGGCTGAAAATCAATGCGAGAAAAAGCAAGTTGTTTAGGCCTAAACGGGCCCCTAATGACTTCGCCTCCACTCTACGGTTGGGGGTGCTTAGGGCATCCCTTCCTACTAAATATTTGGGCATTCCACTTGATGCGAAAGCTGGGCGTGGGTCGACGTTCAGAGATCTGGAAGATCGGATCAGGGCCTCTCTTGGCGGGTGGAAAGCTACTGCTCTCTCCCTGGCTGGTCGCTGTCAACTTATTCATTCCATCATTGAGGGGATCACCATCTATTGGGCGGTTGGGACTCTCATTCCGAGAGGGACTGCCCACAGAGTTGACAAACTTTGCGCTAACTTCTTTTGGGGATTCAAGCGGCATCACATTGGTTGGAATACTGTGTGCCTCCCCAAGAGCGAGGGGGGCTTGGGACTGCGTTCTTGTGCTTCGCTGCAAGATGTTATGGTGGTTTCGTGGGCTTGGCGCATCCTCACCGCCGAGAACTCCCTTTGGGCTATATTTATGTGGAATAAGTACCTATACTCGTGCTCCCTCTGGGAGGCTGCCCCGGCTTCCAATGACTCACAGATTTGGGAAATCTATTCTGCGTGGGCGTGATTCATACAACAATGCTATATCCTACGCTAACGGGCGGCTTTTTTGGGCACGTTCCTCCAAGGGCTTTTCCTTCTCAGAAGCTTTCGACCTTGTTAGACACCGTGCTGCTTCGGTCTCGTGGGCGTCGGTTGTTTGGGGCAAGCGCTCCGCCCCTAGGTTCGCTTGCACGCTTTACCGGGCGATTATCAACCGGTTGCCCACTCTTGATAGGTTGGCTCGTCAGGGGCTACCCAACAATGGCAGGTGTTGCCTTTGCGCTTCGGGAGATGAATCAAGGGATCACCTATTCTTTGAGTGCACGTTTGCTGCGGACACATGGGCGCGAGCTCTTGCGGCCTTGGGTTTGAGCAACCCCCCCGTCATACAACCTCCCTATTATCACTGATTGGATCGTAGGGATCTCGGATCCTAATTCCCGCGAGTTATGGGCTGTTTTGCTCGCTGCTGCCACTGCGGAAATTTGGAAGGAGCGCAACAGCCGGTGGGCTTCAAGCAACTCCTCCACACCTCACAAACTTGCTGAATTGATTGTCTCTAATACACGATACTTACTACACTGATGGATGGCGCTGATTTTTGTGCTCTCAGTTGCCATGTTATCACTTTGTAAACAACTTGTAAAGGTTCTCCTTTTTGACGCTTATTGTAACATCTTGTAACGGTATTGCTGCTAACTGCAGCTTCATCAATGAATTATTTACCTATCAAAAAAAAACCTTCCTGAAAAAATGTAATCCTACACAGAGTACTGACAAGCTCCCCCCTTCCTCTGTCCCCGCCGATTCTGAAGCTGGTGATAAGATTTAGTGCAAGAGACATCTGCAGGAAACCCTGTTTGTAAAATGATGGTGGGATCTTAAGGACCTCATCGATGAAAGTTACCGTCCAGAATGGAGGCCCCCAAGAAGCAAGCTGCTGCAGCCGTCAGAGTGGAAGAATACGGAAACCCAACCCCCCCTCTTCCATGTCTCTTTCCTCTGCTCGTGCTTCTGTACCTCTGCGGATTTGGACAGATAGATAGAGAGAGGGGGTGGGGGGGACAGAGTGTGTCTGTGAAGGATAGACACAGAGAGAGAAGGTAGGATCTAACCTTGTTTAAGGTGGTGTGATATATATACAGAGCTCAGACATCCGACGGTGACAGATTTCACTTGTGATGAGAGGCTGCTTGTGGAAGCGATGGGGGGCCATCGTACGGCCATTCACGCAATCCAGCACTGCCACTGCCCTTCAGCCAGGGACCTTTGTCTCCCCTTCTTTTTCTCTCTTTCTCACACTTGTATCGTTAATGCAGGCTATGTATTATGTATAGATACTCTTTCTAGGGACAAGATATATGATGAACATGAAAAAAAAAGAATCATGATACTGATGAGATGAGGAATTAATTTGAACAGGGTTTTCCCCTTGTAGTCCATCATCTGGATAGGTCGTGACTTCGAGATGAGAAGTCTTCTCCAGCCGGAAAAATGGTTGTCTAGATGTTGCCTTCATAACCTGGTCCTTTTGGTTTCTTAAGAGTGTGTTTGATATGCGAGTTACTTCAAGGTAAACTGGTAGAAGATAACTCATTTTTGTATTTTTGGTATTTGGATAAAGGGTTAAACTGAGAGTAGATTTGTTGTAGGGTTTGTTGTGATATGATTGTATTGAAGTTTGAAAAAGTGAGTAGTTATTGTGATATGATTGTATTGGAGTTTGAAAAAGTATGTAAAAGCTGAATAGTTTATATTTTTTAGATGATATGATGATATGATATTTTTTTGGAATAGATAAAAGAGAAATGACTTATTTAATGTATTAAAAAAGAGAGGAAAAGTAAACCCCACATTAGAGAGAGAAAGAAAGGTTTGTGGGGGTAAACCCCCAAGGGGGGTTTAACCCCCCAGCACTGAAGATGACCTAAATATGATTTATTTGTGTTGCATGGCTTTGTTTTTGCCGGTAAAATCGTCAAAATCGACTCTCTAGTCTGACAGTGAAAAGCTTAGGGATACATGCATGTAAATATGATCACATAGATGTACATCTAAACATAGATGACTGCATGAGCTGCTATATGAAAAACCAATGTCTTTAAGGACCTCAAAATAGAATGCAAAAGGCTAACGGACATTTTTGATCCTTTATCCCAGATTTTCCTTGTTTTCGGAATAATTATTCTCCTTCCTTGTTCCACACTTATTCTACTCCTTACCAATTTCCCTATAACACATGGTTCTCACTGCAAGTTCCGCAAAAACTAACACAAATTTCACACTTCTAAGAACAATGAAGAAACGAGGAATAAGATTAACTGACGCTTATTCTGCCTTCATCCCAAACAAACTACCATAGAAAGAAATCGAGAATAAACACAGTTATTCAGTCTTCCATACCATTAATTGATAGGCATCAGCCATGAATGCATTGTAAATGAAGCTGTTTGTTCGCCCTCCATGCAGAGAGTCGTCTCATAAAAGTGGATTGTTCAAAAATGCAGCCTTTCTTTGCAAAAAATCGCAATCTTTGGCAGCCTCTAGCACGGAAAGCCAAACATGTCAGACATCTCTTAAGAGCACTGCCTTACAACATTGCCAAGGACATAACACACATGAGAGCATTGTTTAAACTTAGGAAATGGTCTTCAAATCATAACCTCTTCTTAAATATAACATCAGATGGCATTTTGGCCATCGAGAGAGGACGAAGGGATTAGCATCACTTCGAAATAAGACAAGCCATTCAGAGCATGGAAGGAAATATCGGCGATATATCGCCGATATATCGTTGCTATATCGATATCGACATGGGGACCGATATGGCGATATATCCCGATTTTCAGGCATTTTCTTCACAAAGCTCGTCGATATGGGCGATATATCGTCGAAATTTCGTATCGATAAGATATCGAAACGATCTCGATATCGATACGGCCTTCCATAATTCTGATAGAGAGAGGGAGAGAAAGAGATGACTCATTCTTTCAGTTGCTCCTTCCTTTCAAGATCCACCAAATTGAACCAACGAAGGTCGCTAAACACGAAGGTCGCCAAGTGTCAAGCCACTTGGATCACCGACTCAATTGAATTCCACATGGCCGCACGTGCAACTACATGAACATGTGTTGCAACATGCATGAAGAGCAGGTAAATACAGGGCCGTGCTCACGGGTGAAGCTAATACAAAGTGCAACGCCAGGAGAATACAAGCACCAGTGTGAGATTTAACTCTTGCTGGGTCCCTCATATATTGGTGGTTCAATGAATGAGCAGAAAGGAGGTGTCATTTGGTCATTAACATGTTATTTATTGCTAGTTTAAAGAAGAAATAGAAAGATTATTGCATGATAAGATTGGGAGAGCTTACCAGACTGCTTCAAGGTCACATCACCAAGGCTGTCCAGGATGTTCAGAGCACTTCAGGAGCTCAGAGGTAAGGTCCATTGAACTCATCAGCAGGGTGCTGCCCAAACTGAGATCACAGCACATTAGACTGACAGGATAAATAGTATAAGGTCTATCCTTAGTCCTTACATCACGTGCATATACTATGCTCTGTTCATTAAGACTGTAAAACCATTTACCAGATAAAGAATCCAAACTTTACAGTGACCTTCCAAGCTTGTTACAGAGATGGCTGAAGCTCTTTGATTGACAATAATGAGCATCAGCCTGAGCCCACAAACCATACTTTATTAACGTAGCCACATCCAACATAGCCCAACTCAGCTTACTTAACTGTGGGGCAGAAAATTGGAAAGAAATGAGAACAGATTGTATCCCTGCATTGGCCAATCCATTCCAACCCGGTCAAACCCAACTTCAGAATCCCCAATTGTTCATCCCTGCATTTGCTGCAAGAAGGCAGCACCCGTCCCGAGACCAGGATGTAGACACAATAAGAATACAAGTACAAAGAAATGACAGCATGAGAAGATGAACAGATCGAGAGATGTAGTCTGAGTAATCAAATGCCTGATCTCAGACCTCTAAACTGTAGAGACTGATAATATTTTTATGTTATGTACCTTTTCGTAATTTCTTATTATTCTCTGGATTACTATGTATTTTATCCGTGAGGTCTCTCTCTATATAAGAGAGCCTAGGGTTCCCTTGAATAATAGACCACTCATTTTTCACAACATGGTATCAGAGCCTAAACCCTGAGGCTCTCCCACCCCCCTCCCCCCCCCCCATCCCCCCCTCTCTTCGCTCCACCTACCGCCGCCACCTCTCCGGTCCACGCCCCCGCCTTCCGCCCGGTCCCAGGCCCTCGGTCTTCTGCCTCCAGCCCCCGGTCACTCGGCCCCAGCCCCAGCCCCGGTCCGGCTCCAGTCCCGGCCCCGCCTCCCGTGCCGGTCCCGGCCTCCACTCGCCAGCGTCGGTTCCGGCACTTCGCTCCGTGCGCCGGTCCCATCTCACCGGCTTCACCCTAGCCGGCGCCCATCCTCTCTTGTGCTCTCAGCCGTAACCGCCTCCTTCGGAGTATTTTTGGATTTGGGTGTGTAACGTCTACATACACACTCAAATCCTATGCAGTTCGTGTAGACAACTGTCTCTTTGTCTACAAACCCTAGTACTTCATCTCCGGTGTTATGTCAAACTTCAAGGTTGATATGCCCCCCATAGGCACGTTCAAAGGTCTCGCGCCGATAGTGAAGATGGATGGGACGAATTATGAGCTCTGTGCGATGCAGTTCATGAGCCTCATGAAGTCAAATAGTAAGAAGCACATTCTTACCGAGGAAGAGCCAACAGAGAAGACAGGGATATATGCCTCGTGGGAGGCTGATGATTCGTATGCCAAGGTTTGACTGTCAGGCACACTGTCGATGGAGATTGCTAATGATGTCCTCCATCAGCTCACTGCCAAGGCAATATGGGATATTCTGGCTGCTACGTATTCCTAAGTGCGGAGTGAGACCAAGATGTTACAGCTTCAGCATGATATATTCACGATGAAGCAGAACGGCAGACCACTTCACTCCTTGTACACATCCCTAAGAGGGATGTTTAAGAAGTTATACAGTACCATTCCACTCACAGCGACTCCTGAGCAGCAGAAGACATTTCGGAATGCTAGCATGGTAGGTGTTCTACTTGCAGCCCTAGATCCTGAGTACAAGGTTGCCGCTCTCAGATTTTGGCCGATGCAGTTATTCCTCCAGTGGAGGATGTTTACCGGAGGCTCAGTCGCATATCAGTTCCTTCCAGCTTATCCACTACACCACCATCGGCGATGGCAGTATCGTGTGGGAGAGGTGGTCAATTCTCTGATCGTGGACGTGGACCCCGTGGTAGGGGTAGTCGATTTCGTCAGCCATGTTCATACTGTCACCGCACAGACCACTCGGAGGAGACATGCTACTCTAAGCATGGGTTCCCAGCATCGGCGCGTGTAGCCGACCATGCTCTGCCCCAGTCTGCATCTAATGCAGACAATCGTTTCGAGGAGCTTGTGGCACATCTACGTGATATTATGCCACAATCACCTGCTGATTCTTCTGGTGGACCTTCAGATGTTGCTGCTACAGCTTCTACTGGTTCCTCTGCTACTGCTAGTACCTCAGGTAGTACTACTGCATTTACGTCTTGTCATGATATATCTGATTGAATTATAGATTCTGATGCCACTCATCACCTCTGTCGAGATCGAGACAGACTTGAGTCCTACAGGGACATTCCCCATGGTCGTTCAGTACAAATTGCAGATGGTACTCATTCCCCTCTTATTGGACAGGGGGAGGTCTTCATATCTCCTTCTATGAGTCTAAAGAATGTTCTACATGCTCCTCAGTTCTCCATGAATCTGTTGTATATTAGTCAGATTACGAAGGATTTGCACTGTCATGCCATATTTATTTGACCCATCTTCTCTTATTTTTTAGGACATACTAACGGGCAGGATGATTGGTTGTGGCTCTGAGCAGAATGGTCTGTATCGGCTGGTCCGGAACTCTTATGCTGGGGTCTCTTCTCACTCCGCTGGACCAGTATCTCCGTACATCTGGCATCTGACATCTTCTGCCTCAGATCTCTCCCAGTTCTTCATTTCGATGTGAAGCGTGTCAGTTGGGAAAGCATCATCGGACTAGCTTTCCTAGTCGTCAGAGTCGGAGCAGTAGCTCCTCGTTCGAGTTGTTTCACATTGATATTTGGGGTCCGAGTCGTGTTCCCGGTCATCAGGGACACAGGTTCTATCTAGTTGTAGTGGATGATTTCTCTCGTGTAACTTGGGTCTTTCTTTTAAAGAATAAATCTGAAGCAGGAGATGTAATTAAAATTTTGATTAATGAAGTGCAGAATAAATCTGAAGCAGGAAATGTAATTAAAATTTCTATGAGTCTAAAGAATGTTCTACATGCTCCTCAGTTCTCCATGAATCTGTTGTCTATTAGTCAGATTACAAAGGATTTACATTGTCGTGCCATATTTGACCCATCTTCTCTTATTTTTCAGGACATACTAACGGACCGGATGATTGGTTGTGGCTCTGAGCAGAATGATCTGTATCGGCTGGTTCGGAACTCTTATGCTAGGGTCTCTTCTCACTCCGCCGGACCAGTATCTCCGTACATCTGGCATCTTCGCTTTGGTCATCTTCCGCTACAGAAAATGCGACATCTTCTGCCTCAGATCTCTCCCTGTTCTTCATTTCGTTGTGAAGCATGTCAGTTGGGAAAGCATCATCGGTCTAGCTTTCCTAGTCGTCAGAGTCGGAGCAGTAGCTCCCCGTTCGAGTTGTTTCACATTGATATTTGGGGTCCGAGTCGTGTTCCCGGTCATCAGGGACACAGGTTCTATCTAGTTGTAGTGGATGATTTCTCTCGTGTAACTTGGGTCTTTCTTTTAAAGAATAAATCTGAAGCAGGAGATGTAATTAAAATTTTGATTAATGAAGTGCAGAATGTTTTTTCCTCTACCGTCAAATATGTTCGTACAGATAATGCTCTAGAATTCTGCACACGGTCTCTATCCCAGCTTCTCTCGTCGAAGGGCATTATTCATCAAACTACTTGCCCTTACACATCTCAGCAGAATGGCGTGGTTGAAAGAAAGCATCGTCCCCTCCTTGACATTACTCGAACTCTCCTGATTCAGAGTTGTGCTCCTATCTCTTTCTGGAGGGATGTTGTTCTTAGTCTTACAGCTTGCTACCTGGTCAATCGTATGCCGTCATCTGTCCTTGGTGAGAAAATTCCTCTTTCCATTATTTTTCCTGATAAGGAATTATTCTCACTTACTCCTCAAGTCTTTGGTACTGTTGCATTTGTTCATCTCCTGACTCCTGGACTTGACAAACTCTCTCCTAGAGCTGTCAAGTGTGTCTTTATCGGTTATTCTCGGACTCAGAAGGGCTATCGTTGTTATGATCCCATCAACAAGAAATACTTTGTCAGTGTTGATGTCACGTTCTTTGAGTCTGTTATGTATTTTTCCCCTGCAGGTGACAGGTTTACCATCCACTACCAACGATGATGTCTGTGTTCCTCCGACTCCTAGTTGGAGTCAACCTGAGTCCACTCCAGCTCCTGTTACTACGTCATCTTCACCACCACCACCACCACCTCCTCCATAACCTCCTATTCCACCTTTACCAAAATTCTATACGCGTCGGCCAGGTCCAGCTCAGACTACACGTCAGACATCCATCACGCCTCAGGTATGTTCAGATGGCACTACTACTGACGGGTCAGATATGGTATATGTGCAGGATTCTTCTTTATAGGAGGGGACTACATCCTCCAGTACAGTGGATGATGACCTTGATATTCCTATTGCTATCAGGAAGCAAAAGCGAACGTGTACATCTTATCCCTTGGCTTCCCAGGTGTCTTTTCATCGTCTCACAGGCAACTTTCAACGGTTTGTTGCAGCTTTGTCTTCCGTGGACATACCACGGACCTATCAGGAAGCTATGAAGATTGATTGCTGGCGAATGGCTATGGAAGACGAGATGCGTGCCCTACAGTCTCGTGGCACATGGAGCTTGGTTACTACTCCTCCTGATGCATCCATTGTTAGCTGTAAATGGGTATTCACAGTCAAATACCACGTTGATGGCAATCTAGATCGATACAAGGCACGGCTTGTTGCGCGAGGTTTCACACAAACCTATGGCGTGGACTATATGGACACATTTTCTCCGGTGGCTCATCATTCTACTCTTCACATTCTTTTATCAGTTGTTGTGGTACGTGACAGAACTATATCTCAACTAGATGTCAAGAATGCCTTCTTGTATGGAGATCTGCAGGAGGAAGTCTACATGCAGCAGCCACCAGGGTTCACTGCTGAGGGCGAAAAGCATATGGTGTGTAGACTTCACAAGGCAATTTATGGGCTCAAACAGAGCCCAAAGGTATGGTTCCAGAAGCTTTCTCAGCTGATTTAACGAAAGGGTTCAAAAGATCGAATGCAGACCACTCGTTGTTTATTCAGAAGTCCTCTGCAGGTACGGTTGTCATCATGGTCTATGTTGATGATATTCTGGTTACAGGAGATTATGTTCAGGGAATAGAAAGGGCAAAAGCATTTCTAGGCCGCCAGTTCGTCACGAAGGATCTTGGAACCCTAAGATATTTTCTGGGGTTGGAATTTGCCAGGAATGCACAGGGTCTGGTGATGACCCAAAGGAAGTACATTACAGATTTTTTGACTGAAACAAGCATGGATGGATGCAGACCATCGAGTATTCACATGGATCCAAGCATGAAACTGTATGATGATGACACTATTGAAGTAGACAAGAGGAGATATAAAGAAATGGTGGGTAAGCTCCTTTATATTACCATAAATCGACCCGATATTGCCTTTGCAGTAAGTCGGGTGAGTCAATTTACGGAGCAGCCAAGACAAGTTCATATGGATGCTATATACGTGATACTGAGGTATCTAAAGTCTTCCCCAGGTCCAGGGTTGCTATTTCGAAAAGGCACAGATTTATCCACTTCAGCATGTGCAGATGCCGATTATGCAGGATGCCCTAAGGATCGAAAGTCGACCTCAGGATTTGCAGTTTTTGTGGGGAGCTCTCTGGTTTCTTGGAAAAGCAAAAAACAAACTGTTGTAGCAAGGTCCAGTGCTGAATCTGAATATCGGGCCATGGCGCAAGCAAGCACAGAGATGATGTGGGTTCGATCTGTGCTAGAGGATTTACATGTAGCCGTACCTTTACCTATGCAGCTTCAGTGTGACAATCAGGCAGCATTGTTCATTGCCAACAATCCAGCATTCCATGAAAGAATAAAGCACATTGAAGTTGACTGCCACTACACTAGAGACTTGATCCAGAGAGGCTTAATATCTACATCTCACGTGAGCTCAGGGGATCAGACTGTTGACGTACTCAGCAAGCCGTTGCTCAGAGGACCCTTCCAGAGATGTTCTTCCAAGCTAAGCATGATAGACATCTCTGCACCACCTTGAGGGGGAGTGTAGAGACTAATAATATTTTATGTTATATACCTTTTCGTAATTTCTTATTGTTCTCTGGACTACTATGTATTTTACCCGTGAAGTCTCTCTATATATAAAAAAGCGTAGGGTTCCCTTGAATAATAGATCACTCATTTTTCACAACATAAACCATTCAATTAACCTTGACTAAAGGAAAGATGAAACCACCTCGGATATACAATAGGGGTTTGGAGAGCACATGGTTCGTATTTTATTTTATTTTATTTTTCTCCACAACCTGATATAAATAGTCATGATAAAAGCCTCCTTCACATCCTCCATGAGCGTGTGTTTGCAAGCATGTGTACCAGACAACTCAATTCGAGCTATGAATTCACCATCTATGAGTGAGAATCTTGAAGGTAGGGAGGGATACATCCCCCAGTAACCATCAAATCATGAACAAACCTTACTAGAGAAGACCTTTAGACATTGAAGAGACCAGCAACCAGGCAGCTGTGAACTGTGGAAACCAGATTCCGGTGCTGAACAAGTCAAGACGCACAAAAGATAAGAGGCATTCATATCTGCGCAATATGAAACAATGAACTGTCAAGTTGGCAACGTTGAAAGGGTTAACTCGATATAGGCATTGCCCCTTCATCAGAAACTCGATTGCGACAAAGAGATAAGTCCAATCCTACCATCCATCATAACATGTATTCCGTAGCTGAAGCACAGTATGCATATACGCTGAAGAATGTCTAGGTGGATAATTGGATCTCTTCAGGATCCAATTATCACACCCTCATGTTTAGTCCAATATCATCTATCGGGAGGACTTTGGTGTATCGAGACGTTCTCCCGTGGTTTCATCCCATACCTTAAGGAGTAGGGTTCCACGTAAAATCCCAAGAATTCTTATTTCTTTTCGGCTATTGTCTGATTATCGCTTCCACATTATATTTTCACGATATACAATCTAAAATAATTCAGCATAGAAGATCATTTTTCACCTAAACAGCAAGAAACCTGGTACTTCATTAAAATATGCACATCCAATCCAAATGTTCTTTTTATTTGAAACTAGTTAACACACTGCTACACGTCTTAAACAAGATTCCAGAATGCAGGTATGTATTTAAAGGTATAGAACCGAGAGGAATACACATTGAACCACAAGAAGTCGAGTTTTCATCCATATGGAACTACATCAAGTAATGGATCAGCATCAATTTAAAAAAATCAAACTCTGCAGCTTTGCCTCTAAAAAGAATTTTCCAACTTAGCGGGTGTGCTAAGACAAATTGGGACACTCCACAAGATTTTAAATCAGCAAGTGCAAAAAATGGAAAATATTATTTCTTGTTGTTCTAACTGGAGTTTGCCACCACACCACCATTACCCTTTAATGAAGAAATTCTAGTAGGAATGGTTCAATATCATCAAAGGATTGCTTGGTGAGGTCAATGCCCAAAATATCAACTTATTTTCACTTGTGGCCTTCCCTGGTGAGACGATTCTATACTTTATAGTAGAGAACTTATTCTCTCTTTTTTGTATAATCTTAACTTTATCTTATGATTATGATTCAGCAAGGGCACTAGAACAAGTCGCATCTTTTAAGAAGTACAGAATCTACAGATGTTCAAACCTGATATGTTGACATCAGTAACCTTGGCAAGTTGACATGATCACTTCATCCAAGGATTTATCTGATTTTGACTTAACCATGCAACAACCCAAGATTGATTACATAGTCTATGACAACCAAACAACAGCCCATAATTGATTGCATATCGACCATTTCCCACTCCCAACATCTCTATATACTAACATTTTAATAGTTGTATATACTTCTAACTGAAACATGTAGCAGTTGGATCTTAATTTGTTACATGCATCCTTTGAGCTCAATTTGAGGCTTGCAAGATTACCCCACAAGCAAAGAGGACCTTGCAGGTGAGACTGCACTACGTGCATGCCCCAAATCCAGCTCAAACTCATGTTCCTTAAACGGTATCAAGCACATTATAGGAGACCCAGCTTCTTGCCTAAGCAACTGGGTGAGACAAGGCGAGCTGTTGATGCTTGAGGCACTCACCTAGGAGCTAGTGTCTCTAGTGAACAGTTGGATGCGAGGTTTTGATAGAGGACCGGGTTTTGGCTGGTTTGCCGGCAGTGGTGATAATGAGCATGGAGGATTCTATCGATTATATGGGATACTTGGTTTTGGTTGCGGGCCCAGCCATTCTCTCAGCAATGTGATAGCCAAGAAATGGGGTTATCTTCCAGGCAAAGCAGGCTTTCCACATAACATCTTTGACCTTTTACGAGGTCAGATATTTTACTCACCACCCATCCGACACTCACCTTGCTCAGTATGTGGGCAAGTACCTATGCGCATTCTTGGTCTTTGTACCTAAATGCTTAAACTGTGAATATATGGAAGTCTTTGAATGGGCGTCAGAGCTTATTAATTTAGAAAAAAAACTACTTCCACGCCAATAAAAAAGCCCCTCCATGTGTGACTCGTGCAAGAGGGTCACTTTCACGTGACAATGCGCTCATCGACCCCAACGAACATCCATCTGGACACAACCAAGGTTAGAGCTCCCCTGCATCCCCGCACCTCCTCTAGAAACCATTGCCTCACCCATCTCAATCGTTACAATTATCCCAAACTACTCCCCCCCCCCCCCCCAAAAAAAAGCCTCCTACATTAATCTCCCGACTCTTCCTAATCTGCCTCAAAGCTCCCACCTCATAGATCTTCACGTGCAACTCCTGCAAAAGGACCACTTCTACCCCCTCACTCATGTAATTAACTTCCCAAACTCCTCCACTTCCCCCCAGCCTAGGACTTGTTATTTTGCACATGACAATGTGCATCATCGACCCAAAGAACCAATTAGCATCACACACAACCATGGCTAGCAGTTCCTTAACACTACCATACCTTCCTCTGAAAGCCACCCATCTTCTCAATTGTTACAAACACCCCCACACTGCTCTTCTACCTCTCCCCCAACATCACCATATTCAACAATTTTCTAGCTCCCTTCTCCTCTACCCAGATCAACCCACCTACAGCACCCACCCACCTGCAACCTTTCCTCTACCACCCATTTCAAACTACACGCCCTTCTCCAGCACTACCATCGGGCACATAGGTCATCTGGTACCCCACCCCAAAAGACTCCTCCCCCCCATTGACCATTCTCTTGGCATCCTCACCTCATTCTGACCTTCCTTCCACATCTATCTGACGTCCACATCTCCAAGCACTTATCCCCCCTTTCCCCAACCCCAACCTCTTCTATCTCCCTCTTTCACTATCAACCCCTGCAACCTATATTACATCAGAACTTCCCAACCTAACTCCAGTTGAAACCATGCAATAGAACATCCAATCCCCCATACCCACCCCAGGGGCTCCTCGATGTTGCCCACAAACATATGGATCGAAACACCTACCCCTGAGTCCGGCCACTAAACCTCCATTCCAACCAAGACCATAATACCTCCCTGATAGGGTAGCGATGCAGACGAAACGAGTAACACCCAAAGTGAAAGAAGTTAAAAACAAAATAGAAGCAACTAAAGCACCATCAAGGATACCATCTCCAGGGTGAAAGGAGGCGACCACCTAGAGGCATCTTTGAAATGGCCCAAACAAGTAGGATCTAAAGACCCCAACAACCCATCTCCAAGGTTGAACATGAGCTAGACTCTAAACCAACCCCAACCACCTAGAGGCATCTTTGAAATGGCCCAAACCAACCCATCTCCATGGTTGAACATGAGCTAGACTCTAAACCAACCCCCTCCCCATTCTGCACTTAATGATTACGGGACCCAATCCACCAACCACAGCTCCAATGTCATCATCGATCGAATCAGAAACAATGGTCTGACACATGCTCGTACCTCACGTTGGAACCAAATCTAAGCCAATCATCTGTCTTACAACATCACATGCAAGACCAAGCTTGTAAAAAATGGTGGACTGGTTGATCTGATTATCGAGTTGTGTGGGTAGCTGATTCGACGAAGCTTAGTCGTCGATTAGTTGATTGATTTTTAGAGGTGATTGTTTCAGAAATAATGATAAAGAAATAGAGAATGCGGAAGCGTATCAGAAATAATGATAAAGAAATATAAACAAGACGAGATTTACGTGGAACCCTACTTCCTAAGGAGCGGGATGAAACCACTGGAGAATGCCTCAGAGGGCTGATAGTCTATTCAACTTTCTCAATGGATACAGGAGGTTTGGGGCTCCTTATATAGCCTCCACAGAGCCTGAAGTCCTATCACTGGTAGATGTGGGACTAAACATATGGATAGGGTAAATGGATCCTGGAGGTATCCATTTACCCATCTACATCATAAGAAGCGCACAACCAAATACTCCAACACTCCCCCTCAAGCTGGAGCATGCAACGTTTAGCTTGGACAAACAGAAAGAAACTCAACTCACGCTACATGACACTACAAACAATATCAACTCAACGCGTACAACTGTCGGTTGTTGTTGAGACGTTGATTTTCATACCGTGCAGGTGAGGAGGACGAACGGGCTAAAGTGTGAGTCAACTAAATCTCCTCGTAGAGCATGTGCTATGTACTGCGCCTGTCAGAGTCACTGCAATTGAAATGAGTCTCCTCGTCGAAGTACTCTGGCCCGTGACAACATGTGGACAACTACTCCATCTCTGAAAGGGTCGAACTGAAAGGTCGTGGAGTGCATCCTCGTCGGAGTGCACAATCGCTGGAGAATGGAGTCTGAAAGTCTCCTCGTCCAAGAACTAAGTCTCTCCCATCTGGCACAGAGAATGATACTCTACTGTGGAGTCCCTATGATACCACATGAAAATCCTCGCCAACATGGCATAGAGAATGGTCCTCTACTCTGGAGTCCCTATGGCTCACATGAAAACTCTGGCCTGTAAAACAAGAACAATGGGGACTACGATAAATGATGGCAAACATGTGCACATCTGAAAAGACCGCATACTTGTTTGTGTCTGAAACTGAGGACTTGGAATCAATCGTCGCGTCTGAACAACTGCGCATCAAACTGTGAACTCGAAATCTGAACATCGAGTCTAAAACTGTGCATGGAGAATCTTCATCTGCAAAACTGTAGAGTCTGAACAACTCGTTGGTCTGGAAATCAAATCAGAATCTGTATCAAACTTGTGACTCTACATAATACTCCATCTTTCATCCATACTAGTCGAAATGAAGACATCGATTATGTTGGGAGAAGACAAGAAAATGGGGAAACATAAGCCATGATAATTTTTCTTTGGTTTTTCTAAAAAAAATCCTTTTTTTCAGCTATTTATGAAGCCACGTTTTTTTCGAAATAAGTCGTCCACATTTTTTTTGAATCAGATTTTTTTAAGAAATCTCTCAATATTTGTATCTAGCCTCTCTCCCCCTTTTTTTACCCAGTCCCCTTGGGCTTTACAATAAAAGCAATTTTTTTATATAAAACTGGGCCTTTGAGCCCAAGGGTTCCCACGACGGGAACCCTCTTCAAATGCCGCCGCCCCCCTTTGGGGTTCTTGCATCTTGTCACCATCATATCGTCCATGCCGTATCTAGAATCTGGGGTTCCTCCAGGAGCACTGGAGCTCCACTGCCCGTGGGCGTGCCTGGGGAGAAGTCGTTGGAGGAGCACCACAAGATGCGTAGCAGCTCGAAGATGGTTGTTGGGGCGATGTGCGAAGGACTGGTAAGGGAGATGTCGCCTCTGTTGGGACCCGCGTTGCCGAAGATCGCCTACGCGATGGGGTTGCCATGCGCCGCCTGCGCAAGACAAGGGAGGTGCGACAAGGCTGCCTCTATCTGTGGCTTGGAGAATCGTGCGATGGCGCATGATGCCGATGAAGAAGATGGCAGCATGGAGGAAGGTCTTGAGTACGCACTGCTCGGGATGCGGGGTTCCGCTGCCAGAGCATGCCGCTCCGCCTGGAGAGGCCTGCGCGCCGCCTGCGCACATGGCTAGGGCTCATCTAGAGATGGAGATGCCGCCTGGAGTAGGAGAATTGAGGCTTCAAGCGGCTTAGAACTTCTTGAACAACCAGTATCGAATCTTCATGTTGACGTAGAATAGGGTTTTAACAAAACCCTATATGAACTTCATCTTCCTTTGAAATCGAAATAGATCACAAAGGATAGAAATAATGAATAAACTTCATATCAAATTAGCATTGCTTGCAGGATGAACATCACAAGGGTTTCATGAACCAGAAATTGAATCTTGAATAGAATAATGATCTTCAAGAACAATGAATAATATATCGAACCTCGAATGCAAAAATAAAGAATATAAAACTCCTAAAGAATCAATCCGACTCTAATACCATGTTAGAAAATAGAGAATGCGGAAGCGTATCAGAAATAATGATAAAGAAATATAAACAAGACGGGATTTACGTGGAACCCTACTCTCTAAGGAGCGGGATGAAACCACAGGAAAATGTCTCAGAGGGCTTATAGTTTATTCAACTTTCTCAATGGATACAGGAGGTCTGGGGCTCCTTATATAGCCTCCACAAAGCCTCCAAGTCTCACCACTGGTAGATGTGGGACTCGACATATGGATAGGTTAAATGAATCATGGAGGTATCCATTTACCCGTCTACATCATAAGAGACACACAACCAAATACTCCAACAATGTAGTTTTTTCATTGTTCTCTTTTGATCATCTTTCTCGACTGCCCCAACTAGAGAAACCACAGCCCCACCAACCTCAACACACAGGGCCAGAACCACCGGAGAGGCATCACAAGACATCTTGAGTGACCGACCAGCCCCAAAGCCAAAGCTAAACACATCTGAGAAACATCTCGAATCCCAGCCACAGAGAAAATCCAGGTTCACGAGTGCCTATCTTCTGGGTAGTCCCTGCCAAAAATGAGTCGAACTCCAAAGTAAAGGGTGTGCCCATCATATTGCAAGAGCCCACCGTCAAGTTATCCGAGTACCCAACCAACAAACCTGAGCTACCACTAACAAGAGGTGGTGGGTACTCCAACAACAGTCGAAAGCAAGTTCAACCTAGCACAAACAAAGCCTCGAAAAGTTGACAAGGTGATGAATCCATGATTCATAATCTCAATATCTTAATCTTAGCAAAATCTCTGAGTAAAATCTCAATTAAATGTATATAAATTCAATAAATTAACAAAATGACTCTTGTAGATAAACACACTAATTATTGTATATTAATTTTTATAAAATAAATTAACAATAAAAAGCCGCAAAATTAAAGGAGTTTTTCACATGTAAATAGCCCAAAACTTCAAGTTTTTTTAATAATTTCATTTCAACTCTTTTTTGGCTAATTCTTTTTCTAACATGTTCATAAAAATGTATATAAAAATACAAAAATACAAAATAAATTTCAGCTCAAATAAATGCTCCTAGATCCCAAAGGGAAAAGGTCGTAAAGTCCAACTTCCCGACCAAATCCCCGCTCCATATGAACTCCAAATTCACCAAACTCCTTTTAAAGTTCAAGTTAATTATCTATCCAACGGAAGTGGTTTCATTAAAATCGGGGCTTATTTGCAAAAGTTGAGTTTTGGGACCTAGATCTACATTGTATATTATGTATATATTAATTCTTTCTTCATTTTTATTTTATCTTTCTTAATTACTAAAAAATCCAAAAAATCATCGTTGTGTTGTATTTTGATTCTAGTATTTTATTGTATTTTTCTGTTGTAAATATCTCTTATTAAAAAGACAAAATATATATATATTAGAAAAACAAACAAAAAATGTACATGTTGTATGTCTTCCTTTGTAAATTCTCCACTATTTTTCTTCTTTATATTTTTGTTGTATTTCAGTAGCCTACTTTATCTTATTATTTACTTTATTATTATTTAATTCACATTCTCTACAATAACCACCATTCAACTCCATCCACCATATTTTCTAACTTCTAATTCTACCCCCATTATTTTATTAACCAGCCATCCACCACTTTAATAACTTCTCATGTTTTCTCTTTATATACATCTCATCTTCCTCATTTTGCAGTTGATCCATCTTTATGTGAGGAGAGCCTAATTCTCAGAGTTGAATCGGTGACAGCGACGCAACCGCAGTCGAGCGACGACAGCCCTCTCTCCGATGAGATCCGTTGATTTCTTGGCCAATATCGCAACTGCATCCGTGCGTTGCTCGAGCTCATCGCTCGCCGGCGATTTGAGCGAAGATCGTGCTCCTCGTGAGCATTCCCCAGGCGATCCGCTTACACCGTAGGTAATTTTTATTTTCATCTTGTCATAGTTTTTTATATTTGCATTTTTTGTAGTACATCACTTTCACTTCCAAACACCTTTATTTGTTTAAATCTTTATCATACACCACCATCACCACATTCCCCTATTTTTCACATTTGTTTCATTCCCTGTTTAAAGAAAATTAAAAATTGTTCAAAAAAAATCAAAAAAAAACATTTTGCATCACAACAATAAAAAAAATCAAAAAAATAAATAAATCAATCAAAAAAATAGCATAGGGTGAAAGAAGGTGGAGCAGTAGCTCCAGCGTCGTTGCCCCACACCCCTACTCCTCCGCACCCAGCGGTAGAGCCGTGCGCCATCGTCGTTCGCCTGCGGCGCCCCCCCCCAGCCGCCGACCTCCTCCACTGCAGCAGCGAAGCTGCACGCGGATCTCCGCATCAACCACCGCAGATGGCGGCCCCCCTCCACGGTTCCCACAGCCGCCCGCCTCCTGTTGCCCCACCGCCAGCTTCTACGGCTCGCACCGCCACTGCCAGTCGCTTCCGTGCGGGCGGCTGCCGCACCCCTTGGCCGCCCTCCGCGACCTTCCAACCTTCGGGCCGCCTGCGAACGAAGAAGACGAAGGTTGTGTCTTTTTATTTTTTAATTCCTGTAAAAATTGCATTTTCGTTATTGTATGTTTCTGATATTACAAATCAGTCCATTTATATGTTTTGTTTATAAGTTTTGTTTGC
This sequence comes from Ottelia alismoides, assembly GCA_037367405.1. Lineage (NCBI taxonomy): Eukaryota > Viridiplantae > Streptophyta > Magnoliopsida > Alismatales > Hydrocharitaceae > Ottelia > Ottelia alismoides. The sequence goes on from JAZKJV010005466.1 coordinate 791,835, forward strand.
TGGATTTGCGTTGATAACCCTCGGTTCATGTTTTAATTTGATTGCATCTTTAATTTTAATAAATAATAGCATGATGTTGAGCAACAGATTGTCTACCATCTGAATATTTATTTGTATTTTTTTGAGTTGTGGGTAATTAATTAAAATATTTTAACTGAAATATTTCAGATTTTACCCAATCTGGACCCATAAATTCATATCTCACTCACAGTTGCTCGAAAAATTTCACAAAAATTAGGAATGATGCCTTAAAGTGTGCTTTAATTACTTTAATTACTGTCCAAATTTCATCAATTAGAGTTGTCATGTGTCTCAAATAAATTGTAGAGTGATTTTGATATTTGATTTTTAACTTTATCTTTTTTGCGAAATTTCAACTCTCCTGGATTGTCCATCTTGATAACTTTTTGATATAATTTGCACTTTGGTTAATTTGATAACATGGATTTATTAGGAATTAACTACTCACTGTGTGAAAAATTGCTAAAAAACCCTTAAAAGTGTGCATTTTTAATTGTTGCATTTTAACCCATAAAATTCCAAAAAAATGTCTTGCATTCATCACTGGATTAGGCTTCTAGGAAAAATACAACTTGGCTAAATTCTACTTATTTCCTGTTAAAATTAATTTGGCTAAGTTGTGTGATTTCTTAGTAACTTAATTCACTTGCATTGTGCATTTTGCATTGTTTTGCATAAAAAAATATAAAAAGTACACACTGGAAATCTAGATCTTAATTTTCGAATTAACCCGATATTGTTCATTTGCCTCCCTATGTTCGACCCCGACTTGCCCGTGATATAAATTAAAGCCGAGACACTCCTCGCAGAGGTCTTCTCTCGGTTCTGACTGACTCGCTAAGTACACATACTACAACGAATGCAGATTATACATTGTATTCAGCGACTTGTCAGATGGCGTCGTTGTCGGGGAGACAAACGGCTAGGGAATAATTTAAAAAAATTAGATTTAGATTTTCACTTACTCGGATAGTCAGACCCCCGAGCCACTTGTAATTAATCCCTTTTCCTCTCAATTATCTCTTTATAATTTTTATATATTTTGTGTTTGATCTCTCTAACATAAAGTTTATTTTCCTTGCGAGGGCCCGGTGGACTTGGAGTATATCGGAGATCGACAGACGTGACGCGCGCCGACTGTTGAAGAGCGAGGATAATTAATTTATCTTCGAGAGAATTTTTTGTAATTTTTTTGTAATTCGTGTTGTAATTATTTAGGTAGTTTGCTTCTTTATAGCGGCTCTTGTTTGAGAGCTCGCGTGTGTAAAAGACTTGGACATTATCTTGTGGTGTGTCGAGACCTGTTTCACTCTCCGATGAGGGTGGGGCTCGACTTGAATGGCGAATTTAAAGATTAGGCACACGGTAGTATAGAATCAAATTTCTTTGTGTCCATCGTAATTTAGGCCACACATATCTTAGAAGGTTCACTTATCTTATAAGATTCATAATGAGACACATAGACACGTACTACTTAGCTCAAATCAAATCAATTCTTCCCCGCTAATAGTATATTGTTTAGGTGCAGTTTTCTCGATCTGTATGCATTTAGTGTAAAATTTACAAATTCAATTTTGTATAACGCATGGAGAGTATTGGGATTCACTGTAAGTATACCTTCTTCTGAGCATGCATCATAGTTTCACGTTTGCATTCTGGTTTCCGATTTCCCTCTTATTTTACAACTTAAGATCAAAAAAGGAAATTGGGACTGAACGGTAGACATGCTTTTGTGTTCAGATTAGTTTTCAAGAGATAAGCTAACTCTAAAATTAAGACTGAATTGAACAGGTCGATTAAAAAAATGGAATAAAAAGAACCTTGTTCACGAGTGCATAAAGCCCTCATTGATTGATTTACTTGCAAGTGAGAGAGAGACGACCCTAAGAGGCAAGCCAGGATTTCTTACATACTACTGGTTCTTTATTTTTAGGCGATTAGCTACTTTTCAGTGAGGAATACGGGTAGTCGTATTTATACGATCCGGACTTCCTTATTAGAGTGGGAGGTTTCAAGGGCGCTTTAGTCCTCAAGGAACGGGTAGCCATATTTATACGGTCCGTACTTACTCCTATACTGACTGAAAGTAGGTCCAACTAGTCGTAAGAACCGGGCCAGTCTGTAGGAAAATACGGACACCTAACAGCTCGTTAATCTTTCCAAGATTGTATTTATAACTAACTAAAATTGACCAGATAATCCGGTCGAACCCTTACGGCCATCATGTGTTGAGTTGGTGAAATTGAGGGTTTGAATTGTGTTTTATAGTGTGAGTTTACTCCGCACATTTACCTGCATCGTAGAACTGGCGCCTCATTTAATATCGTGTTCTAATCGGTTCTTTTAACATCGAAGATGGCCGATTGGGGGGATATTTATTCGGACTTTGTGAATCTCTCGTTGAACCTTCCAAGAAGTACGTCTTCAAAGGTCCAAGCGCAACTTGGACCAACTTGGACTCATGACCCTCTTGAGCCAAGGATCACCCACTCTCGAGATGGTTACTCTCAAACCATTCCCTTTCTCTCTTCCTATCTCATCGAGGAAGACCTTCGCCATAAATCCTCTTCTAATCAAGAACATCTTGTTGATTCAGGACTTAAAGAAGATACAAGAAAAATGCCTCCAAAGAAGAAAGAAGAGGAAGAAGAGAACCATGAAGACTCGACGAGAATGGTACTTGCCAGATTAGTTGCATCTGAGCAGCAACACGCACTACTCCGAGCTCAGTTAGGACAGCTAAATGTTGGGGTCGAACCACCAATGGATGCGGCGTATAACCCCGGACAATACCAAATTCGGAACTACTTGAATCCGACAGAACCCACAGTTGATTTTGAGTTGAAGCCGCACTTTCTGAACATGTTGTCACACTTTGATGGGAATGCATCTGAGGAGCATATGCATTTCTAAAGGACTTTGAACTCATCTGTGCTAACCTCAGACATCCTAATGTAAGCCAGGATTATATTAGGCTCACAGCCCTTCCATTTACCTTAGGTGGCAAAGCTGACTACTGTGTAAAGAACATGGAGTTACAGTCACCACTTATGCCCAGTTCAAGGACTTGTTTTTGAATAAGTTCTACCCGTTGAGTAGAACTAATATGATGACGACACGCATTACGAGTTTTTCCAAGTTACCCCATGAAGCCTTTTATGATGCTTGGGAAAGATTCAAGGACATCCTGTAGAAGTGTCCCTGTTACAATTTAGATGATAACATCTTGGTCCAGTCGTTCTTTACTAGTCCTAACCCTGAGATGCAGGGTTTAGTGAGCGCTGCATGTGGAGGCAACTATACATCACGAGGATCGGATACCGTCTGAAAGGTATTCGAGCAGATGGCTGAAACTAGCCGCTCACAAATGGCCAACAGGGCCTATACATCGTCCCCCAGTTCACTCTCATTTGAGGGGGAAAATCAGCTGTAGTCGATCTCTCTCAGGACGTGATCCCTAGCATGGGACTCCTTACTGACAAGCTTATTGTAGTCGAGAGTATTGACAGGAGAATTGATGAATTGGACTAAAACGTCTCCAAGATTCCAAAACAAATGAGGGAATTGACTGATAGAGTATCTAAGATAAAGATACCTGTCGTGATTGCACCATCAACTCCCGTATACCGAGTTCACCATATTCAGGAGCAGTTGGTGTCAGGGCAACCTCAGTCATGGGAGCAGGACCAATCCTACACCTACTCTTTTCAGCAGCCACCTCCATTGGCAGAGAGTTCAGGAGGAGCCTCCACCTGTTTGGGAGGTGAATGGAGTATGGTATACTCAGGACCCTGCCAGGCAGGGAAGTAATGGAGACCGACAAACTATCAACGTCCCCTGACCTTTCACAACACTGCATTCACCACCGCACCACCTCCTTCACAGCAAAGCCCTAGATTCCAGCCACCCCAGCAGCAGCGGCAGCAGTACCAGCAGTATGGCCGACAGGGCCATTATCAGGCGGGCCAACAGGGCCCGCAATCTCATCAGATACCCCAGCAGCAGAGGCAGTACCATGTCCAGCAGAGCCAGTCTTTCCGTTCTTCTTCCCAGTCGTATCCCCTTCCTTCTTCATCTAGTCCCGTGGACATTCAGCAGCAGATACTCGACGAGCTTCGTTCATATCGGAACGAAATTCATAACTTACGGGTGGATGTTAACCGCCTGTCCAGATAGCGAGACGAGCAGACTGCACGCTCTACCTCGATCCCAACCCAAGTTCAGGCTAACCCCAATAGCCTAAACCGATGTAGTTCTCAACAGCAATTTGGTCAAGTATACTATTCAGCATCTCCTACATCTGAACATGAGATTCTTTCGTGTGACATGGCTAACCACATGTCACTCAGGAGTGGAAGGACCGTGACCGTACCTGACCGGGCGAGGGACGCGGGGAGGGGCATCTCTGAAGCTATACCTGAGGAGTCTTCAGAGGACGAGGAGGAGAGGCATCATATTTCGGAGCCCCCATCAGCACCATTTGAGGATATCTACTCAAGGAACCGAGAGGAGAAAGAGAGCACGTATGCAGCATCGGCAGCATGGATATTCTTCTGAGTCTACGGAGGACCTTGCATCTCCAGTTGTGGCGGATACCACTCCGGCTTCTACTCCACAACCTGTAATAGATAGTCTAGATTTTGAGTCCATGTTGCATCAAAAAGATTCTTGTATGAAGAACTCTATTTCAGTTAATGCTAAGAATGATCTTTCAGTTCATGATTCAGACTTTTCATCTTCTGTTTCTCTAGCTTCAATCCCTTTCCCACGTGCTCTTATGGCAGGAAAGCGCATCAAAAAGATTCAGAAAGATGGCCCAGATATGGCACGGTTTTGTAAAGAAAACATCATTGTAAAGGTGGCATTTGATGAATATGTGACTAACCATCCTGCATTCCAAAAATACCTTAAGATGAGATGCACGTCCACTAGGGTTAGCAGGAAGAAAGATAATCAAAATATAAAAACACATGTCTTGTCAGTAGCCACAACTTATTATCTCAAGAATCAGACTTTGCCAAGGAAAAAGAGAGATATAGGTGCTGACTATGTGGAGAGTCATATTGACGACATCGTGTTTGCACGCACACTCTTGGATAATGGTTCTTCAATCAACTTACTTCCCTTAGCATTATATTAGAAATTGGAGTTGGGACCACTTCGCAAATCTAGAGCTTTACTCCAATTCGCAGATCGCTCAGTGAAGAGACCTAAGGGAGAAGTGGAGAACGTCGTTATCTTGTGCTCTTACGGCAGGAAAGTGCATCAAAAAGATTCAGAAAGATGACCCAGATATGGCACGATTTTGTAAAGAAAACATCATTGTAAAGGTGTCATTTGATGAATATGTGACAAACCATCCTGCATTCCAAAAATACCTTAAGGTGAGATGCACGCCTACTAGGTTTAGCAGGAAGAAAGATAATCAAAATATAAAGACACATGTATTGTCAGTAGCCACAACTTATTGTCTCAAGAATCAGACTTTGCCAAGGAAAAAGAGAGACATGGGTGATGAGTATGTGGAGAGTCATATTGACGACATTGTGTTTGCACGCGCACTCTTGGATAACGGTTTTTCAATCAACTTAATTCCCTTAACATTATATCAGAAATTGGAGTTGGGACCACTTCACAAATATAGAACTTTACTCCAATTCGCAGATCGCTCAGTGAAGAGACCTAAGGGAGAAGTAAAGAACGTCGTTAGCTCGATTGAGGGGTGGAACTATCAAGTTGACTTCACCGTCTTGGACATGGAGGTCCCCAATCATTGGAGAGAAGCTCAGATCATTCTCGGACGGCCCTTCCTTAGGACCACAGGCACAGCTTTCGATTATGGTACGGGAATGATAAAGTTCCGTTCTCCAGGCGGAGAAGTGAACCTTGAGGTTGAAGCAAATCAAGTGTCAGCGACCTGATTCAGAGAGTAGCACAGAGTACTCATTTTCAGAGGTAGATTGCAGAATGATTAGCACAGTTGGGGATTTGGGGACAGATTCCTTCAGGACAGAGTGAGTCCCCTTCATCTGGAAAGGGCATAGTGGATGATGCAGTTTGTCAGGTATTGTCTGATCTTGTAAAAGATGCATCTACCTATCTCCATGATGACATAGAGATCCATCTGGATCTGTCAGTTCCATCCCCTTCGGAACGATCATGGGACATAGATGATGAGTCGGACGCGTCTTTGGCCGAATTACCGTGTTTCTTTGGCGATCCAACTCCCCATACTTCTGAGTTGGTGGTGAGTACTACGCAGCTTGCCCACCTTCGTGCAGCACAGAACCAGGTTCAGATTCAGTCCAGCCAGATTTGCTTGAAGATACCACATTATCAGAACTGAAATCACTACCTCCTACACTCAAGTATGCCTTTCTTGCGGGACCCAAAGAGAGATATCCTGTTATCATTAGCTCAGACTTTTTTACTGAAGGGATCAACCCCGCTCTCTGCTCGCACCACATTTTTACTGAGGATAATGTGAGACCTTCCCGTGAGTTCCAAAGGAGACTTAACCCCGATCTACGGGAAATAGTGAAAAAAGAGATTGAGAAATGGTGCAAAGCAGGGTTTATATACCCTATTTCTGACTCCAAGTGGGTGGCCCCTCTTCATGTTGTCCCAAAGAAGTCGGGAATTCAGATGGTCACCAACGAAGAGGGGGTAGAGATCGCGACACGAGTACCCACGTCGTGGCGTATCTGTGTTGACTACAAGCGTATGAATGTTGCGATCAAGAAAGATTACTTTCCCTTACCTTTTATTGATCAGATCTTGAAAAGACTCGTAGGGAAAGAGTTCTTCTGTTTTCTTGACAGGTACTCAGGCTACAATCAGGTACGTATAGCCCCTGAGGACCAGGAAAAGACCACATTCACATATCCATTCGGCGTTTATGCTTTCAGGCGCATGCCATTCGGGCTCTGTAATGCCCCGGACACATTTCAGCGATGCATGATAGCCATATTTGTCGAGATAGTGGAGATTTCCTGGAAGTATTCATGGATGACTTCTCGGTCCATGGTGATTCTTTTGATATATGTTTAGCGCACTTGGATCGAGTCCTCGCGAGGTGTAGAGAGGTGAATCTGGTACTCTCCTGGGAGAAGAGTCACTTTATAGTGACGGAGGGTATCGTGTTGGGACATGTCATCTCCAAAAGGGGAAAAGAGGTTGACCCTTCCAAGGTGGAGATGATCAAGAAACTCGATCCACCTACCAATGCGAAGTCAGTGCGGTCATTCTTAGGATATATTGGATTTTATAAAAGATTTATTCAGCATTTTTCAAAGATCGCCCTCCCACTGATTGAGCTCTTAGGGAAAGACACAAAGTTCGTTGTAGATCACACGTGTCTGGAAGCCTTTGAGCTCTTGAAGAGGAAGATTTGTTCCTCGTCTATCCTACAAGCTCCTGACTGGTCTCTCCCATTTGCGATCCACTACGCGAGCAAAGTATTAGATCCTACACAGAAGAATTATACAGTGACTGAAAAGAAAATGTCGTTGTAGTATGGGCCCTCGAGAAGTTCAGGTCATATATTTTGGGCTCTAAGGTGACAATTTACACTGACCATACAGCTATTCGATACTTAATGGAAAAGGACGTGAAGGCACGTCTTCTTAGGTGGATTTTACTCCTCCAGGAATTTGATTTGGAGATAAAAGATAAACCTGTAGTGAAGAATGTTGTGGCTGATCATCTTTCTCGGATTGAACTTAAGGATTCTCCTGATTATGAGTGGATTAGAGAGACCTTCCCAGATGAGTCAATTTGTGTTATTGACTCACTCCCGTGGTATGCCAACTTGGTGAACTATTTTGTCTCCAAGCAGGTTCCCCATGGTTGGATGGAGCAGTATTGATCGACTGAAGTCGGATTCGAGGAGATACCACTGGGACGATCCTTTCCTTTTCTTCGAAGGACCGGATTGTATTTGGAGAAGGTGTATTCCTCAGGAGGAATACCAGAGTGTCCTCACATATTGTCATTCACTTGAGACTGGAGGACACCATTCGGGAAAGAGAACCGCTCACAAAATACTTCAATGTGGATTGTATTGGCCGACCTTATTTAAAGATGCTATTGATTTTGTACGGTCGTGCCCGATTTGTCAAAGGATGGGAGGGACAGTTGGACAGAGAGATGAGATGCCCATGCAACCGATGATTATTTGTGATGTTTTTTATGCATGGGGCATAGATTTTATGGATCCCTTTCCCAACAGCCAAAGACATGAGTACATATAGTTGGTGGTTGATTATTTATCTAGGTGGGTGGAGGCTATCCTAACCCGAACCGCATACAGCAAGACAGTCTGTAAGTTTGTGAGAGACTATATTAATGCTAGGTTCGGGGTGCCAAAAGTTTTGATATCTAATGGGGTTAGCCATTTTGTGAACAGAGATATGAGATCTTTAGCCAAGGACTATGGATTTGAGCATAGAGTTACTAGTCCTTACCACCCACAGTCCAACGGCATGGCAGAGGTTTTGAACAGAGAGGTGAAGAATACTTTGCAGAAATTGGTTCGTCCTGATGGGAAGAACTGGTCTCAGCTCTTGGACCAAGTTTTGTGGGCCTATAAGACAGCCTACAAGACACCATTGGGTACTTCACTATTTAGAATGATCTATGGCAAGTCATGCATTTGCCTGCAGAGTTGATTCATAAATCCGAATGGGCAATTAAGGAGATTAATTGGAGTTGTACCTAGGGAAGTTTTGTCGAGACTTGAACTTGAACGAGCTCGTGGAAATCCGAAACAGGGCATATGACAACAATTTGATTTATAAGGACAAAGTAAAGAAATGACATGATCAGCACATTAGGTGCAAATACTTTGTCCCTAGACAAAAAGTATGGTTATTTAATGCCAGGCTGAAGATGTTCCATGGGAAGCTCAAATCTAAATGGACAGGTCCCTTTGTTGTTAAAGAGTACACGGGAATGGAAGTGTAGAGATAGTTGATCTCACAGATGGTGCACAATCTCATGTGGTAAATGGACAACTGTTGAAGCATTTTGTAGATTCGAAAGAGCAGTTAGTCCAAGTTGAGGTCATCAACTTCATGCAGAGTGAGCAAAGAGCGGATACATCATATTACTCTTCATGAAGATGCAGCATCAAGATTCAGCAGCTTAGAAGATTCAATCACTCTTGTGCATTCTCCCTTCTTTGTATATTCTCCAGATTACATCGGTTCTCACACTTACTCATCCATTTCTCCTCTTAACCTCGTCCACCCCATTTTTTGCTCTTCTTCTACACTTAGGCTGACCAGAGCCTAAGTATAGGGGGACAGATCGACTTCTATACTTTTTATTATTTTAGTCAACCTACACTTAGCACGAGCTATGTCTTTTTTCTCGCTTCTTGTGCTCTGAGGACATAGCACATGCTAAGTATAGAGTGACGTGTATATATTACATATACACTTTACCCATAGCTCGTACTTTCACGTATTTTTGTATATATTATATAATAATTATGGGGTGGGTAAAAAAAACCTTTGGAATTTTTTCAAAAAAAAACCTTCTGAAGAAAAACTTTTGCAATTTTTTTCCTTATTTGCTTTAAAAAACTTTTTCAAAAAAAAAGTCCTTTCTTATTTACCCGTCTTTTCCAAAAAAAGTTTTTTTAAAGAAACAAAAAAAACTTTCTGCTTTTCCTTTGTTTAAAAAAACTCTTGAAAAATCTCAAAAAAAACTAACTAATAAGTTGGTTTAATCCCTGACACATTCACTTTCACACAAGACTTGTGATGATAACGAACACTTGGTTCAAAAGGTCTTGAGATTTTGAGTTAACCAGCCATAGTCATTAGAGTTCCTGACTTAATTATTCACATTTCCCTAGTTTGAAAGAGTTGTGTGCTATATTGCATGCTTAGTCTCTACCTTAAGAATATGATCAGCACCTCACATACACGACTGCAGTTATGATTAAATGAGTTGAAATTTCACTTGAGGAACTGGGATGAGGGATTTGAGTTTGGACTTGATTCGATAATGCTCAAGGATGTGATAAAATCAATGAAGGCTTCATGAAACCTGAGTGTCAGCACCTTTAGCCAGTATGAGAACATGGTTCTTGTACTATCTCTTACATTTACCTATGTGCCAGGGTGTGATAAAATAAAAAAATGTTGATCAGTGTGCGGCCCAACCATTTCAAAGTGTCCAATTGGACCGCCGCTATTAGGACGAGTCGGGCTTGCACCAAAAAAAGGCTCTGCATCGTAAATGCTACAAATCTGGTATAGCGGTACGATAGGTACTCAAAAAAGGCACACCCCTGTATACTCCCGGGAAAACAAGTGCAGACGACTCCAACTTCTCTTGATCGATGCACTGATCAACAACAAAAATATGCGTTGAATAATAAGGCACTCGAGAGGATCCTTATTCCAATGAGAGGGAGAGAAGAAATGACACAATCATATGCCCTCCATCAACTGGCTTACATCTACACTTTTAAGTCTGACAACTAAAGAGACGGTGAGGGTCGGGTTCTTAGGAGTCTCTTGGACCGGAACCTTAAGTGACGTTGCGACTCTACTCTTATAACTGCAGTCAACACTTAAGTCATATCCCTACTATATATGTATACATAGAGAGTCTGATGATTAGGCAAATTGGATACCTTTTGACTAGAGCTTGGTTCATCTTAGAATTTTAGGATCTCTAAAACCGAGAGTTCTTGAACGGATCAAGTCTTGTATTCACATGCACAGTCAGTGGATATTCCAACTTATTCATTCTTTATTTGCTTGAGGGCTAGCAAAGTTTAAGTATAGAGGGGTGATGAATCCGCGATTCATCATCTCAATATCTTGATCTTAGCAAAATCCCTGAGTAAAATCTCAACTAAATGTATATAAATTCAATAAATTAACAAAATGACTCTTGTAAATAAAACACACTAACTATTGTATATTAGTTTGTACAAAATAAATTAACAATAAAAAGCTGCAAAATTAAAGGAGTTTTTTACATGTAAATAGTCCAAAACTTCATGTTTTTTAATAATTTCATTTCAACTCTTTTTTGGCTAATTCTTTCTCTAACTTTTCATAAAAATGTAAATAAAAATACAAAAATACAAAACAAATTTCAGCTCAAATAAATGCTCCTAGATCCCAAAGAGAAGAAGTCGTAAAGTCCAACTTCCTGGCCAAATTCCCGCTCCGTAGGAACTCCAAATTCGTCAAACTCACTTTTAAAGTTCAAGCTAGAAAATTATCTATCCAACGGATGGTTTCATTAAAATCGGAGCTCATTTGCAAAAGTTGGATTTTGGGACCTAGATGTACATTGTATATTATGTATATATTCATTCTTTCTTAATTTTTATTTTATCTTTCTTAATTACTAAAAAATCCAAAAAAATCATCGTTGTGTTGTATTTTGATCTAGTATTTTATTGTATTTTTCTGTTGTAAATATCTCTTACTAAAAAGACAAAAAATGTATTAGAAAAACAAACAAAAAATGTACATGTTGTATGTCTTCCTTTGTAAATTCTCCACTATTTTTCTTCTGTATGTTTTTGTTGTATTTTAATAGACTACTTTACCTTATTATTTACTTTATTATTTAATTCTCATTCTCTACAATAACCACCATTCAACTCCATCATTCCACCATATTTTCTAACTTCTAATTCAACCCCATTATTTTATTAACCTCGCATCCACCACTTTAATAACTTCTCATGTTTTCTCTGTATATACATCTCATCTTCCTTATTTTGCAGTTAATCCATCTTTATGTGAGAAGAGCCTAGTTCCCAGAGTTGAATCGGTGACAGCGACGCAACCGCGGTCGAACGACGACAACCTTCTCTCCGGTGAGATCCGTTGGCTTCGTGGCCAACATCGCAGCCGCATCCGTGCGCTGCTAGAGCTCATCGCTCGCCGATGATTTGAGCGAAGATCGTGCTCCTCATGAGCACTCCCCAGACGATCCGCTTACACCGTAGATAATTTTTATTTTCATCTTCTCATAGTTCTTTATCTTTGCATTTTTTGTAGTACATCACATTCATTTCCCAAACACCTTCATTTGTTTATATCTTTATCATACACCACCATCACCACATTCCCCTATTTTCACATTTGTTTCATTCCCTATTTAAAGAAAATTAAGAATTATTCAAAAAAATCAAAAAAAAACATTTTGCATCACAACAGTAAAACAAACAAAATAAATAAATCAATCAATCAAAAAAATAACAGAGGGTGGAGCAGCCGCTCCAACGCCGCTGCCCCACCCCCCTCCTCCTCCGCGCCCAGCGGCGGAGCCGTGCGCCATCGTTGTTCGCCTGCGGTGCCCCCCCAGCCGTCGACCTCCGCCACTGCAGCAGTGGAGCTGCGCGCGGATCTCCGTAGCAACCAGCAGGTGGCGGCCCCCCTCCACGGTTCACGCGGCCGACCGCCTCCTGCCGCCCCACCGCCGGCTTCTGCAGCCCGCGCCGCCACCGCCAGCCGCTACCGCGCGGGCGGTCGCCACCCCCTTGACCGCCCTCCGCGGCCTTCCAACCTTGGGGCCGCCTGCGAACAATGAAGACGAAGGTCGTGTCTTTTTTATTTTTTTAATTCCTGTAAAAATTGTATTTTCGTTATTGTATGTTTCTGATATTACAAATCAGTCCATGTATATGTTTTGTTTATAAGTTTTGTTTACTGGATTTGCGTTGATAACCCTCTGTTCATGTTTTAATTTGGACCTCATTATTGCATCTTTAATTTTAATAAATAATAGCATGATGTTGAGCAACAAATTGTCTACCATCTAAATATTTATTTGTATTTTTATGAGTTGTGGGTGATTAACTAAATTATTTAACAGAAATATTTCATATTTTACCCAATCTGGACCCATAAATTCATATCTCACTCACAGTTGCTCGAAAAATTTCACAAAAATTAGGAATGATGCCTTAAAGTGTGATTTAATTATTGTCGAAATTTCACATCAATTAGAGTTGTCATGTGCCTCAAATAAATTGTAAAGTGATTTTGATATTTGATTTTTAATTAAATCCACATATATCTTTTTTGCGAAATTTCAACTGTCTGGATTGTCCATCTTAATATCTTTTTGATATAATTCGCACTTTGGTTAATTTGATAACGTGGATTTATTAGGAATCAATTACTCATTGTCACTCTGCTTTCATAAAAAATCCATAAAAAATCATATTTTGTCAGAAAATTCCAAAAAAAATTAATGTAGCATCCTTGCATCATGTTTTAATTCCAGTAAAATTTTCATAATTTTGGCATTCCATTTGTGTGAAAATTTGCTAAAAATCCCTTAAAAAGTGTGCATTTTTAATTGTTACATTTTAACCCATAAAATTCCAAAAAAAAATGTGTTCTGCATTCATCATTGGATTAGGCTTCTAGGAAAAATACAACTTGGCTAAATTCTACTTATTTCGTATTAAAATTAATTTGGCTAAGTTGTGTGATTTCTTAGTAACTTAATTCACTTGCATTGTGCATTTTGCATTTGTTTTTGCATAAAAAAATATAAAAAGTACGCATTGAAAATCTAGATCTTAATTTTCGAATTAACCCGGCGTTGTTCCTTTGCCTCCCTGTGTTCGACCCCAGACTTGCCCGGGATATAAATTAAAGCCGAGACACTCCTCGCGGAGATCTTTTCTCGATTCTGACTGATTCGCTAAGTACACATACTACAACGAGTGCAGATTATACATTGTATTCAGCGACTCGTCACAAGGCGAGCACTCCTCAACCACAACACCAAGTAAATGGATTCTCCTAATCGAAGACCATTGGAGACAAGCTCAACCACCTTTGCAATGCCATCCAACATGCTTTGGTAGCAATCAAGACATTGAGAGGTGAAGGGCATCTCTGAAACACGAAAATTCTTTTTGCCTTGATAAGAAGATGCCCGAGGCTGTTTCTACACAACTCTAGAAGTTGCATAACACCTATGACGTCGTGAGGCCACGCAAAAAAGATGTGAAAGGCTCCAATTGGACGATATCACCCAAGAAACAATCCAAAAGAAGGATCCCAGACAACTTTCAACCAAATTCAAGATGTTGCAAACCTTCACCATCGCAATCAAAATCGACGAGCATTGAATTGTAGACACATGTCCACTCTCCCTTGCGGAGGAGGACTCTCGCGGCCTCCTAACCCACCTGAGCTTGTACTCGCGATGCTGATGGCCCTACTCACCATACTTAAAACATTGATAGTTAGCTGACGGGGGGATACAAGCACCAAAGTGAGAGCCTCGACAAGACTTACGCCCTCGAAAAATTTGCCACTCCTCCTCTTCAACAGCACAAACATCTCTTCCTACCAACCATCGTTACACTAAAGTGATGCCTCACAACAACTCACTCATACTCCCTAACCACAAATCGAGACCTGCGACCATCTCCTGGCTCGACTCCAGCCCAACCCAAGGGAAGTAAACCCCCAGGTTGACCTCCAAGATGATCACCAACAGAGCTCAACGGAGATCGAGAGGGTCCAGTAGCAGAAGCCAGATGTGGAACCCCAACAACGAAAGATGGATGCCCAGGTCCTCTGAGCAAGGCCACAGCCACAAAAGATGGCACAACATCCCTATGGGCACCCACATGCGGAGCTCCAGCAGCAAAAGCCAGCCTGGGTGACAGCCCAAGAGCTCCGAGTGGAGCCCTAAATCCACCCAGTGTTGCCACATCATCTGCAGATGGCTCGAGCGGAACCCTCATCCCACCAATGAAAGCAGCAACACTAAGACAACCCATAGATGGAGCACATGCAGGCTACAGCGAGAAACAGTCAGGGCGACAGGCCAAATGTTCTATGTTGATCCCTAGAACCCCTTGTGTTGAGCCACACGCCCAACTCCGGCACATAGTACCACAGGGGGCAGGCTCAAGGATCCCGAGTCGTCCCCTACCCCCACGTCTGCTCTCTCGTGACTCCTTCGCCTCCCCCGAAGTCGTACTCTGTTTGACTTTTATCAGTAGCCCTCATATCACTCCAAAGTCCTAACTCTGGTTGTGTTCACGGCATACCTATCCTTCTTGCATTTATTAAACCAGGTCCAATCACCCTTTTGATAAATGTTGGACGAACTTTGGCAGGCCTCCACAGGTTAATCTAGCATCTTCTTCTCATTATGATGCATATGTGCAAGAGCTGAACAAGGACATATGGGACAGATTGTCCAACGTTCTGCTACTGACTACTCTAGGCTCATGCAGCCTCTATAGAACCCTTCTACATCTAATTGTACTCCTATTGTGAGCCCGAATACTATCTCGTGTACATAAGCCAACTATGCAAGACTCTGGAGCATCTACTCACTTGATCATAGAAGGTAGCCTTCTGACTACCCCAAAACCTTCGTTCACAATATGCTTGCTTAGCCAATGGTGCATATTCACCAATCGCTTCTGTCAGGACTATGGAGTTCTCATCAATGCTCAATCTTTCTGAGATCTTTTATGTACTTAGATTATGTGCGGAGCTCAACTGCAGAGTAATTTTCGATAAGCACTTTTGTTATTTTTAGAAATCTGGACTGTCAGAGTTATTATATTTTTAATGTGATGGTTTATTTAATTAAATATACAAAATAAAGGCTTTGTTATTGTTGTTGATGATGATTGTTTATTTAATTGAGCTTTGAAGGAGTATCTATGTAATTCTCTTTTATTTTCGCTTTCTTGGGTTTCACGCTAAATAAGAAACCCTAGACCTATGGAATAAACAATCTCATTCAATCTCAACTCTTTTCTCCACACGGTATCAAAGCAATGGTCCTAGATTGGGGTTTGCACTGAATCACCCATCGCTAATGCCATTCCCTCCTTCTCGATCATGTGTGTGAATCGTCTCCTCTTTTGGCTACGCACGGACACCACCTCTCTCCTTATGCATACCTTCTCTTTACCCATAGGCCTCGTGCACACATCCTCCGCTTGTAAGCATCTAGGGTCTTTTGCATGGCCCTTAAAGACCATATAGTGGTTGTCTAATAACCACCATGCCCTCATGCCATCTGTCGGGGAACTAGGTTGTCATCAACTATCCAAGACATCATCACCAACCATCCAGGAGTGCTCCCAATCATCCAAGACAACAACCAACATCCAAGAGTTGACTCTAGTCCATCGGAATACCGGCAACTACTCATAGAGGACTGACATCAGCCCATCCCGAGGCGTTATCTTTAATGTCAACCCCTTCTAGGCATAGGGTTTCAAGCCCTGAACATTCTACAAGTGTAACTAGACAAACTTCAGATTGTCTTTAATTCATCCGCAGCACAAGGACAACAACTCACGCCCAAGACAAAAAAAACCCTTGTTCTCGACATCCTATGTGATAATGCAGAGACCTATTATCAAACTAGAGGGCACAAGAATTACGTGCTTAGGTTTCGAGCATCAAGGTGTTCATCGGTGGTCGGAGGAAGAAATCGATTTTGACGAAGGAGTCTCTGGAAGAGGCCGACAAGGACTATGAGTCCTGGCTGAGAGATAACTATTAGGTCATGAACCGGATGACAAATAGTGTGGAGCCCTACATCGCGACGAATCTCTTATTCAAGGAAACCGCCAAGGAAATGTGGGAGGAACTGGAACAGATATACATCAAACTACCAAGTCTCCTCTGGCAAACATCAACATGCAGATTTGATCTGCATCTCAGGGAGAATCTACTCTCATATAATATTATCACCATCTTACAAGACTTTACAAGGAGCTTGCCATATCTCAGTCGGTTTGGTGTATGAAACATGTGATGGAGAGATCATAATAATAGGTTTACATTACATATGTGTTACTAGAATGTGAAGGAACAGTTCCTCACATCCGATACTCTTTCGTCCATCAAGGTCATTTTGGGACGCATGCAGCAAATTGAGATTTTCAATCATCCGCACTCAACCTACACATCTAGTTGAGAACTCTGCATTTCTAGTCTCTTTTGGATCGGGCGGTTGCTACACATCTAGTTGAGAACTCTGCATTTCTAGCCTCTTTTGGATGGGGTGATCGCTTTGGCTGCTGAGGAAGTTGTGGACACGACTCTGGCCATGGTCATGGTTGCATGCCATGTGGTCGTAGTTGTGGACACGACTATCGCTAGAATTGTGCATCTGAAGGCGCTAAAGATCTTGGAAATGCAGATTGAGTGAGAGCATGAAACAAATTACTGCCCAAACCACAGAGATATTCAGTAATTGATAAACACAATCACAACCAATCACTTCAACTTTAACAGATTTCACATCCAAAATAAAATGCAATATAAACCATCCAACTCGACAATTCAAATCATGTATCAGCCCACTTAGATACAGTTAATGTACTAAGCCTTCTCCCACTATAAGTAGGGTCGGCTACATGGATTCTTGCTCAAATCCATAATGAAAGATTCGACTACTTATTATGTTGGCCGTCGACTACTTAAGGCAACCCCTGCACGAGTGTGATTTGAATCCTGGTCTTTTGTGTGGTAGACACGTTGTACTACCACTCAGACACAGATCCATGGTATAAACTACATCCTAGCAAACAATTAGTCTACAACAATTAATATCAACTATATTCATTCAAGATCAAGAATACTAGTCCAGAACTGTATACAAATCAATCAAAAATTAAGCTCAATATATGCACATACCACGGAGATATTTAGTACTTGATCAACACAGTCAAAACATCATCAACAAGTCCAGAATCAATGACTAAACTTGATTCCAAAGGCAATAACAATCTACCAACTGACAAAGGCAGAGACAACCAATCACTTCAACTTTAACAGATTTTACATCCAAAATAAACTGCAATATAAACCATCCAACTCGACAATTCAAAATATGTATCAGCCCACTCAGACACAGATAATGTACTAAGCCTTCTCCCACTATAAGTAGGGTCGGTTACATGGATTCTTGCTCAAATCCATGTTGAAAGATTCGACTACTTATTACGTTGGTCGTCGACTACCTAACGCAACCCCTGCAAGAGTGGGATTTGAATCCTAGTCTTTTGTGTGGTAGACACACTGTACTACCACTCAGACACAGATCCATGGTATAAACTACAACATAGCAAACAATTAGTCTGCAACAATTAATATCAACTATATTCATTCAAGATCAAGAATACGAGTCCAGAACCGTATACAAAACAATCAAAAATTAAGCTCAATATATGCACATACCACGGAGATATTAAGTACTTGATCAACACAGTCAAAACATCAACAACAAGTCCAGAATCAATGACTAAACTTGATTCCAAAGGCAATAACAATCTACCAACTGACAAAGGCAGAGACAACCAATCACTTCAACTTTAACAGATTTCACATCCAAAATAAACTGCAATATAAACCATCCAACTCGACAATTCAAATCATGTATCAGCCCACTCAGACACAGATAATGTACTAAGCCTTCTCCCACTATAAGTAGGGTCGGCTACATGAATTCTTGCTCAAATCTATGTTGAAAGATTCGACTACTTATTATGCTGGCCGTCGACTACCTAACGCAACCCCTATAAGAGTAGGATTTGAATTCTAGTCTTTTGTGTGGTAGACACATTGTACTACCACTCAGACACAGATCCATGGTATAAACTACAGCATAGCAAACAATTAATCTGCAACAATTAATATCAACTATATTCATTCAAGATCAAGAACACGAGTCCAGAACCTTATACAAATCAATCAAAAACTAAGATCAATATAAGCACATACCACGGAGATATTTAGTACTTGATCAACACAGCCAAAACATCATCAACAAGTCCAGAATCAATGACTAAACTTGATTCCAAAGGCAATAACAATCTACCAACTGACAAAGGCAGAGACAACCAATCACTCCAACTTTAACAGATTTCGCATCCAAAACCAACTGTAATATAAACCATCCAACTCAACGATTCAAATCATGTATCAGCCCACTCAGACACAGATCCTCGGTATAAACTACAGCCTAGCAGACAATTAGTCTACAACAACAAATATCAACTATATTCATTCAAGATCAAGAACACGAGTCCAGAACCGTATACAAATGAATCAAAAATTAAGCTCAATATAAGCACATACCCATTTCCCATTTACAACCCGCAAATCCCAACCTCAGCTCTCTCCATGCCCGCCGCTCTCCTGCACGCATCACCGGAGCAATTCCACCAAGCCCGGCCGTGAAATCACCTCAACCCCATGTGATCGAAAACCCGTTCAAGCTGCTGTCAACGGCGGCGCGCCTCCCCTCGGAAGGGAGGGGACCCTCTCGAGCCTCACTCCCAACCTCCGCATTTGCCGCCTCTTAAAGATCAAGAAACCTCCGAACACCACCTGAAGGACGACCGCCACTCCGAGGAACGCCAGCCCTACCTTCTCCCCGGTATTTAGCCGGGGGTTCCCTGGGCCGCGTCCCGCCGCACCGTCAGGTTGCGTCAATGGAGGATTGCGTCGCGGCTGCGGGCAGCCTGCGACCGAGTAATCGCAGGACCAGATCTGACTGGCGGAACCGGTGGGTGGCGAAGGCGGCGGCGGTCGCAGCACAGGCGCCGGCGAGGGGGAGGGTGAAGGTGAAGGGGGGAGGGCCTGGGGCTTGTGAGCGGACCGGAGGAGGAAGAAGGAGAAGGGCTGCGCTGCGAGGGGGAGTAGAATAGAGAGGAGGAGCGCCAGGGTTAGGATTGGAGACCGTGGCGACGCCATGGGAGGAGGAAGCGGCGGGCGCGGAACCACATGTAAGGAATGGGGACGAGGTGGGAGAGGGATCTAGTCACCGCCGCCGCAGGATAGAAGATGGAGGAGAGAGTGGTTCTTTTAACGTGACGGCGGGGAGGTGTCGGAGGGGTGTGACGGGTGTAGCGGCGAGGGACTACACGGTGGAAGATGGGGGCGAGGAAGCAAGGAATGTGCCGTGTGCGCGTATGACGTGGGGACCGGGGATGGGCGGCGAAGATGGAAGGCGGTTGGGGGGTATGGACGGTGAGGATTGGAGGTACGGAAATGCTACCGTTGCTGCGGGAGTCGAGGGAAAGAATCTGGGTCAAGCGCCCTCTTCGACCTGACCCCGGTGGGAGGAAGTAAATAAAATAATGGTGATTGGACTAACTCTCGAGTGATGATGACTAGAGAGTCAATGTTTCGGACTTCAATTCAACAATGGACTGAGGTAAACAAATATAAGATAATAACGTCGTTTTCTTAGTGCCATCCGCCATTATAATTAAATATTTTCCTGCTGTTTTCAAATAATTGCTGATTTTTTCGGAGATGGTTTATCATTGATGTTTCTTTTTTAGGGATTTTAACCGTACGAATTTAAGAATCTTTATAAATTACATGCTTAACCTTGTAAATATTGTATCTATCTCATCGATCGTGTAAACTTGTTAATCCTTACACCGCATACGTTATGATTAACTCACATCTATTTAATCGTTAGACTTTAACCAGAATCTTTTATAAAAGGTGCGTATTGACATTTTTTATCAAAATTACAAAAGATGCCCTCAAGTGATAGATGACTACTTCAGGTTTTGAGGAAGGACACAATTAAATCTGCTATAGTTGCTCAAGCAAGAAGTTGGGGCAGAGGAGGAAATTCAACTTGCTCGATTAGAAAGGAGTGTGAAGCTCCGTGATAGAATTTTCTTGTTCTTGCTTAGTTCTTGGAAAAGGGGTTTCTTTATTTGGTGAAAGTTGATCTCTAGGTGGACTAGGACCAATCAGATCTTCTTTGTTCGATTGATGGATCGGGGCGAAGGTTCGATGTTAACCCCAAGCTAGCCTGGCAAAGAGTGACCTCCGGTGATTAGTGAAGGATATGGGCCAAAGAGGTTGGGTGTCTCTCTAACTCTCATGAAGTGAAGGTGTTGATCTGCTTTTTGTCGGCCCTCAGGGTCCAGATACTCAGCAATATACATTCACAACACATGATTCTACATTCGAAAATATCAAACACTAGAATTTATGTAGGAGAGCGATAAGATGGAAGAACAATTATCATTTTTTCCATTCATATTCAATGTCTAAAAAAATAAATACATTACCATGCAATTATAGCAACATGTACATACACATCATTCTCTCAAACAAATAAGTACAAGTATAATCAGACAAAAGAATGAACACCTACTATACCACGAAAAGAGTTGAAGGGTCAACCACGAACCACCTGATGCGACTGCATTTTCCTGTGAACCTGTCGATATTACGTAAATAGATTTTATGAGCAAAGTGTCCAGTACGGATATAAATTAACGGTTAAAAATGGTAAAAAGTATGCACAAAAAACTGACGGTAAGGAAAGAAACTCCTCATAAGAAACAAAATGACTACTAACAAGTACTCAATGGGAAGTGAACAACTCAATGTGGCTCTGTCATTTAGATTATCACATTTAAATTATTCAAGAACTATTATTGTTATTTATATACCTCTTAACTAAGTTCCATATATTACACATGAGATATATAACTGATTTGAACCACGATCCATTTAGATCCGCTCCTTGTCGGTAAGACTCCATGACGGAAGGGAATAAGATAGTATTAGTGGAATTAGTTTGTGACCTTGACACTATGACTCCAAGATACATCGTATCTTAGGGTTGGGGGCATCCGTAAGCATGCATGAAGTAGATGCATCCTAACTAAGTTCCCGATACTTTTCCTTCCTAACCTTCCTATTTCCTTCTAGATTACCATTCTCATTTCATTGATAGTTCGCGTATCTTCAGGATTAATCGCATTTCAATTGTACCAATCTAATTTCCAACCTGACGAGAAGATGCCTGATTTGTAACATGATCAACTAGTATCTACTACTCATCGATAAAATTCCACGACTGTAGTGCACAAGGTAGAGCGCAAGATTTGATTATAGGATATGATTTAACACTCATCGTTATATTCAGAAAGTCCTACGACTACCTTCCATTTTTTTCCGGTTACGGAGAAAACTAGAAAAACTCCTCCTCCAGTAACCACATCTTGAAACTCCCTTCGTAGAACCAATTCGAGAAACTAACTCAAGGGATATGGTCTAATTGACCCCCGTATTAAATCTTACAAGTGAAAGCGAAGACAAGACTATCATCTAAATGTCCTCGAACGCAACCGCGTAACCACCGAAATAAGATTGGGGTACAGTCGGGCTACGTGTCTCCCAGTCAACACAATCGTTGGGGTCGCGTTCGTCTAATCGTCTACTCAGGGATTCAGGGGCGTATGCTCATCCCTTACGGTCGTTATATCCAACTACCCAAAGACAGTACAGGAACGCCATCCATGTGTGAAACCTCGTCATGGGAAAGGACTTCCGTGGAGGATAGGAAGCACACGGGGACTGCATCTGCGGTAAAATAGGTATCTCGGTCTTTATAATCTGTGTTATGTCGTTTTCATCATCACCTCAAAGACCTCAGAGTATTGTAGATCATATTGGTTATTTGACCCAATAATAGTGATGAATCCATGATCCATTAACATTCTATCTGCATTTTGTCTTAAAATTCTTAACAAATATATGTAAGTACTCATTAAATTCTACTTTTTAACAAAACTCTATTCATAAATAAAAATACACTTTTGTGCATTAAAATCATATAAATAAACAAAAGAATAAAAAATAAAGAAAATAAAAATAAGGCAAAATGTAGATATGTATATATGTACAATGTGACTTAGAAAATAAGTATAGCTGAAAGATATATTTATAGCTTAACCTTCGATACCAAGTCAACATGGATTAGTCAACAAATAGATAAGCAGGGGGAGAGTAAGGAAAGAAAATAAATAAAAATAATTAATTTCACATTCTATACACTCTTCGTTATTTATCCAATAAATACCAAAAGTTCAATTATTTTTAATTAATTCATATGAACATATTTTTCATCAAACTCTTTTCATAATTATTTATAAAAATGTATAGAAAATATAACAATAAGTTAAAAATATTACTTTGTATATATGCCAAGAAATCCATCTTGTAAATTGTTAAAATCTCGATTTTCGAATATCATAAATTTCTCATACGAACTCCAATTTCGCTCTACTATCCTTTGAAGTTCATAAAATAATATTCTCTAATTAATGAAGGTGATTTCACTAGAATCAGAGTCTATTTGCAAAAAAGTCGGTTTTGGGACCTAACCATAACTGGGTTTATTGGCTACTTATTTTATTGAGAACACATTATTTGATGTTTTAATTATTTTATAATTTTTAGTTATTCTCTTGATCCTATATTTAATCCTAATTTATTTCATAATTTTTGGAGCTTATTTATTAATTTAAATAAATAAAAAACACTAATTTACAGGTATAAATGAATTGTATTACTTATATTCATATGTATTAATATACCAAAACTAATTTATTAAAATCAACAAAAATTGTACTTACTTTATTTATTAACCTAATAATTAATAAACTATAAAAATGGTATAACATTTGTTAAATTTTTAAATTAAAAATACAAAACATAGTTATTAAGTAATATTTATACTTATTTGTTAACATAATATTTATATTTTGTAAAATATTTATTATTTATCAAAAATAATTATACCATAATTTAGATAATTTAATTATCTATATTTATTATTTTATACCTATTTAAAATTCCATTAATTATTATTTATTCCCTATTTATTACTATATGTATCAATTCTTATCAATTCTGGCCAGCTAGGTGTTGACATGTGTCAACACCTAGTTTATCTTCCTCCAAGAAGCTGTTGCAGCTTCTGTTCTAACGACTCGAATTTAACTTTTTCTATAAGCCACCTTCTTCATCTTAATTTCAATCTACACCCTCCAACATTTTCTCCCAACAACCATAGTCGACATCAGCCATAAATTCTCACCTAACCCTCTTTGTTCTCCCTATAAAACCCCCTCCAAGTCACCATCAACCAACTAACTCTTCTTGTACCAACCAACTCCAGAATCTCATTGGTCAATCCACCACCTTCACCGCCATCCTCTGCCTAACTCCGGTTGTGACAGGGCCAAAGGCGCGCGCTGCGTGGAAGGGTGACCATCAGAGGAAGGTTCCCAGGTCGTATCTCTGCCTTGCACCGCCGCAGCAACAACGTAAAGCTTCGGGAAGATGACCCGTCGAACAACATCCAGTAGGATCATACATCCTGCTACCCATAATAATTCCTCCATCCTTTTCATTTTTTTTCTTTCTCGATTATCGTGTATGCATTAGCTACATTAAGTGCATACTTAGATGCCTTAATCATCCTTGTTAGATGCCATCGATTATTCCCTCTATGAATTCGATTCAATTCTCTCCAAAATAATCCCCCATCCCTTGTATTGCCACTAATACACATTTTCTGGAAAAAAAACTTTTTGATTTGCAAATCTTAATCTTGTAGGCTGATTCAATTGTGAATCGAGGGTATCAAATCCATTTACAAGTCTTTATTCTATCTGGAGCATTAGATCATAGTCTGGAGTCTTAACAATCAAATAAGATGCAATCCAAGGATCCACTTCTTCCAGCTGCCAGACCTTGTTGTGTCGTCGTCTTCCTTGAAGTCATGTCATCGCCTTCTGACACCTTTGGAGCAACTCACCTGCAAGCGAGATCGGAGGGAGGAGTCTCCCTCCTAGCCCCACAGAAGACCAAAGATTGTCCATGATCGCCGAGGAGAAATTGGAGAAGCAGCCGGCTTCGTCACGCTCGTAACATAGGGAAGAACACTTAAGAACTCCCAGGCACACAAAATCATGACACATGGTGGATACAGACGATCCATATTGCAACGTGCGTTCTAATCTCCTCCCTTGATCGTGAAATGGTAGAACTTTTGCATAATAAACCTGCCAAAGATCCAGAATTCAAAGCAGCTCTAGATGTTTTCCAGAATTACATTCAGTTCTCCGTACAGGGACCTAAATGTAATACTTTACCAATCTATAACAGAACAAAGTCTTTTCTTCTTGCACTTATAACCATGTACCATAGGATTATTCTGGACCTTATTTTTGTTGTATTTTCCCTCGAATCTTTTAGGATAGTTACACAACTACCCTAGCGACATTTCTTGGTATTTTTCGTAATTTTTTATCATGTATCTTCTTCGCTTAGATTTTTGTAAAACCGTGTTTGTTTGAACCCTTTATTGTAAATTTCAAGAAGAGAATAAAGATTTCGAGATTCTTTCTTTCTTCGGAAACCGCATTACGATTATTCTGCCTCCTTGAGTTCGACCCATGCACACTAACCTGAATAAATAATAAAGTGTAGATAAAATAGGAGAGAGAAGCCACTTATCCTCATTTTCTCTCTCTCCCTCCCTATTTTATTGATTTTTGTTTGATCAACCTGACTTTTGTTAAGCGGATTTCTACAACCGACATCCCTTAACTGCTAGCAAAACCAGTTATCAAAATGTCACCGTTGTCGGGGAGGCATAAGCTTTACTACGATTTTCTACTTTATTTCGAGATTTTTCACTCTTCTTGGATTTCACAATTTTTTTTATTTATTTTCGATTTTTGATTGATTTGTTTTACGGCTTTTACGATTTTTACCGAGTTTCTTTGATTTGTTTTGTGGTTTTTATTACGGCTTTTTGTGTGTTTGTGTTTTTCTAACGAATTTTGCAAGGTCTGCAGGATCAACCGGCTTCTCCAGAAGCCGAGTCAGTTGAAAGTGCAAAGAACGACCCCTTCCCTCACCGATCAGTTGCAGAGGTGCATAATTAGTTAGGACTTGTAGTTTTCTTATAATTGTAATTTCTTATAAAAAAACCATGGGCATTTGCCTGTGTTTTATATTTTTGGAAAGGAGATCCACAAGGGCATCCCGACTTGTACCTCCCTCTCTCTTTTCTCGAGGTTTGTTTCACCGAGTGTCATGCACTCGAGGGAGCAGGGCACCCACTGTAGTTTTCTCACATCGTCAGTTTTCCGTAGCTTTTTATGAGGCTAGGTGCTTGTTAGAATTTTTCACTTTCTTATCTCTGCTTACGCCTACATAGTTAGTTCTGGGACTCGCAACCTATTTGCATGTTTATCTAGAAAAAATCATCAGATGTGTTGTGAAAAAAAGTGAAAACAGTAAAAATAAAATCGGGGCTGCTTAAATATCTAACAATAAAATAAAACATAAGGATTCATTTGTTTTGGGAGAGCAACCTCCAGCACATGCATTGCAGGTACCTTTTCCAGATATTGTGAGTGAGAGATGACACTTAAGGTTAGAACCAGAGTCCATGTTTCTTTCGAGATAATACTTACTCTGTGCATTTAATCATTGTTCTTTAGTGGGGACTCTCGGGTAGCCGGAAACGGTCTGGGTTTCCTTAACAGAGTGAGGGGTTTAGAGGACACTACATAAGGCTCCGTCCTCAAGTAACGCGGGTAGCCGAAAACTGTCCGTACTTACTCCTATACCGGTGAAGACTGAGTGGCTTCTTGTAGGGACTTGGAACAATATTAAGGGGAAATTTTGGGCACCTATCAGTTTGCGTTAATCTGTGAAAAGGCTTGTTTTCCAAAATAACCTTAAAACTAACAAGACAAACGACTAAAATCTTACGGTCATCATCGGGTTGTCTTGGTGAAATTGGGGTTTGCTTTGTTTTTGCTTGTGAGGCGTGCATTTCCACATCTTATACTCCTTTACTCCCATTCTCTTGATCTGACATCGTGCTCTCCCGATATCTTTTGACATCGAAGATGACGACTCGATGGTTTTTTCGCTCAGACTCTGTGAGCTCTCGACGATCCACACTCCGTCGTACTTCTTCACAAACTTGGGGAGAGTCTGACCCAGACTCCCTCGCCTCCCAGCCCATCTTTTGAGGTAGACCCCTGCCTCAATCTATCGTCTATTTCTCCTATCCATTTTTTACTGAGCTCTTATGAGACTTTTTCCTTCCCAGAAGATTCGAAGAATATGGCTCGCGGGAAGGGACAAGTCAACGACCAGTTGAAGAGTAACATACTGATGGAAGACCAGATTCAGTTGCAGACATCATCACAGGGATTCTAGACACACTACAAAAGATGAACATGCAGATCCAGGATCAGATTAGAGTCAAGAATGAGCTGCGAGCTGAGATTTCCATGCTGAGAGCAGGAGCCAGGAATCTACCACAACCTGTCGTGGTTCCCGCAACACTTTGAGATGAGTATGACCCTGAAGCCAAGAAGTTACATCATTGGATTTAGTTACCACCATATTAAGGGCCATACGAGTTACGATCATCCTTCATATCTTTTCTCCCTATGTTTTACGAGAATGCCACAGAGGAGTTCATTTACCTTTTTACAACAGTTCGAGATGATTTACGGTAGGGCTAACTATCCACGTGTTACACAGGAGGCCATTTGCCTCAAAGCTTTCCCCTTCGCCTTAACAGATAAGATGCTTTATTGGCTCAGCCATTTGGGGAGGGAGATCTCAATGTGGGACGACTTGAAGTCAATATTCTTGTGTAAGTATTTTCCTCTAGGACAGACGAATATGATGAGGAGCCAAATCTCCAATTTCATACAATTGCCGAATGAATCATTCCACGAGGCATGGGATCGATTCAAGAACCTTACTAAGAGATGCCCTCATCACGAGATACAGTTAAAAGGTGCTAGTTCAAAATTATTTCGGAGGACTCCAACCGGATGCCCAAGGCCTTCTGAGCACCGCATATGGTGACAGTTATCCGAATCGGGATGTTGAGTTTGTCCAGTCCATCTTTGAGGGGATGATAGAGAACTCACGAGTCGATGACTCTACTCGGACATTCTAGAAGGCCCCGTAACTACCACATCACCGAGGACATCAAAAGGTGGCAAATAGTCCATACTCTGAATCAAATACCAACATGGGATACATTAGTGAAAAATCAACGTTGGTAGATGTGATTCAGAAGCAAGTTCAAGACCTGATGTTATTGCGAGAGTTGGAGAAACTCTCATCACTTCCTCAGCAGATGAGCGATCTGATGAAGAAGGTAACGAACCTGCATCTTCAGTACCAGCAATATTCCACGTCGTAGCAGTCTCACCAACAAGTCTATCAGAGACCACCTTCTTTTCACCAACCTGCTTCGCATTCATAGACATATCATTACCACCAGCAACAACAGTCTTCCTACACTCTACAAAGATCTCCTCATACGCTCCACAACAACATACTCCGAGGCAGGAGAGGATAGAGAGCCGGGGTTACCGCACTGAACCTGAGGTATCTTCGCAAGCCCTGGCACCGAACCAGATCATGGATATGCTGAGCACGCTCTAGGTCGCACCAAGACAGAGATGGAGCGGGTTAACCATCATCCGGATGAGTTAACCATGCCCAAGACCACTCTCCCAACCCAGCCTCAAATGAACCCGAATAACAAGAGGAGGCATCCATATCAAGTAGACAACAAATTCTTATCTAACTTCATTCGGCTCAGGAGTGGTAGATCACCACAAGCACCTGATTGAGAGGAGGAGAGGGCATAAGATCTGGAGCGA
The DNA here is from genome assembly GCA_037367405.1 of Ottelia alismoides. Classification (NCBI taxonomy): domain Eukaryota; kingdom Viridiplantae; phylum Streptophyta; class Magnoliopsida; order Alismatales; family Hydrocharitaceae; genus Ottelia; species Ottelia alismoides. Next base: position 820,384 of record JAZKJV010005466.1, read on the forward strand.
GAGCCAAGCCTATAAGACGAACAAAAAATGGGGATGATTATGATCTACAAAGAATATACAAGTGTAGGATTTGGTATCAATCCCCATTTTTTGTTCGTCTTATATGCTTATGATATCAGATCCTAGGTATAGGGGGACCGATTGCCCGTTGATTCTCACCCTTCAATTTTTATTCTTTTTACTTTTCTCTTGTATAGCCTTTCTTTTACTCTAATCACTGGTTCCTAATTTTGGCCACACTCTTTTTCTATACTTAGGATGCCTTATCCTAAGTATAGGAGGGACCGAGTGGTTTTGATGATTTTGTTCTTCTTTCTTCCTTTTGATCCTTCGGTTATATATTCTTTTCCTCGGTCACCTTGTTTTTTATCTTCCACTATACTTACGATGACCTAATCGTAAGTATAGGGGGTCGACTGACTTCTATCATTTATTCTTTTTCACCCACTTTTACTTTGCACGAGTTATGTCCTCCTTTTTCTCTTTTGACGCTATGAGGACATAGCACAAGCTAAGTATAGGGGGTGCGCATATATTCTATATATACTTTTGTCCATAACTCATACTTTTATGTATTTTCTATATCTTTAAAATCCATAAAAATATTCAATATATACTTTTGTCCATAACTCGTACTTTTATGTATTTTCTATATCTATAAAATCCATAAAAAGTGGGTGAAGGTTAATTGAAAATCCGTCTATCTATTTATTTATTAATAAAATCTCTGTAAATAAGTAAAATATGCTTAAAATCCTTATTTTAAATCTTTAATATGAATTTAAAATATGTATTTAAAATATGTATAATACTTATGTAAAATCTCATCTATTAAAATATGTGTAAAATTCATGTAATCCTTGTAAAATCCTCTTGTATATAAAAGTTGTAAAATGCATTAGATATTTAATCCAAATAAGATATGGGTAATTTATCTTGTAAAAATCTTATACATAAACTTGTTTATAAAAATTTAAAAATCCATAAAAATGCAAAGTCCTAAAATTCATAAAAATTACAAAATCCTTAAAATCTATAAAAATAAGTAAAATTTAGAAAATATACTTCATAAAAACATGGTTGAATTTGCATTAGCATTTTTCATAATAAGTTTGATTTGTAGAACTAATGGTTGGGAAAAATCTAAAGGATTATGGCCTTAAACTTTGCACAGAAAAACACAACCATATCATTATCGTTTAATCTATCAAAGTTACATGCAAAAATGTGACACCCACTAACACCGTAACATAATCCACACATCCACCCAGAGTTCAGAAACATTACACCACATTCATGTAATATAAGTCAGGGCCTCTCCTGCAATCGCTCCCTATGTAGTACGCTAGACGTACGTTGCAATTGCATGATGTAAATATGCTAACTCCACATATAAATCTTACTCCTTATCGTAGTAATCCATGATCAGTGATGTCTTGCTCTGTGAGGACTCATCCATTGTCGGGGGCATGGAATGTGGTGAGTAGCCCACGAATCGAGAGTCTGAATGAACTGGTTGATTTAGATATTAGATCTTCTCCAGGGGATACTCCATAGGATTCTTAGAAAGTTTGTGCCAGTAAAGTGCCCTATAAGAATCGTTGTCATCACCCTTAATGAGGATGAGTCACAATGACTGTAGTGGAGAATCTCGAGCAGGGAGTTGTCGTAAGATATGGTTGTGGTGTCGGTGATGGAGTGTCTACTTCATGACAGGATGCACTCCAAGAAACAATTGTCGGGCAAACGCATAGACTTGCGAGTAGTAAAGCGTGTTTTTGTCATAACCTATCAAGACACAATAAATTTTAAAATAATTTAACAAAAAATCACATGGATGTCACTATTAATTGGTTCTTAAACAATAAACAAGTGTTGGCATGTTCAGGAGATGACATACCAAGACACAATAATTATTGAATGATTTAAAAAGATGTACAATAACCTCACCAGTAATTAATCCTTTATAACAATGAACTTGTAAAATCGATGAAATGGCCTATGAAGATATGTTATAATCACAAACAATGATCAAGTGAAATAATGGTGATATGACATTTTTAATTACACCAAGTAGGGCATAGCATTTGACAACCAATTGAACTATTTCTTAGCATGTTGTATAATATGTGATATTGACTCTTATATGAAGACTCTTTTCATGTTTACCCCATTCCCGTCTCTCCCCTGCTCGAAGTCCCCCTTCCTGCTTCCCTCATTCCAACTTCTCCCCTGTTACATGATCCCCTTCCCACTTCCCCCTATCCCCTTTCACACTTGCCAGAATTTCCCCTCCCTATTTTCAACCCTCGATGTACACCCTCTTCCCGCTACGGGCTTGCTAGACATGGCTTTGTTCATCTCATATCGTGTAAAATGCCAATACCATGTAAGATAGTCAACCAAAACAATATCAGCTAGCATGTACATATCTCTTTCCACTACGACTATAACCATTCATTGGTCCCACTGTGCCAACCGATCCTAGTGGTTTCTCCCACAATCGTAGGGCTCATCATCTCTTGGTATAGCTCGTCGATCATTAAAGGAGATTTTGGGGCATGGACACCGGAATGTGTTGTCGCAGACCAAATTGTCACATTACCCGATCATGTGCATGCATGGCAACAATGTTGAAGGATATCAAGTCTGTCTTAGAACACCATACAACCTGACCTTCACAGCATATCAGAGGTCGATGCTCCATGACTTGTCATCACATGGCGTCCACCTCATATGTTCAATGTAGAGTACAATGGATATGGTTACGTGTCGAAAATGGTAACAAATTACAATTATACAATCAATTAATTATGTAATTAAGGTAATTAAGATATATGATTAATTAATTAGGGTTGAAATTTTTAATAACTTATATAATTGTTTGATATTCATTTATTTTATCACTGATTTCGTGAGGTAGTAATTGATAATTCCATAATTAATGAAGTTCCTAATCATAGGAACGACTAATAACTCTTATAATTTCATGATTATTACTATTAAACAATCATTTACTTAAGTATTAAATTAAATACAACGGGTTTAAATGTTTGATTTATAACTGTTCGATTAGGAAAATTGACTAATTATTCCCTAATTAGTTAATCATGGGTATACTTATTAACTATACTAATTTTATAATTAAATTTAATTAAATAGTCAGTTACTTTGTAAAATAAAATTACCTATAGTTTAAATTAAATTGACTTACATGATTATTTGTTTATACAAATTTAATCAGAAAATTGACTTGTTATTCCATAATTAGTTGAAGTACTTGATCATTGATGTAATTATAAACTATCTTAATTTGTAATTACAATTAAATAGACAGTTACTTAAGTAATTACTTTAGTTATGGTTTAAATTAAATTAATTTATATAGCTATTTGTTTTATGAATATTCAATCACAAAATTTACTAATTATTCCCTAATTATGTGAAGTACTAAATCATGAGTGTATTTATTAATTATCCTCATTTTATATTTACTTATATTAATTAGTTAATTACTTATGTAATTAAATTATTTATGTTTTAAATTAAATGGACTTATATAAATATATGCCTTTATAAATGCCTAATCAACACATTTCACTATTTATTTCCTAATTAAGTGAAATACTTAAGCATGGGTGTAATTATAAGCTATCCTAATTTTATAATTAATATGATTCGATAATTAGTTATTTTATAAATTGTTTTTTACGATTTAAATTAAATTAAGTTATGTAATTATTTTTCCATAAATATCTAATCAAGAAAATCCACTAAATATCCTCTAATTAGTTGAAGTACTCAATCATGTATGTAATTATTAAATATAATTATCCTAATGTTATAATTAATCGCAATCTGATTATATTACTAAGTTTGTTATGTCCTTGTCTATTTGTTTTATATCATGCCATCCTAATATAAAAGCTATTTACGAGATTCTAAACTAACAAAAGTGCAAATTTGTCAAAGGTGCGAAAAGATTGTAATGCAATATATATATATATATATATAATAGCATGCTTCTAATATCATCATACAAGGGACTTAATTTCAATAATCATCACATAAATTATTCAAAAACTTTGTCATTGCATACAAATGACTTAATTTACCACTGGATATAAAATGACTTAATTTCAATAATCATCGTGCAAATGAACCAAAAAACTTATCATTGTATTTCGAAATTTAGATAACATTATTGATGTAAATACTGGATAAAAAATTAAAATTAGAAAGCATACTTTAGAGGGGTGATGTGCTCCTTGGAGAGTGTAGGGTTTTCCTTTGTTGACGAGAAGAAGAGTGGGACGAGAGTGTGGGTTGAGAGGTGAGGGTTGGATATTTATAGGGGACACGGGGATCAGGCGAGCGGGAAATGGATGCATGTACAGTGACAAATGGATTATCGTTGTCAGCTGATCGTCGATAGGCACTGACATGAGGTAAACCATTTCACCGTACATGGTCTTGTCCCATCACACTTTTTCCATGCCAAGGTCTCGTCCCACTATGTTTTTTCGTATCTCTCGACAACCGTGCCAAGGGGATTGAACATCATATCATTTTGTGCAGCTCGTGTCAGATGAAAGAGCTACTAACGAATTTTTTGGTAAGTAAGTATATTGTATTCCAAAAAAGAAATTAGTTACAGGTGAATCATACAAAAAATGCCACACGGGAAAAACCAAGGTTCAGGCTGCCAGAGCTTTGACATGGAACAGAGAGGCCCCAAGGAAGGGGCCAGACACTACGGGTACATGATTCTGATTATGCTGCATATAGTTGTCGAAAGATCGAAGGCAAGCGACGAGGGTGCATGTTCAGATGATGAGAAGGTCTAGCGTCGATTCCTTTCATTCCATAGCATCGGGACAATAGAAGCAAGAGAGGCACTTAGTTTGTCCTGCGACGGATGGGCAGATAGCCGAGCGCACTAAGAGATGAGGTTAGCAAGGGTCGAAATATAGGGGGAAGAAAGCAGATTTAGATCCCTAGAAACAATTTGCCAGACAGTGGAGGCCACGGTGCACCTGAAGAAGAGATGGGCGTGCAATTCATGCTCCAAGAAGCATTAGTAGCAGGAGGATTGTTGGAGAACATTTAATCTCGCAAAGTGGTATGTGGTGGGAAGGCGATCCAAGGCATCCCTGTAGAGAGTGCAAGGGAATTCAGGGGGTGCTCTTCACCCAAACAATGAAGGCCCAGTAGGCGGGAGGATTCCTTGGGCAAATAAGATCCGTCGTGTCAGAGAAGGAAAACCCTTTGGGGTTGCGAGTCCAAGTGTAGCGGGCAGTGATCCCACTAATCGCGCCCCTAATCGAATCTTGACATTTCAGAATGGCTCTCCAGCAACCAGAATCAGATCTAGCCAGCCGAGCCTCCTAGAAGGAGTGCCAGGAGAGGTATTTCCCTCGCATGTAGGACATCCATACGGATGAATTCGAGGAGATGAGCCTCCAGGCCCAAGAGATCACCACAACCTTGCAGCGCGTGACAAAGGAGAAAATACCAAGGCCCCCTTCAGCCTTAGGGAGGGAGATGGTTTCCCAAGAAACATCATGCAGAGCCCTTTCCCAAAGGAAATCAGCACATAACATGTCAAATTTTCTTGCGGCAGAGGGATGAATGATGGTGCCAGAGGCCCGGTAGAGAGTGATGTCGGGGATAACCTATTTGAGAAGTTGGAGACAACCTGCAAAAGAGAGGACAATCAAATTCCATCTGCCAAGGAGGTCCCTGACCCTGTCCTCCAAACCCCTAGTGTCTTGGCTTCTACAAAAGCGGGAGGCCAACGGGAGCCCTAAGTAGGAGGTTGGGAGGTATTTCCTCAGGATGCCAATCTGCAAAGAAGTTTTGAAGTCCTGTTGTAAGTGTGTGGGATGGAAGAGCTTTGATTTCCTAACATTGAGGTTCAGGCCGGTGATTTTCTAAAAGGATTCTCGAATGTGCCTAATGACCAATAGCGAGCGTGAGGACCCTTTGCAGAAGACGAGGAGATCATCAGCATAGGTTAGGTGGTACGAAGCAGAGAAACGACCATTTCCCATAGGCTTGAGATGACCAGCGCCCTGGACGGAGTCCACAAGGCCAGAGAGAGTTTCCATCCCAAGAGCAAAAAGCTGGGGGCTGAGCGGATCCCCCTACCGAAGTCCACGAGTGCCGCGGAAAAAGCCATGCGGGAAATCATTGACCAGGACGGAGAAGGACGACGTCATACATGCGGTCATCCACCATGTGCTGCAAAAACCGAAGCTCTCAAGAATCTGAATGATGGAGTGCTCCATGGAGTCGAAGGCCTTGGAGAGATCAATTTTGAGGCAGGTCTTATTTCGGGTCGACCGCCTATCAAAACCCCAGAGGAGTTCTTGAGCGAGTTTGATATTGTCACCAATAGAGCGTTCCTTGATGAAAATGGTCTAGTAGAGGGAAATCAGTTCAGGGAGGACCACCCCAAGGCGAGCAGAGAGAAGATTAGTAAAGACTTTATAGATAGTGTTGCAGCAAGTGATAGGGATGAAGTCCCCCAAGCCCATAGGTGAGGGCGCTTTAGGGACCAATGTTAGGAAGGTGTGGTTCACCTCCCTGACCAAGTTCCCACCCTTGTGGAGGAAATCCAACGCCGAGCAGAAGACATCTTTGACTATAGCCCAATGACGTTTGAAGAAACCGGCATTGAAACCATCAGGATCAGGGCTTTGGAGGTGGGGATGGAGTTGAGAGATTTCATAATTTCCTCCTCCGTGAACGACCTAACAAGCCATTCATTTGCGAGAGGTTAGGATACGCTTTGGCAGCGACCCCGGGGGGGGGGGGGGATTTGGGGGCGATTTGGCGCATGCCCAAGTAGTGATTCAAAACGGTTAGATGCAGCCTTAGAAACCTCCATGGGGCGTCAGTTGCATTTCCACGGGCATCCAATAGAGTGCGGATCGTATTCCTCGACACCCGCCTTTTGGCAGAAATGTGAAAAAATTTGGTATTCCGATCTCCAAGCTTTAACCAATTAACACGGATCTTTTGTTTCCAAGCTGACTCAAGATTCGCATCTAGTTCATCCAAGTAAATCTTCACCTTAGATTCCAATAAGGAGATCACAGGGTCCAGAGGGTCATCCGCTAAGGCCTTGTTAATGGCAGTCATGAACTTTATAGCGATATTTTCTTCTGAGAGGATGTTTGCATCCACCGCGCCCCATGCTTTAAGGGAGGACTTTACATTTTTCATCTTCTGCACCAAGCAGTAGAGAGGACTATCAGATCCCCAAATCGGGGAATCCCATCCCCTACGTATCGCCTCTGAATATCCATACCGACCATTCCATTAATCGAAAGTATTTGAATGGCTTGGGACGAGTGTTGGGAGGAGCCAGAGACACAGTGAGCAATAAATGGTCCGTTGAGGCAAGTGGGGAGTAGATAAGCTTCGCCTGAGGGAACCGGGTTTGTCAGATGTCATTAATGAGGGCACGGTCTAATCTTGCCACAATTCTAGAAGGACCAACGGATGGGTTGGTCCAAGACCACGAGTTTCCGCAAGCCTCCAGATCAATCAAATTGCAACTATCAATGCAATCATTGAAGTCTTTCATGTGGCACCAAGTTGGGTCACGCCCACCCCTTTTTCAGAGGAAACACAGACGATAGTGAAATCACCAATCAGTAGCCAAGGGACATCAATGCTCCGACTACATAAGTTGATGTGATCCCAAAGAGCCGTGCATTGGGTGGCGCGATTTGCACCGTAGACAACCGTGATGAGAATGGAGCAGCCACCCTTATTTAGATGGGACATGGTTAGAGCCTGTGGGTTAGCAGCCAGAGGAGTACAGGTCCAGCAGGAGGTATTGCAGAGGAGGTAGATACGTCCTAAATCCGAATCGTTATGGTGGAAGTCTCAGCCAATGGGAAGGAGATCAGTAAATCTATTCCTTTGAGCAGGTATGATTTTGGTCTCAAGGAGACCAATGATTTCCACATTTTTCTCACGTAGTGCACACATGAAGGAACGTACCTTGCCGGCTTGTTCAACCCACGAGTGTTGCAGGACGTTATAGACACTAGGCATGGCGTGGGGGCTGCATGGGCCCTTGGTTTTTGTGAGCATGCTTAGGCAGGCGCTTCTTTTTAGAGGAGTAATGGTTCCATGTAGGGTTTTCCTCAGAGAGGAGAACATGGGGATTATCGGTGGACATTGCTGTATCATTTTGGTCGGGGGTATCGACTGAGGGGGAATTTAAGTCGAAACTCGGGCTTTCCCATTTTGAGGGCTTCTTAGAGTGGGCAACTCTTCGCATTAGGATATGGGAGGGCAGAGAGGGCCTTTCCATGTGCTGGTAGCCGCTTCCCAGCAAGGAGTGGGCTAACCACCCGCTGCTGGTCGACATTTGAGACAGGGGGTTGTTGGGGCTAGGGGATGCAACAGGGGCATGGGAAGACTCAAGGGCAGAAGGGGGGGGGGGGATATGTTGGACATTTGGTCAGTGCCCGGAGGAGGGGAGGGTGGGAGGGCAGGGGCAGGGTTTGACGGCAGAGAGGTGCTGCATTGGGGAGGTATGAGGGAGCAGTGGGCTGTGGAATGATCAAAGGTAATACAGTTGGAACAACGAGGGGGGGGGGTGCCATTCAAGCTCAACAACAAATCCCTCAGAACGACCAGCGACAGCAACAACGCCCATGAATAAGGGAGTGCCCAACAGACTTGCAAGCCTATTGAGGATGGCCACATTTGCAGTGGCTCAATGAAAGGCCGTGGAACCGGATCCATAAGGGGATCCCCGTGAGAAGGTCCCTTTCAAGGCAGGAGGAGGCATCCCAACGGCGTAGGACCATGAACCTCCCTGGAAGAGCCAGGGGCCACCGTCCATAATACGTTGGCAGTCATCTTCCGAAGAGAGCTTGTGGTAGAAGAACCCGTTCGCTCGAGGGTATAGCTTGAAGGGCCCAGACGGCCTCCAGACCTTCTCAATGAAGGAAAGAAGAAGTTTACGATAGGGAGATTTACCCAGGATGTAAAAACAAGCGTGTGCTCCCATCGTTGTTGCAGATAACGAGCCTCCTGTTCGGAGACAAGAGCAACTTCTTCGCCATCGATGATGACTGGAGGGACAAAGTCCATTCTGTGAGAGGCCGCGATGGAAGGTAGCTGATGGGCAAGGCCGCCACTGATCGATGAGTGGGGCGACAATCGGGAGAAGGGCGGTCAGATTGAGGTTGTTGGAGATGAGGTTCCGGGAAGAGGATGTGATTTTGGAACGGGAAGAGGATGTGATTTTGGAATTTGGGGAGGGGGGTGGATAGGAAGAGGTGACGGGCGGGGGAGGGATTGAGCTACCAACGATTTGCCTATATATAACTAACGTGAATTTTTTTAACCCAAAATCTCTCTCTTGGAAACGCTGCACACGGCACACCACACCGACAGGATTACTAGACCGAACGCAGCCACGTAGCACCGAGGAAGCCCCTCCCCTTCCACTCCCCCGGGCCATTCGAAGCGCACAGACTTCCCACGGCCATCGAACACCTTCCGCGCATTCCCTTTCCGCCCTTCGAGATGTTCCGATCCGCTCTCGCTGCGCGCCGCCTCTCCCTCTCCCTAGGGCGCCGCCGCCTCCTCATACCGCTCGCCTTCTCCACCGGCGCCCCTCTCCCTCAGGTCCCCCCTCTCACCCTGCCCCTCCAGCCGCCGCCCCCGCCCCCGCCCCCGCCCCCGCCGCCGCCCTCCCGAGTCGAGACCAACGCTGAGGACACGTCGGCGTCCGCAAACGCGGCACCCACGTCTTCTGGTGCTACGGAGGAGGAGCCGCGGCACAGGAGGGGGCGTAAGGTGATTGTAGGAGACTACGAGGAGGAGCAGGCTCGGGTCCTTCACGCCGCTCTTGGGCACGTTGTAGGGTTTATTCAACTGCGTCGTTGTCGTTGTTCCCGGCGGCGGATCTGTTATGGAGTTGTTTTTGTTAAATGTGTTTGTTATCGTTTCAGCTGAGATTGGGGTGGAGCGAGACGGCACTGATAGCGGGGGCGAGGGACGTGGGCGTTTCACCCGCGATCGTTGGATCCTTCCCCAGGAAAGAGGCCGCCCTCGTGGAGGCAATGATTCTGTCCCTTCTGGTTATATTATTAATTATTGCATTAGGAGAAGTGTTATACCGTTTGTTTCAATATCTGATTGATATCTGGTATTATTGGCATAACTAATCCAAATGTTTTTAGTGGACTTTGACGCTGTCCGTAAACTGTGGGGATACATATTTTGAGCTGATTTCTCTGTCTACATGGACGATTGACTTTGTTGCTTTTTAAGAGCATATATACTGTACAGGTTTTTTCATTGAGCATTACCTACCTTGAAATTTGATTAATTACACGACAATTCACTTCAAACTCCATGTCTTTGAGGCTGTATGTTACTGATGATTCTGGAACGATCTTTCTCCTCAGCTTGATTTTGTTTGTTCTAGGGAGGTGGAAAAAACAATCAGGGAAAATATTAGAATTTAACGAGAAATTTCCTCTAATTTGAGTCTAGTCATGAAGTAATTGCCAGATCTATGTTTCTAAACTATTTTATATTGGAATGAGTAGGCAGCCCCTTTTATCAAATGGGAGAGGGTAGATGTGGTGAAGAGGGTGGGAGAACGGCTACAGACTCTCTTGCATGTCCCAGAACCTTCATCTCATACCATAAGTATGTAGGAAAGATAGAGGAGTTTTATAATGGAGTATTAAGATTGAGTCATGTTGGGAAAAATGAGAAACTTGTTTATTTCTTGAGCTCTAGACTCTCTTATATAGATGAGAGGCTTATGGACAAATTACATAAAACAGACAAGAGGAAAAGAAATAGATACACTAATACAAAAACATAGAAATATATAAACATATCTCTACACCCCCCTCAAGATGGAGCATAGATATCTATCATGCTCAACTTGTATGAACACTTTTGAAATGATCATCTAAGTAAAGCCTTGGTGAAAATTTCTGCTGTTTGGTCCCTTATGGGATGTAGAAATGAATCCCTTATGGATCATGTCAAGTATATAGTGGCAATTGGCAATCTATCTCAACGTGCTTCGTCCTTTCATGGAATGCAGGATTATTAGCAATAAACATGGCAACATGATTGTTGCATTTTAGCGACATGGGATGAGATACATCTATATGTCGATTTATTAGGACTACTCGAACCCACATCGTTTATATACATGCTTGTTCCATAGCACTATACCGGATTCAGCGCTAGATTTAGCAATTTGCTTCTTGTTTTTCCACGAGAGAAGTGAATCTCCAACAAATATAGCAAATTCAGTTGTAGATTTTCCGTCCTTGTGGCACCCTGCATAATATGCATCTGCGCATGTTGAGATAGTGATGGTGTCACCTCTTTTAAATAGCAGCCCTGTATCTAGAGATGATTTAAGATACCTTAGTATCATTTGTATAGCATCTATATGTACTTGACGAGGTTGTTCCATTAACTGGCTCACTTCACTGACAACAAATGAAAACGGGTCTGGTAATGATAACATAAAGAGGCTTTCCCCCCAGCTCTCTGTATTTTCACCTGTCAACCTCATTAGTATCATCATCATATAGTTTCATGCTTGGATCCATGAGTGTGGTGGCAGGTCGACATCCAAGAATTCCCGTGTCACTTAGCAAATCAGTGACATTACATATTTCCTCTGAGTCATCACAAGCCCTTATTGATTTCTGGCAAACTCCAATCCCGGAAAGTATGTAAGAGCTCCAAGATCCTTGGTAACAAATTCACGACCCAGAAATTCTTTCGCCCTCTTGATTCCTTGTATTACATCTCCTGTAATAAGTATATCATCAACATACACCATAATAGCAATCGTACCTCTGGAGGTTCTCTGTATGAAAAGAGAATGATCTGCATTCGATTGTCTGAATCCCTGATTCTCAAACAAATCTGAGAGCTTCTGGAACCAAGCGCTCGGACTCTGCTTAAGGACATAGATTGCCTTATGAAGTATAAACACCTGTGAACACTCCCCCTCAACAGCAAACCCCGGCTACTGCTACATGTAGACTTCCTCCTTAAGATCACCATATAAAAAGGCATTCGTGACATCAAGTCGAAATAGAGGCCAATCTCTAATCATAACAAATGATAACAAAATCCGTAGGGTCGAATGACGAGCAACTGGTGAGAAGGTGTCAAGATAATCCACCCCATATGTCCGAGTAAAGCCACGAGCTACAAGGCGAGTCTCGTACCGATCAATACTTCCATATGCATTTTGCTTCACTGTAAACACCCATTTGCAACTTACTATAGATGTTCCAGTGGGGGTCGGGACCAGACTCCAAGTACCCCTAGACTGAAAGACCGCCATCTCGTCCTCTATAGCTAGGCGCCACCTGCTATCTATCAATGCCTCCTGGTAAGTCCGTAGTATGACCACGGTGGATAAAGCAGTAACAAACGTCCTGAAATCACCCTTAAATGCTCGAAGGGGACATGAGAAGCAATCGAATATGAGGCACATGAACGCTTCTGCTTCCTAATAACAATATGCAAATCAAGATCATCATCATCCCTGCCACCAACTTGATCATCAACCTCCTGAGGTAACTCCTGTTGAGAAATAATACGGGTCCCATCATTAGAAGTAATGTTTTCAGAACAAACCTGGGGCATGCTGGATGACGAACAATGAGCATGAGCAGGCCGTTGACTGTAGTGATGTGGTAGACGTGGAACCAAAACAATAGGAGGTGGTAGGGCTGATGGTGGTGATGGAGGTGGTGGTAGTGCATATGTTGATGAGGTGGTTGACATATGTGTGGTGGTGGATATAGACCTCTTTATCTGAGTCTGAAGGTGTCAACCTATCACCCGTAGGAGAAAAATACATGACAGATTCAAAAAATGTGACATTTGCACCGACGTAACATCTCTTGTGTAGCGTATCATAACAACGATAATCCTTCTGAGTTCTGGGGTACCCAACAAGGACACATTTGATAGACCTAGGAGAGGGCTTGTTAATCCCTGGAGACAATCGATGGACAAACGCAACAGATCCAAAAACACGATGACTAAAAGGGGACAAGGGAAAATAAGAGAAAAAGGAACCTTCCGCCAAGCACCGACGAGGGCATAACGGTTAATGAGATAACAAGCCGTGAGAACCGCATCACCCCAGAAAGAATGTAGTGCACAACTCTATATCGGGAGTGTACAGGTGGCATCAAGAAGGTGATGGTGCTTTCTTTAAGCAACACCATTCTGTTGAGACGTATAAGCACATGATGTTTGATGAAGGATACCGTGAGAGGATAAGAATTAAGAGAGCACATGAGTACAGAATTCCAAGGCATTATTTATCCTTACAATTTTGACAAAGGTTGAAAAAACATTCTGTATTTCTTTAATGAAATTTATTATTACATTTTTCACTTCTGATTTATTCTTCAACAAGAAAATCCAAGACAGACGATTAAAATCATCCACAACAACTAAATAGAATATATGTCCCTGATGATCGGGAACAGGACTTGGACTCCAAATGTCTGCATGGAAAAACTCAAAAGGGGAGCTATTGCTCCGACTCTAACTACTAGGAAAGACAAACTGATGATGCTTCCGTAACTGACATGCCTCACAATTGAATGATGAACGGAGTTAAATCTGAGTAAGGACTTGACATAGTTTCTGAAGCGGAAGATGATTGAAGCGCAGATGCCAAAGGAAAGAAGAGACCGGTCCTGTGGAATGGGAGGATAGACCAACATACGGTGTTTCGACCAGTTGATAGAGCCCGCACTGCTCACGGCTTTAACCAATCACTCGGCCTGTAAGAATGTCATGAAAAACAAGAGATGATGGATTAAATATTACTCTACAATTTAAATCTCTAGTAATATGATTAATAGACAGTAAATTCATTGATAATTCAGGAGCATGCAACACATTATGCAATCACATAGAGGGCGTCAAGGTGATCTCTCCCTGTCTTGTAATTGGGGAATAAGTCCCATCTGCTATAACTACATTCCTCCTGGAGAAACCTGCCTGTAGTCTATGAGCTGTCTCTATCTCCACACAAATGACGTGTGGCATTACAATCTATGATCCATTCTGAGATATCCGAACCATGATAGGAAGCAGTAGCGTACCTGAGGTACTAGCTCGTGCAATAGTAGCAATGCCTGAACTATTCTCTGGAGCAAGTGAAGGGATACTGCATGGGGTCATGAGGTCTCTAAGTCGAGACACAAGCTCATCATATCGCTGATTTGATGTGGATGGAGTTGCATAATGCTGAACATTCTTTGCTATGCATGCGGACACTGGGAAACCATGCTTGGAGTAGCATGTATTTTCTGAATGGCCAGATCTATGACACTAGGTAAAAGGTGGTCCACAACCACGATCACCTCCACCATGTGATCCTCGTCCACAGAACTGAGATGGACCGCCTCTTCCACGAGAGGCCACCATGGCAGATGAATTCAACACTGGAACGAGAGTTGGGATATTTATCTGGCTCAATCTCTGGAGGTCTCCTCCATGGGAGGAATGGTAGCATCAACCAGTTGCTGGGAGGAAGCAACCTCATATTGTGAGTCAAGAGAGACCAGAAAGACTCCAACCATCGTAGCATTCTAGTATGTCTTCAATTGCTTTGGAGTAGCGGTGAGAGGCATGAAGCTATGAAGCTTCTCAAACATCCCGCGCAAGGCAGTGTAATGAATATGTAGAGATCGACCATTCTGCTTTATTGTGAAGATGTCATGCTGAAGCTGTAGAATTTTTGTCTCATTCTTGGCCCGTGAATACGTGGCAGCAAGAATATCCCACATGGCTTTGGCAGTGGGCTGGTGCAGGACATCATTTGCAATATATGATATCAAGGTACCAGATAACCGGACCTAAGCATATGCGTCGTCAACTTCCCATAAGGCATACAACCCTGCCTTCTCCATTGGCTCTTCCTAGGGGTGCTAATCGAATCGAATACCTTCGAATCCACAAGGATTCTAATTCAATTCACTATAAAAGTTTCGAATCCGAACTCGAATCGAATTTCAAACGAATTTACTAACTTAAATTCAAATTCAATTCATTTGAAGTTTCGAATATTCAAATTCAATTCACTTTATTTCAAATTTGAAATGTTAATTGATGTGTTAGAGCTTATATAAATAATATTATATGAAGAATAATATAATAGAACTATTTTATTGTATAAATCTAATTTTGAAAGTATATTACCGAGTTAAGTTGAAAAAACTATAAAATCGAAGAAAATATCAAACCAATACAACATGGTGGACAAAAGTGCATAATTTTTACATTTATTATGTCTTTTACAATCTAAATATACTTTTTAAAAATGATGAAGAAATGTATAAATACAATATAATTATATGAACCTATCAAAGAGATATAGTTATTGACGAAAAAGTTGAACACATTATAATTATCATTGCATGTTAAAGCAAGACAAAATTAGACTTATATAGAAAGTTGATACAAATTAATATTATTATTTAAATAATGAAACTCAGCCATGACCGGTCCCAAGCCCGGGTAAATGAGGAGGGTTGCGTTAGGTAGCCGACAACCAGCGTAAAACAGTCAGAGACAATTTCCTAAATAGTACTTTTTTTTTCAAAAAAAACTATTTAAGAAGTTGCCTCATGACAGTCGGATCTTTTCAACATGGATTTAAGCAAACATACAGATTTCGTTGGGGCGTTCCCTACTTGCGACGCGTTGCATCGCCCGAATGCAATGAAAAATTGGCAAGGGACGCTACATCGCAGCCTGGATGTAGTTCAAGATTTGCAAGGGTTCTCGCATGAGGAACGCATGCGAGTAATTAAGCTAGTTCCGCTGCATCACCGCCCGGATGCAGTCCAAAATTTACAAGGGTTCTCACATAATGGACGCATGCGAGTAAAGAAGTTAGTCCAAAAGAGATTACAACGGAAGTTGCGGATTGGTAGTTGGAATATTGGCAATTTAACTGGAAAGTTGATGGAGATAGTGGATACGATGGAAAGAAGGAAAATTCATATACTATGCCTTCAAGAGACTAAATGGGTTGGAGAGAAAGCAAGGGAGATTGAGAAGACATGCTTTAAACTTTAGTATTCAGATAAAGATAAGGGTAGAAACGATGTTGGAGTGGTTGTTCATAAGGATCGGAAGGATTGTGTGGTTGAGGTGAAAAGATTCGGGGATCGAATTATTTTGCTAAAATTGGCGCTTGAAGAAGAAATTCTGAATATCATCTCAGTTTATGCACCGCAAATTGGTTTAGATGAAATGACTAAACCATGGAAGGACATATCGATATCGACATCATATCGATACAATGTCGATACCGATATATCGCCGATATATCGGCGATATATCGACGCATATCGCCGACATCCAGTATCCATTGTGCTTTTTTGGCCTGTTGATACCCGATATCGTCCATATCGGCGATATATCGGTGACCTATCGATACCGATATATCGCCGATATATCGACGATATATCGCGATATGACCGTCCATATACTAAACAAGCTTTTTGGGAGGATTTGGATACGAGTCTACAAGGAATCCCACAAAGAGAGATGATTTGCATCGGTGGAGATCTTAATGGACATGTAGGAAAAGATGCTTCAGGGTATGCTAGTGTTCATGGAGGACATGGTTTTGGGGATAGAAATGAAGAGGGAAGAGCCATCTTGGATTTTGCAACGGCATATGATCTTTTCATAACAAACACTCTCTTCAAGAAGAGGGAGGAACATTTAATTACTTATAAGAGTGGGCCAACTAGAACACATATAGATTATTTTGCATTGAGGAGAAGAGATAGGTTGTGCTGTAAAGACTGCAAAGTAATCCCAAGAGAGAGTTTGACAACTCAACATCGTTTGTTAGTCTTGGATGTACAAATGAAAGGGTTGGTAAAGAAAAGGAGGGTTTCTAAGATAACTAGAACTAGATGGTGGAATCTTCCACTGAAGCAAGCGGGCTTCAGGGAGAAGGTTTTAGAAGACTTATCTTGGGATTGTAGCGGTAGTGCAAATGAGACGTGGGAGGCAGTAGCATCATGTATCCGAAAGGTAGCTAAAGAGTTGTTAGGCGAGTCAAAGGGAGGAGCTCCATGTCAAAAGGAGGCTTGGTGGTGGAGTGAAGGAGTGCAAGAGAAGCTAAAAATAAAAAGAGCTTGCTTTAAAGATATGTCTAAGGATAGAACGGAGGAAACTGTCACAAACTACAAAATAGCGAAGAAGGAAGCATAGAAGGTCGTAAGCGAAGCGAAGTCAAAAGCTTATGAAGTTTTGTATAAAAATTTTGACTCTAAGGAGGGACAAAAGGATATATTCAGGTTGGCCAAAGCAAGAGAAAGAAAAACCAAAGACCTTTCTCAAGTGAGATGCATTAAGGACGAGCAAGGTCATGTGCTTGTTACTCAGAAGGATATAAAGACTAGATGGGAGCAGTACTTCCATAAACTTTTCATTGGGGAAGGAAATAGAGATATCACTTTGGGTGATCTAACTTGTAGTGAAAGTTACTTGAATCGTGCATGCTATAGACGGATACAAAGAAAGAAAGTAGAGGAGGCTTTGAAGGTTATGAGACCTGGAAAAGGTGTAGGACCGGATGACATCCCTGTAGAAATATGGAGAGTTTTAGGTGAGCGTGGTTTGACTTGGCTTACGAATCTATTCAATGTTATTTGACGAAGCAAGAAAATGCCAGAAGATTGGAGGAGTATCGTGGTGCCTCTTTACAAGAATAAAAGAGACATTCAAAATTGTTCAAATTATAGAGGTATCAAGCTGATGTGTCACACTATGAAAATTTGGGAACGTGTGATCGAAAGAAGGTTGATGCAAATTTCTAATGTAAAAGAAAACCAATTCGGATTCATGCCAGGTCGCTCAACGGCCGAAGTCATCCATTTACTGAGGAGAATAATGGAGATTTATAGAGCTAAAAGGAAGAACCTCCACATGATCTTTATTGATTTGGAGAAGGCTTATGATTCTGTCCCACGAGAGATATTGTGGAGAGTGTTGTAGAAGAGACAAATACCTGTCCTATACATTAACCTCATAAAGGACATGTATGATAGGGCTTTATCTTGTGTAAGGACCCCGTCTGGGAAGACTGCCGACCCTACTTAATTATGGGAAAAGGCTTTGTTGTTGTTGTTTATTTGAAATAATGAGAATAGTAAAAAAATGTAGCAAGATAACACCTCTTCATTAAACGTGAGAATCTTTATTATCAAAAACTGAGGCATGAAAATTAAATATATGAATTTTTGATGTATAATGGAACAACTTACATTATGGTGAGATGAACTTGTATATTACTCATGTGATTATAAATATGGTCTTGACAATGATAATCATCATGGATTGCCATGCCAGGAATCAAAACAATAAAAAAGCAAAGGGGGTATATCTTGATAAATTTCAAATCACGACAAATATTAAGGAGGAAAGCAAAGTAGCAAAATCACCATTTTCATATGTTAGGAGAGGACACCATAATCTGTAGTTGTTATTTAGGGTCTTTGGTAGATAATGAAAGGGAGAATGGAAAAGGAAGTGTAAGGAATTTGGGAATATGAAAATAAATGTGTGGGTGATGATTTATAATAACAATCAAAATTTGATCTTTCCTATTAGATTTCAAGACTAATATTTTTCTCTTTTTTATATTTGATATTTAGTCTTTAACTAATAGGATTATACATACATATTAGATTTGGTACGACTTAGAGTTTTTTGTATACTTTTAATGCCTCAAAATTTCTGAATAATATGCTAAGATTGATTATTGTACGTATACAAAGTAAGTCATACCTAAGCTACTATCACTAGGCTAAAATAATAAGTAAAGACATGGACCTAGATGTTTTGTATAACAGACGCATGAAGGACCCACATTTGTAACTCATAATATTTTGCGGTCAAACCACTTGAACTTAGATATAAAGAGGAAATGAAAGAGATTGGATCTCACTAGGGGGCCTAATGTTGCAAATACATGTCACACATTGACAAATCACGTCAGTATAACGTGATACTATGAGTATGGAAATCATAGCGGTGAAAGGTGAACACGATAAATCATATCAATGGAGCCTAGATATGATTATAAGTGTAAAATTAACCACTTAGTAAATGTAGTAAGTTGGTTTGAGAGTATCTTTAGTTGCTTGCACTTGTTATGCTTAGTGATATAATGCAAATGCTAAATCTTCCTATGTAAATGAAATGTAGTAGATTTTTAATACATATTCATATATTCTTTTTGTTATGAATATATATTTTAGTGGCTATAAACCCTTGCTCAGTATAATCCTTGTAAGGGTATTTCTGTATTTTTTTCTCCATCCTGTACCCTCTAGGGTTTCTAGGGTTTTGTCCTATATACGGACCCCTAGACCTACTCGAACAATCAAGTCATTGCATTCCCTTCAATATGGTATCAGAGCAGCGGTCCTAGACCGGTGTTCTGACCTAACCCTACCCCACTACAGCCGCCCCCCTCCTTCTCCATGCTCGACCCCTAAACCCTCCGCCCACTGCGCCCGCTCAGGCCGCTTGCGCCGCCTTTCTTGCACCATCGCGCCCTCCTGCGACGCACCCCCAGGCCATCCCCTGCGCGCGCCACCCTAGGACTCGCGCGCACCACCCCCAGGCCATCCCCTGCGCCATCGCGCACCCCAACGTGCCACCTTCCCAAGGCCGCAGCTCTGCCTGTGCCGCCCTCCCAGGCCGCACCTCTACGTCTCAACAGCCCGTGCCGCCTTCCCAAGGTCGTACCTCTGCACCTCTATCTGGTGATGTTCCACTAGGTACTCATGATCTTTGATATTACAAATATTATCTAGGATTATTCTCCTTGATCTATACGACAGCCATGGCATCTACTCCCACAACTATGGACTCCAAGCCCCTGTACCCAACTTCATCTATGATGGTCCAGGGCACTACTATCAAACTAAAAGGATCCGAGAAGTATGTACTGTGGTCTAGGTCCTTTAAGGTGTTCATTGGTGGCCAGCGTAAGAACTATGTTCTTACCAAAACTCCGCCCGCAGAGACGGACAAAGACTATGATATCTGGTACGTTGATAACTGTCAGGTCATCACTTGGATGACAAACAACGTTGATCCATCTATTGCCTCCAATCTTCTGTACAAAGAGACTGCCAAAGCGATGTGGGAGAGTCTTGAGAATACCTATTCGCAGAAAACAACCAAATCCAGGCTTTTAGACATATATACTAAGATTTGGTTTACAAATCAAGGAGATGCATCCTTGATTGACTATTACAGGCTGCTGACAGGTTTATTTGAATAGCTTCTTATTTTTCAACCGGCCTGTTGTGATAAATAGGTAGGGGAGCGAGCGGAGTGGCAAGTATATCGATTCTTATTAGGTTTACATCCTTGATATAAACCTGTGAAGGATCAGTTTCTAACCGCTGCAGCATTACCTACTCTTGAGACCATCTTTGGTTGTCTTCAGGAACTTGAGTCTCCGTCACCTCCTCCTTCTGCTGAGACATCATCTCATTTTGCGAGAGGACGATCCGGACGTGGACGTGACTCTGGCCGAGGATGGGGCCGTGCCTTTGGACGAGGACGAGACTCATCACATGACCAAGGGCGTGATCATCCTACTGCCCGCTTTCCACCTTTATTCATTGTGGTTGCCTGAATCATCCGTCGGAACGTTGTTGGGCCAAATTTGGCATGCCTCCTAATGCCAACAATGTGTATGAGACAATCCCCTCTGATACTTATTATGAAGCCACTGTCTCTAATCAAGAACAACCTGCCATTCAGCCCTCTTTTACAGCCTCTGAATATGCTAGTCTCCGTCAACTACTATAGAATTCTCCTAATAATGCCATTGTTTCTGCTTCAACCGCCAGTCTTGCCATAACTTCTGGTACAGTCGCCAGCACAGCTTCTACGTCTACTCCTACATGGATCATTGATTCCGGAGCCTCGACTCATCTAATAGGGGAAGGTAGTCTTCTAACCTCTTCCCGTCCTTATTTGATTGTGAAAACTGTACGTGTTGCCAATGGAGCTCATTCGCCTATTACTAGTGTGGGCACTATGGAGTTTTCCTCCAAACACCGTCTCACAGGGGTTTACTGCGCTCCTGCCTTTCCTCTTAGCTTATTATCTGTTCATAAGCTGTGCACTGAGCTTAACTGTCAGGTGATATTTGATGAATTTTGCTATTAATTTCAGGACATCCGGACGAAGCAGATTTTTGGTGGGGGACATGAGAAGAATGTGCTTTATTATCTTGACATCCCTTCTGATTTTGGTTTTGCGGGTACTGCATCCATCTCCACTGATCCTCTGCTATGGCATCTTCGTCTTGGTCATCCATCTGCCAAAGCGCTCTCCATGATGTTCCCTGAACTTTCATCGCTCAAGCCCTTTGAGTGCGAAGCGTGTCAGTTTGGGAAACATCATCGAGCATCTTTTCCTTCTCGTACTGAGCCTCGCCGTTCTGTCCCTTTCTCTTTAGTCCATTGCTATATTTGGGGACCTTGTCCGATCCGAACACTGAGTGCCCATAAATATTTTGTTGTTTTTATTGATGATTTCAACAGGTTGTCCTGGGTCTATCTTTTAAAAGAACGTTCGGAGATTAATATTATCAGCAAGAATTTCTTTCATTATGTTAAAAATAGTTTCTCCTCTAATGTACAAAATTTTCGTTCAGATAATGCCTTGGAATTTACCCAGAATGACCTTGCCACCTTTTTTGCCTCTCAAGGGACCATACATCAAACTTCCTGTCCCTATACATCCCAACAAAATGGGGTAGTGGAAAGAAAATTACGACATCTTCTAAATATTGTCAGGTCTCTTCTCTCTCAAATGAAAGTTCCCCAAACCTACTGGGGTGATGCTATATTAATTGCTGCCCATCTTATCAACAGGGTCCCTTCGCCTTTTCTAAATGGGTCCACTCCATTCTCGCTACTCTACCCACCGAGTCTCCATTCCCTCTTCCTCTACGGATCTTTGGTTGTGTATCCTTTGTTCATAGATTTCAAAATGCAGATAAACTCTCACCACGTGCTATCAAATATATTTTTCTAGGTTACTCTCGCACTCAAAAATGTTACAGATGCTATGATCCCACTGGTCATCGCTATTACATCTCTGCAGGTGTCACATTTTTTGAGCAAACAAGCTTCTTTTCTCAACCTATCACTGATATTCCTCTTGATCTCCCACCT
Organism: Ottelia alismoides; assembly: GCA_037367405.1. Classification (NCBI taxonomy): domain Eukaryota; kingdom Viridiplantae; phylum Streptophyta; class Magnoliopsida; order Alismatales; family Hydrocharitaceae; genus Ottelia; species Ottelia alismoides. The sequence goes on from JAZKJV010005466.1 coordinate 842,670, forward strand.
TATCCATTGTCCACAAACAAAGACACGTACACCACCAGAAATCCCTTTACCCGTTCCCTTTTTGCAGGATGATATGCCTTCTCCGATTGTTCCCCCAAGGATGTCTCGGATGATCCTCTGGAGCTTCCCATTGCTCTACGGAAGAGTAAGAGGCAGTGTACTTCTTATCCGATATCTCACTACACCTCTACTGCTAGCTTGTCTTCCTATGACAGACGGTATACATATGCTCTCATGTCTATTTCCATTCCACGAGATCACAACAATGCTTTACAGGATCCTGATCGACAACATCCAATGAATGAAGAAATGGATGCGCTTATTTCCAGAGGGACATGGGACCTTGTTTAATGTCCGATAGGGACTCGACCAGTGGCATGCAAATGGGTCTTTACGACCAAACAATTGCATGACGGCTCAATTGACAGATTAAAAGCTCGTCTTGTGGCTAAAGGTTTTACACAAACCTATGGCATAGACTATTTTGAGACATTCTCACCCGTTGCACGAATGGGGTCTATCAGGATTATTCTCTCTTTAGCAGTCAATAAATCTTGGCCTATCTTTCAGTTAGATGTGAAAAATACCTTTCTCTATGGCGATCTTGATGAAGAGGTGTACATGATGCAACATCCTGGTTATGAAGTCGAGGGGGAGTATGTATGTCGACTTCGCAAAGCAATATATGGTCTCAAGGAAAGCCTAAGGGCATGGTTTGACAGGCTTACCACTGAAATAAGCACTCTTGGATTTCAGAGAACAACATCTGATTACTCAGTATTTGTCAGAAAACGAGCAACTGGTACTGTTATACTTGCTGTCTATGTTGATGATATGATTGTCACAGGTGATGATTACAATGGGATATTAGAAACCAAGGCCTTCCTTCAAAAGATATTTGTTACTAAGGATCTTGGTCCTCTACGCTACTTCTTGGGCATAGAAGTACTTCGCACTACTGAAGGACTTCATCTTTCACAGAGGAAATACTGTTTGGACATTCTTACTGAAGCAGGAGTTCTCGGATGCAAGTCCTCTGGTATCCCTGCAAATCCAAAGAAGCACGTCACCTCGTCTGATTCTACCTTTGACGATGTCACCCGATACAGAAGCCTTGTTGGTAAACTCCTCTATCTTACTGTCACCAGACCAGATATCTCCTATGCAGTAAGCAGAGCTAGTCAACACATGGAACGACCATGCTATAGCCACTGACAGGATGTTCTACAAATTCTACGATACTTGAAAGAATCTCCAGGGTGTGACCTTTTTTATGGGGCAAATGGGCACACAGATGTTATTGCATATGCCGATGCTGATTATGCAATTTCTCCAGAGGATCGACGTTCTACTACAGGCTATGCTATGATGGTTGGAGGAAACACTGTTACATGGAGGTGCAAGAAACAGGACGTTGTGTCCAGATCCAGTGCAGAGGAAGAATATAGGGCAATGGCTCAAGCCATCTGTGAGATCACATGGTTATTGGCTTTCTTCAAGAACTTGGTATTAATGTCACTAGTCCTATTCCTCTATATTGTGACAACAAATCATGGAATGAAATTTTGTCGAAATTTCGGCGAAATTTTGTCGAAATTTCGGTTTTGAGAGGTCATGGGTATCGAAACTCCTATATATATATATCGATTTCCCGGATTTCGACAGAAATTTTGGTGATATTTCGACATTTCGATCCATTTCGACCCATTTCGATTGAAATTCATGGATCTCAGTACAAAATTTCCTGGATTTCGACCGAAATTTCGGTGATATTTCGACATATCGACCCATTTCGGTTGAAATTCACGGATACATGGTATGTTGAGACAAGATGGTACATACATCGATTATTCAACTTGGGGAGCTTCTTCCCCTTTGGGTTTAAGCAATGGAGATGAAAAAACTCTATAGCTTCTATATATTTGATATAGCTTGTTCCATTTGTTTGTCATTTATCTTCGTAAATAGATGCATCTTTATTGTAAGTATGTAATTGATTCTGTAATTCATTCGAACTTTGTCTGTGACGGTTATTTCCATGAACAAAACATTGTTTAATTAATCATTATCTACATTTTTAAATAAAAAATCTTTTCTATTTTTATGGCAAAAGATGTCTTTTAAGTGTTAACTTAGTTATTTTGATTTCCATTTCCAGTATCTATCAGACTGCTCAACTATGTGTCTGATATGATCGATATGGTGTGATATAAGGCGCATGGATGAGAGATGTGTGTGATATAAATGTGCATTTGTAAGATGTTGTTTTAAGATCTTAGATTGGATGATATTAATTTCCAGTACATATCAGTCAAGAATTAATATTAACATCGATTTGACCGATATGACCGATATGTGCGATCTAAGGGGCATATATAAGCAATATGTGTGATATAAGTGTGTATTTGTAAGTTATTTATTGTTGTAATAACTCAGAAGATTTTAATTTCCAAAAAAATCATCGAGAAATGGCTTTTTTGAGTCATTTTCGAATTTCCACCGAAATGGTCGAAATTTCACCGAAATTTCGGTTTTGGAAGGGACCGAAACGAAATCGAAATCGAGATTTCGAACCTTGCAACAAATCTGCAACCTACATTGCCACGAATCTAGTGTTCCATAAACGAACCAAGCACATAGAGATCGACTGCCATTTCGTACGAGATGCTATCAAGATTAGAAGAATTACGACTCCGCATATCAACACTGATCTTCAGCTTGCTGATGTCTTTACGAAAGCCTTACCCAAGAAATGCCTGTCGTGGATTGTTTCCAAGTTGGGCATGACTGATAAATATGCCCCAACTTGAGGGGGAGTGTTATGAATATATATTTTAGCGTCTATAAGCCCTTGCTCAGTATAACCCTTGTAAGGGTATCTCTGTATTTTTTCTCTATCCTGTACTCTCTATTGTTTCTAGGGTTTTGTCCTATATAAGGACCCCTAGACCTACTGGAATAATCAAGTCATTGCATTCCCTTCAACACTTTTCTACATCTATTTACTTACAAATGAATTTGAATATATGCATGTCAACCTTTTGATGTAATTATGCTATAATTACTTGTACAAGAGTATTCAGAAAAGATCTTAATCAACCATGAGTGGTTGTTACATGTATACATGTAATATGTATGTATTATATGCATGTATATATATATGTACTATGTATATATAAATACATCGTTACATATACGTGTGTGTGGATATAAAATATCGAATCAAATCGAATTATTATTGAACGAATTCAGGAAAATTCAGATTCGATTCATTTGGAAATCGAATCCCAAGTTAAATTCAAATTCAGTTCATTTGGTTTCGAATCGAACCTTTTTCTAATTTTTATCGAACGAATCCTAATCGAATTCGAACGATTCAGTTCAATTAGCAGCCCTAGCTCTTCCCTTGTAAGAATATGCTTCTACCCATCGACTTCATTAGGCTCATGAACTGCATGGGCACATAACTCATAATTCGACCCATCCATCTTGACTATAGGCGCTAGACCTCTGAAGGCGCCCGCAGTGGGGATATCTATCGTGTTCTCTGACATGTTGTCGATCGAAGAAAACTAGGTTCGTAGACTTGACAGAGTACTTGTCTACACGAACATAAGGGAGATTGGTTGCATGTGTAGACTCAAATAGCAATCAACCCCATCAAGTAGAAGTTGTCCCTATGGCGGCGATGGCTTTGGCGATTACAACCGCAAGTGGGGGGGGGGTCCGGTCGCAAAAAGGGATGGGGAGTCCGACCGCAGGGACGAGTCCACCGCAGGGGAAGGGGCAGTAGGGAGATCCACTCGCAAAGGGGAGAGGCGGAGGGCGGCGACTTTGCCGCAGAAAATAGGTGGCGGTGCCGGGCGGGCGGCGATGTTGCGAGAGGGTTTGAGGTGAGGTTAGGATTTGGGTTTCGGGTACAAGAGCTCCGGTCTAGAACCACTGCTCTGATACTATGTTGGGAAAATGAGAAACTATTTTATTTCTTCAGCTCTAGACTCTCTAGACTCTCTTGTATAGAGGAGTATAGACAAATTACATAAAAGAGGAAAAGAAAATAGATAAGCTAACACAAACATAAAAATATATAAACATATCTCTACAAGTCATATCTTGAATGGGCGATTTGGAGTGTGACAATGACATTGGATCTTGAATTTTTAAGTGCAATTATTGATCTTGATTATCCAGTCTTTGCTGTCTCCGACTGTGTTCCGATGCATTCCCTTTGTGAAACCTCTTGAGCCTGAGAAGGGAAACCTCATCCCACGAGTGGACGGGTGTGTTTTTCAAGGCTATCTATAAATCAGAAAGGGTATATTGGTTTTCTTCCCAACCTTCGTCGACATTATCTCATTGCAACTGTGACATTTTTCAGGGTTATTTTATTCTTCTCTACTGCAAGGAGCCATACCTTTTTGAAGCGGATCAAGCTAAATGAAGATTATAAACTCATGTCAGGAGTTGGTTAGCTTATTATTTACGGCTGCTATTCCTTATCAACATAAGCGTGCTTTAGGATCGAAAGATGACCTCAACACAAGTCGTCTTCTTCCTCCTCTACACGCCGCTTTGAGTTGTTGGATGAAGATTCTAACAAGAAATAGAGGGTGGTGGAGAACACAGTACTCAAGCAAGCATTTTGTCTCTGTGGGCCGAGGAGAAAGGATATAGCCCATGAAAGGCCTCCAACCAGAGCCTAGTAGACATATAGCCGTGCAGGGACGAAAGAGGAACCAATTACCAAGCCGATCCAAGCTCCGTTGTGTGAGTAGACCCTTGATAGGTCCTATAGAGCATATCTATGAGGCAATATCTTTGGTGTCTTATGTACCATTACCTCAAGATATTACATATTTTTCAATATCTTATTACACCAGATTCAACACAATGCAAGGGGGCCATGGAGACTGAGTGAGAAATGCTTGGCCAAGACATACATATTCTTGTCAATATTTGTTGCAATGCAATGATAAGGTTGCAACAAGGCGATTGCAAGAATACCCTTGCCTACAGTTTTCGAAAGTTCCAATAGTGAAGTTTTCATCAACTTTACATGTTAAGACTACTATTTAAATCAAATACAATCGAATCATTTCTATCAGGATGATTATGTTTTGTCTTAATAAAAAAGTATTTGGCACATAGTGGTAAATCCATTTTATATATACTAAGCAATGATAAACCCTGCAACCGTATTCTTATTTTGAATCTTTATAAAAAACATGCCTATATATGGAAAAAGCGTGCATCCATTAATTATAATAATACCTAAAAAGTGGAGAAGTGGAGATAAATTCAATTCAATATTTATAAACGTCCAGGTATATTGAGTCAGTAGTTATGATGAATATGATAACTCCTAAAATATGGGCATCTTGCCTGACTGTGACAATCTCCAAATCCAGGTAAAGTATGATTTCTAACTCTCTTCACAAGTGTTGCATTACTGCATTGTGAAAGCCTGGTTATTAGCTCAACTCTTGACAACTTTGTAGCAGATTTAATATGTCCAATGATGCCCAAGCAATGGATGGTTTGGTTGCACACAGACTTACAAGTGACTGTAATAGGTTGGCTGCCTACCTAAACTAATGATTATATCCATCCTTAGACCCAAACAATGAGATTTTCTTAAATGTTTACCTTTGCTTTTTATAATAATGATCTTTAGGAATCAATCACCTGATAATCAACAAAACATGGCTTCTGCCCATATTCAAGTTGGAATAATTTAGTGTATTCCATAAGCCAAGAACATCTTTTCCTTCCTTGTGTGCTTGTAAACTGTCGAGGACCTGTTTTTTTTTGTGTTTTTACTTTCTAGATGGAGCCCAATTTTCTCCCATATTACGGTTAGAACACTACCCTAATAAACTTTGTTCAACTTATATGACCATAATTAACTCTTTTTCTTCATGTGTTTATTTTTCTCGCACATGAACAATTGTGGCGTTATCTTGTCCTAACAATGATTAGGGTCTGATCACTATTGGCATGGCTAACCCACCCCCGATCCTAATTTGAATTCTGAGTTACATTTAGAAGGAAATAAATAAGTTTGAATTATGAGTTATATTCAGAAGGAAATAAATAAGTACTTAAAGATGTTGCCTGATATTTTCTCACGGGGCTTTGCATCTATGTGCCTTCAACGTGCTCTTGCTGGAGGAATAGGCTCATTTTTACCTGATATATGCTTAAGAGACATAGGAAACTGTACCGTCCCTGGCTTAGATCTTTAGACATCGAGGAAAATTGATCATGACAACTTATTGGGTCGGGTGTAATTGAATTCATTGACAATTGACCAAGTGCTTCAGCCAACATTGTCGAATAGTAATTCCCACCATTTACAACTTACCCTCACCCTTTGTGAGTATTAGATGTAGGACCATGTTTGGTGTTTTACGGATCTAATTTCATATTTTGGTGATTGTGAAATAGAAACACCTCTTTAAGCAATTTGTTGAAATGACAGTAGTCTATTAAATAATTCTTCATCAAGAAATTTAAAGACAACTTTGCAAGAAGGGAAATAATTTAAATGTCATCACGTGAGAAGAGATAGATAATCGCAATAATTTCACTAATCTGTTAAAATCCATTCATTAGTTGATTTTTTTAATTTACTATGGAGGTCGAGACATTTTCTTTAGTTTTTCTGTTGTAAGGTTAGTTCTCAAGTGTCTTTTATAGATACTGTAGCAGATAGAAACACCGTCATCTGGGTACTGTGCTATTGAGCTTCTAAACAAAAGCCAAGTCTTTTCCCCACATTCAGCCGAGATTCTCCAGAAGTGTCTTTCTATAATCAGTAATAAAGCTAATGTAATTGAGATTCTCTGGAGATAATCAGATGTTGCATTCATGATTTAGAGTTGCTAACTTATAGCAAGAGACAGAACCCACATGTAAGGAAATGTCCATGGGTGTCATTGTGTGTGGACTTTTCACAATACTTCTCCACAGATGGCTGCTCCCCTTTGACTACAACTGCATTTCTTTGTAACTACATGTCCCATCAAATGGCCTAAAACCATGCTTGGGATTCCTGAAACAGTCTTTCAATGCTAGTTCAAAAAGCTGGTGGAGAGTTAGGTCTAATTTTTGCCGACTCTGGCTCTAATCCGTATCTTTCCAATGAAATATCAAATAACATCAAAAGAATAAATGGCTCTTTAGTTGTCAAGACCCCCATTGCTCAGGTTGCATGCATGCCTATCAAAAACTACGTCCATCTTCAAAATATTTGGGACTTTATGCTTTATGGGTTGTCTTCTTTTTTTCATACGAGCTTTCTGATTGAGTCCGTCACAAAGGTGATAAATGATAAGTTTGGACAATTACCGATGCAGTTTTAAATATCATGACATGCCGCCGATATGTTGGTATCGCCAAGAGACGATGATACAAAAACCACACATTATATCTTTTTCTAGGATATCGATGAAATATCATCGAATATCGTCGACATGTTGATCATGTCATCAATATCTCCCATGTCTACTAATAGGGAATATATCCTTCTTTCTCTTTGAAATCAGCCCAATATCACCAATAGCTTTCCCAATTCCCCCCATTTCATTTGATAGTTGCTGCCATCTCCCACATTTTCCCCATTTCTCCATTTCTCCTATTTCACCTATGTCGCAACATTGGGGGAGATTTCATATCCATTCACCGATACGGTGTTATTTGTTAGTTCAACTTATTTATGCACTATACATGACTAAACTTTTGATTACTTGCCTTAGTCAATATCGCATATCATCTCGTGCAATGACTACGATGATACAACTACAAAATTTATACATAACTCTCTATTTTAGCAAATAAGTGTGCACTTCTATCTTATTTAGTGATCAGAGAACATTAGAATCCTTGATTTAGGAAAAATCGACATGTTGGTAACATGGCAAAAATAACCTTCAGGAAGAAGTAGCTGGTTGTATTTGTAACTTATTGTAGGATTTTTTTTATAAAATTCGATAACATTGTAAATCAATCTTCAGGAAGAAGGAAGAAGCCCTTTGAGAGGATTGTTGCAAATTTTCGTTCAATATTTTTTTCCCCAAAAATCTCATTGGCTTCGAATGAGATTCATTAAAATTCTTCAACAAGGCATCTGCTGAGAGACTAGTCAAGAGAAAATAAGAACTAGTAGGCATTCCCAACAGCTTAGGTGAAGGTTTTAGTGGTGGTCGAGGATTAGTGGACCTTACAGAAGGACGATGCGGTGGGTGCTGGCTATCAATAGCTGGAGTTGGTGACAACGGCTGGTGAAGGTGTTACTACGCTGAAGATAAAAAGTCGAAGATGATGTAGGTCCGGTGAGAAGTCAAAAAAAGGACATGAGAGGCAAAGGAGGGTGGTTGCATGTATAGAGACTGAACGATGGATGTTGTTGATAGGGTGATATGGCATGTAAAGGTGGAAATAGGATTTTATGTGAACAAGGATGGTGGTTGATTTGGTGGTCATTGGTGAAAAAGAGGTGGGGACACGGGAGTGGGAGTGATGCTCGGATGGTGGTAAGTTGGCAGAGAAGGCTTTCATAATATAGTCCAAGTATCATTTGGGTGTGACTTACCTCGAGCTCATATCCCACTTTCATTCAAAAAAAATAATACAATGCATGTTCCCAGAATTAGACTTCATTGAATAGATGAAAGATTAGCGGGGAAGGTAGAGAGTGATCGTCATATCGTAGGAACTGCATGAAAACTTGCTATGATACTAAATAATGTAGATTGGAATGTTAAAGAAGAAAGAATGGATGTGATAAGGTAAGAAATGTGATGAGAGGAGGTAGAGCATGTCAAGCTATGTGAGGGGATGAAAAAATGATGGAGTGGAGGCTTTTAGAGGTTTTTAGGAGGTCTTAGAGGTGAGAGGGAGGAAATAGGGTAAGTGGGAGGAACACACAAAGCTGCGTGAAGGAGAAGAAGAAAGGAGGGGATGATCGGAATGGGGGGTTAGAAGGAATCAAAATCCATATCATGATGATGGCTTTATATAGAGTGTCAATGCCATCAAAAGACATGCCTCTTCACGAAAGACACAATCCTTCCCTAAAAGACAATTCTAAAGGGCACATCCTTTGGGTTCACAAACATAAATAATGAAATATAAAAATTTAACAAATTAACTTGAAAATTGGACTGCATCACCTATGTACCTCAATTTGAGGCCTTTTATATTGAGAGTAATTTGAGGCCTTTTATATTGGGAGTAGGCGTCAACATAGAAGTTCTTACATTTGAAACCGTATGTCAAATGCGATTTAAATTGTCAGATTTGGATTTGAACAGTAAATTTTATGATAAAAACACTACCATGGATCAAGTTGTTATAAGATTGTTGAAGCTTTCTATTTGGGTTGCGACTTTTGGATTTTTGGTATAATTTGAAATGAAAATGAGCTGTACACGTCTAAGATGAAGTATTTGTGTTTTTGAAATAATAATGAAATATAATGTGGTAGCAGTAAGGTTCCTCCTTTATATGCACATATATGATATATCTTTATTTTTTGCTTTGAATTACATCTCTCCTTGAATCTTTTTTCATCCTATACTTTGATCTTATCGATTTCTTTGTTTATAATATTCTTTTGCTTCTTGACCATTACTCTTCTAGGTTGGCATCTCTTGCATTTTTGAAAACTTTGTTTGATCGCACATATTTTACATTTTAGCTGAAAATGAAGTAAACATTTTACATATATGATTTTTACATTATTTATGAATCTAGTGATCTTTTTGCATAATTTCAGCCATGCTTGGTCCCAAGCCTGGGTAAATTGAGGTAGTTGACAACCATCATAAGAGAGACAAATTACTAAACAATATTTTTTTAAGATCACTATTTAGGAATTTGTCTCAAAATAGTTCGGATCTTTTCAACTTGGATTTAAGCAAACATTTATATTTCTTTGGGGCATTCCCTACTAGCGACACATTATATCACCTGAATGCAATGAGAAGTTGGCAAGGACCACTATATCGCTGCCTGGATGTAGTTCAAACTTCAAAATTTGCAAGGGTTCTCGCATGAGGAACACATGTGAGTAAATAAGCTAGTTTCGCCGCATTGTCCCCTGGATGCAGTCCAAAATTCACGAGGATTCTTGCATGATGGACACATGCGAGTAAAGAAGTTAGTCCAAAAGAGGTTTCAAAGGAAGTTGCGTATATGTAGTAGAAATATTAGTGCTTTGACTGACAAATCAATGGAGATCGTAGATACGATGGAAAGAAGGAAGATTCATATACTATGTCTCCAAGAGACAAAATAGGTTGGAGAGAAAGCAAGGGAGATCGAGAAGACACATTTTAAATTTTGGTATTAAGGTAAAGATAAGAGTTGAAATGGTGTTGTTGTCCATAAATATTTGAAGGATTGTGTGGTTGAGGTGCAATGATTCAGGGATCAGACTATTTTGCTAAAAGTAGTGCTCGAAGAAGAAATTCTGAATACTAACTCAATTTATGCACTACAAATTGGTTTAGATGAAAATATTAAAGAAGTTTTTTTGGAAGGATTTAGATAAGATTATGCAAGGAATTCCTCAAAGAGAGATGATTTGCCTAGGTGGAGATCTTAATGGACATGTGTGAAAGGATACTTTAGGGTATGCTAGTGTTCATGGAGGACATAGTTCAGGGATAGAAATGATGAGGAAAAGTCATTCTGGTTTTTGTAATGACTTATGATCTTTTCATAGCAAACACTCTCTTCAAGAAGGGGGAGGAGCATTTAATTTCTTAAAAGAGTGGCTCGATTAGAACACATACTGATTATTTTGCATTGAGGAGAAAAGTTCCATTGTGTTGCAAAGACTGTAAAGTAACTCCAGGAGAGAGTTTGACCACCAACATCGCTTGTTAGTCATGAATGTGCAAATAGAAGGGCTGGTAGAGAAAAGGAGGTTTTCAAAATCACTAGACCTAGATGGTGGAATCTTCAATTGAAGTAATCAAGCTTTAGGGAGAAGATTTTAGAAGACTTATCTTGGGATTGTAACTGAAGTGCAAACGGGATGTGGGACACAGTAGCATATTGTATTCGACGGGTAGTCAAAGAGATACTATGTGAGTTAAAGGGAGGATCTTCATGCCAAAAGAAGGCTTGGCGATGGAGCGGAGGGGTGCAAAAGAAGCTTAAAAATAAAAGAGCACGCGTTAAAGTTATATCTAAGGATATAACTGATGAAACTGTCACAAACTACAAAATAGCAAAGAAGGAAGCAAAGAAGGCTGTAAGCAAAGCTAAGTTAAATGCTTATGAAGTTTTGTACAAAAATCTCGTCTCTAATGAGGGCCAGAAGGATATATTTAGGTTAGCTAAAGCAAGAGAAAGAAAGAGACCTTTCTCAAGTGAGATGCATTAAGGATGAGGAAGGTCACGTGCTTGCTACTCAAAAGGATGTAAAGACTAGAGGAAAGCGATACTTCCATAAGCTTTTCATTGGGGAAGGAAATAGAGGGATCACTTTGGGAGATCTAGCTGGTAGCGAAAGTTGCTTGAATTGTGCAAGCAATAGACGAATACAAAGGAAGTATATGAGGCTTTGAGGGTTATGAGACCTGGGAAAGGTGTAGGACCTGTTGACATTCCTATAGAAGTTTGGAGAGTTTTAAGTGAATGTGGTTCGACTTGGCTTACAAATTTATTCAATGTTATTTAACGATGCAAGAAAATGTCTGAAGATCGGAGGAGAAGCATCATGGTGCTTCTTTATAAGAACAAAGGAGACATTTGAAATTGTTCAAATTACAGAGGTATCAAGCTGATGAGTCACACTATGAAAAATTGGGAACACGTGATTGAAAGAAGGTCGAGGTAAGTTTCCAAAGTAAAAGAAAACCGATTCAGATTCATGCCAGGTTGGTCAATTATCGAAGCCTTCCACTTACCGAGGAGAACACTGGAGATTTATAGAGCTAAAAGGAAGAACCCCCATATGATTTCTATTGATTTGGAGAAGGCTTATGATTTTGTCCCACTGAAGATATTGTGGAGAGTTTTCGAGAAGAGACAAGTACCTGCTCTATACATTAACCTCATAAAAGATGTGTATATGTATGATAGGGCTTCATCTTGTGTAAGGACAGGTCTGGGAAGATTGATCATTTTGACATCAACATGGGTTTATATCAATGTTTAGCTTTGAGTCCATTCCTTTTTAGTTTGATTATGGATGAGTTGACGAGTCATATTTAGAATGAGATACCTTTGTCTATGTTATTTGTTGATGATATTGTGTTGATTGATGAGGCTAGAGATGGAGTAAATACAAAGCTTAAGGTCTGGAGACATGCATTATAGACTAAAGGATTTCATATAAGTAGGGCTAATACTGAATATATGGAGTGTATTTTTGATGGAAGCAATGGTGAAGGAATCGAGGTAAAGATTGTTGACAATAACATTCAGAAGAGAGATTTTTTTAGATGCTTGGGATAGAACATGATGGGGAAATTGATGGAGATGCTATTAATATAATAAATGTAGGTTGGCTAAAGGGGAGAGGAGCCTCTTCTGTTCTCTGCGATAAGACAATTCCTTTGAAAATCAAAGGTTTTTCAAAGCAACTGTGATGCCTGCTATGCTCTATGGATCCGAATGTTGGCCTGTGAATAATAGACATGTGCAAAGAATGACAATAATAGAAATGAAAATGCTAAGGTGGATGTGCGGACGCACACGTAAATATTGGATTCGGAATAATGCAATCAGAAGGAAAGTTGATGTAGCTCCGGTCGAGGATAAGATGCGAGAAAATCACATAAGGTGGTTTGGCCATTTGCGAAGGAGACCAACTGATGCACCGGTGAGGAGATGCGAGTTTTGAGATGCTGAGCCGGGTAAGAGAGGATGCGAAAAGCCAAAGAAGTGTTGGAATGAGACTATACGAAGGGATCTTAGTTTTTTGGTTCTGAATCCGAGAATGACCCAAGATAGATCAGAATGGAGGCAAAGAATCCATGTAGCTGACTCTACTTAATGTAGGAAAATGCTTTGTTGTTGTTGTAGTGATCATTAAGATGTGATTTTTTGCCATCAAAACAATAAGATCGTTCGATTTCATTAGTGTCTGAATTAGTCCAAGCACCAAAAGTTGCATGAAAATCATTTCTTAACCCGTGCTTGTATCTAATCTACATTTCCGTGGGTGTGAGGATAGTAAATTCTGACCTTTACCCAATGCACTTTTCAGTTTTTCATGGATGACTGCCTTCATAAACTTGTTGGTAGAATTGATTCTTCCGGGGAGGAGTTGGGAAATTTGACACTCAGTGAACAGCTTTCTAAGCTCATCCGAATACGGTTGGAGATGCAAGCTCCCTATATATCAAAATGGCCAGAAGCCCTCAGTATCCAGGTTCTATTTGTTCTATGATGGAAGTTTTGCCTTTTTCTTTTTATAGAAGTTGTATACAATACCTAACCCTTCTATTATATGCTGCTTTCTGTATACAGGCACAGCCAATGAATGTCTCCACAAGTTTTAAACAACGGGCTATGTTGGTCGATGAGATCTGGCATGCTGTTGGAGACCAGGCAACTGACATTGATTGGTATGTTAAACGTACAATACTTGGAGGGATATACTCAACATCAGAGGTATACATGCTAACCGATCATTCCCCAGGTTAGCGATCCTCGATACTTTACCCAGCCTTTTGATATTATGTCCTTCATTGATGCTCTCCATGGCTATCCTAACATTGTTAGAATAATGTTCCGTTTACTCAGACTTTACTGTTCTCATCTTTGTAACAACAACAAGAAAGTCTTTTCCCACAATTAAGTAGGGTCGGTTACATGGATTCTTCGCCTCCATTACTGTGCTCATCTTTGCTTCAATAAATTTTCATTCATTCATAACATATTTAAAAAAAAACTCTTGGTAAATGCTTATCGTCCCTCTCGTTTTCCCCTTGGAGGTATAAAAACGGTGAAAAGTGGGCTGGCCTCTCTCATCTTTGTTGGTTTATTAATATGGACATAAAGCACATGGGAGAGCTTAAAGTAAATAGTATCAGCTTTATAACTGCTCCAAACCCTCTTGGTTCCGAGGCTACTGAGAAGGAGTACGTATCACGGATTCCCAACCCCACAAAATCTTTGGAGTTACAAATACTAGACCAGTCATCCAATGGTAGTTATTTTCAGACTCAATCTGGTCCCAAAAGAAGTTTAAAAATTAATGTTTAAGGCTACAAAGAATAGACTTACGAGTAGGGGTGTAAACGAGCCGAACTTGAGCGAACCAACCCAGGCTCGGCTCGTTTAACATACTTTCAAGCTCGGGCTCGGTTCGGCTCGATAAAAGGAAAGCTGTAACCAGGTTTGGTTCGACTCGAGTAAGGTTCGTAAAGGTTTGGTTCGGCTCGTTAAAAGTTCGTTTAAGAATAAATGTAGTGCATATGTCTCTGTTCAAAAGGGAAAAACCGCAGCTGCAGGGGAAGGTTTTGTGGGGTTTCAGGAATATGGAATATGGACTTAAAGAGTGAATGACTGGATGAATTTGGGGAAATAAGTGAATGCCCTTATGTTAATATAGAATATATTTTTTCCTTATATATACAATATGTATGCACATATACTTTTATGTATGTATATGTATATATAATCGAACTTTTAACGAGCCGAACCTGAGCGAACCTATGTTTTTGAGGTTCGGTTCATTTATTTAATCAAGCCCAAACTCGTGTTCAGGTTCGGTTCGTTTATTTTCGAATCGATTTTGAATCGAACTTTTAGCGAGTCGAATCTGAGCGAATGTCGAAGCTGAGAATTTTTTGACAGCTCTACTTACGAGTAACAAGTATCGAGAGTAAGTGAAGAGGAATGGGAGTGAGTATATGCGTTATGAGGGGGAGACAACCAATGAAGAAGGGTGTAATAGCACTCTTAATCAGTGATTAGGAGTAACAAGTACCGAGAGTAAGCGAAGAGGAACGGAGGTGAGTATATGCCTTACGAGGGGGAGACAACCGATGAAGGGAGTACTAGCATTCTTAATCAGTGGATAAACCTTACTATTAGATAAAAATGCTACCAACGAGAGAAGTAACATGCAGATCATCTATTCTTCAAACGTGAGCTCCTTGGAGGCTTGGGAAATTTTTGGGAGATCTTCGGCGTGCAAATAAAAAGGATGACAAAGAGAGGATGGTTCCCAAGTTCAGTAGAACCTAATGGGGGAATATTCAATTAAATCAATTAAGCTTCGAGGAGAAGGTTTTAGAAGGCTTATCCTGAGATTGTAACGGAAGTGCAAATGAGATGTCGCATGCAGTAGCATCTTGCATCCGGAAGGTAGACAAAGAGATGCTAGGCGAGTCTAAGGGAGGAGTTTCAGGCCAAAGGGATGCTTTGTGGTGGAGAGAAGTGGTGCAAGAGAAGCTTAAAATTAAGAGGAAAATTCCCTAGTACTACCTTGGATTTACTTAAATCCCTATGTACTATAATTTTTTTATCTGGATGTTACAGTGGTGTCGTATGTTCAACATGCGACGCCTTTTAATGTTTTTGTTACCCAGGAATTACAAAGATAATGCATCTTTGATATGCACTATCTCTGAAAACTCCTGGAAGTGCTATTCAAGGTTACTTTTTATCAATATCACATACTCAACATACGATATAGATGAAACTTTCTGAAATTTTTGCGGATCCAGGGTGTTTATCCTATATCGCATGTTGAGAATGCGATATTGGACAAATTCCCTAGATCCAGGGTGTTATCCATGGCCTCAAATTTCAGCGAAATTCGGTCGAATTTCTGTCGAATATCGATATCCAGTCGAAATCGAAATTCGACCGAAAAGGCCGAAATGACCGAAATATGGGGGTCCTAGTACAAAAAATGACCGAAATGACCGAA
This sequence comes from Ottelia alismoides, assembly GCA_037367405.1. Taxonomy (NCBI): domain Eukaryota; kingdom Viridiplantae; phylum Streptophyta; class Magnoliopsida; order Alismatales; family Hydrocharitaceae; genus Ottelia; species Ottelia alismoides. Next base: position 858,571 of record JAZKJV010005466.1, read on the forward strand.
ATTGCGATCGAAATTCCACCGAAATTCCATCGAAATTCTGTTTTGATCGATACCGAAATGGTGATCGAAACCGACATTTAGGGCCTTGGTGTTATCTTTGTAGTACCTGGGTAAAAAAACATTAAAGGGTGTCGCATGTTGAACATGCAACACCACTGTAGCATCCGGATAAAAAACAATTCGTAGTACCTAGGGATTTAAGTAAATCCAAAGTACTACTTAGGAATTTCCCTCTAAAATTAAAAGAGATTGCTTTAGCCTTTAAAGCTATGTATAAGAATAGAGCAGATGAAACTATCACCTACTACAAAACAACGAAGAGGGAATTAAAAAAGGCTGTAAGTGAAGTCAAGTTGAAAGCTTATAAAGTTTTGTACAAAAAGCTTGACTTGAAGGAGAGCTAAAAGGATATATTTAGATTGACCAAAGTAAGAGAAAGAAAGATCAATGATTATTCTCAAGTGAGATGCATCAAAGATGAGGAATGACTTGTGCTTGTTACTCAAAAGGATGTACAGTCTAGATGGAAGCAATATTTCCATAAGCCATTTATTGGGAAAGGGAATAAATAGATTACTTTAAGAGATCTTGATGGTAATGAATGTTACGTGAATCGTGCATGCTATAAACAGATACAAAGGAAATAGAGGATGCTTTAAAAGTTATAAAACATGAGAAAGTGGTAGGACCTAATGACATTCCTATAGAAGTTTGGAGAGTTTTAGGTGAACATGGTTTGACTTGGCTCACACATTTATTCAATGTTATTTGACGAAGCAAGAAAATGCCTAAAGAATAGAGGAGAAACATTGTGGTGCCTCTTTAAAAGAATAAATGAGATATTTAAAATTGTTTGAATCATAGAGTTATCAAACTGATGAATCATGAATCATACTATGGAAATTTGGGAATGTGTGATCGAAAGAAGGTAGAGGTAAGTTTTCAAAGTAACGGAAAACCAATCGAATTCATGTCGGGTTGCTCAACTATTGAAGCTATCCACTCATTGAGGAGAAGAATGGAGATTTATAGAGCTAAAAAGAAGAATGTCCATATGATTTTTATTTATTTGAAAAAGTCTTATGATTTAGTCCCTAGGGAGATTTTTGTCGAGAGTTTTGGAGAAGAGATAAGTATCTATCACATACATTATCCTTATAAAGGAAGGATATGTATGATGGGGCTTCATCTTGTGTAACGACCCCATCTGGGAAGACTGACCATTTTAATATCGTCATCGGTCTACATCAAGGTTCAACTTTGAGTCCATTCCTTCTTACTTTGATTATGGATGAGTTGACTAATCACATTTATGATGAGATGCCTTGGTGTATGTTGTTCATCGATGATATTGTGTTGGTTGATAAGAGAAGAGATGAAGTAAATGAGAAGCTGGAGGTTTGGAGACATGCCCTAGAGACTAAAGGATTTCGTTTAAATAGGGCTAAAACTGAAGATATGAAGTGCACATTTAATGAAAACAATTGTGAAGGACTCGAGGTGAAGATTGGAGACGATAACATTCAGATTAAACATTCTTTTAAATACTTGGGATCTATTTTGCAACAAGATGTGGATTTTGATGGAGATGTTACTCATAAAATCAATACAAGTTGGCTAAAGTGGAGATGAGAATCTAATGTTCTTTATGATAAGAAATTCATTTGAAGGTCAAAGGAAAGTATTACAAAGCATCCGTGAGACCTGCTATGCTCTATTGATCAGAATGTTGGCCTGTGAACCATAGACTTGTGCAAAGAATGGAAATAGAAGAAATAAAAATGCTAAGGTGGATGTGTGGTTATATACGATCAGAAGGAAAGTTGTGTGGCTCCGATAGAGGATAAAATGAGAAAATCGCTTAAGATGGTTTGGCCATTTACAAATGAGGTAGATTGATGCACCAGTTATAAGATGCGAGATTTGAAATGTTGAGTCGAGTAAGAGAGGACAAGAAGGCCCAATAAGTGTTGGAATGAGACTATTCGAAGGGATCTTAATTATTTGGATTTAATCTTGAGAATGACTTAAAATAGATATGAATGGAGGCAAAAAATCCATGTAGTCGACTCTCCTTAATTATGGGAAAAAGGTTTTGTTGTTATTGCATTTTCGGTGGTCACATATGGGGTAACTAGTTTCTGGGAGTTCATTGGTGCAGATTGGCGTGACACTGAAACAGAAAGATCAAAATGCGTGACTCTGGTTTGGGCCTTATGGTTAATCAGAAATGGGGTGATTTTCGGTAAAGATCGCTTCCAGAGTTGGATACTGTTGAGATATTAGTTATCTTCTATATCTTTTATGTAATATTTATTTTCTTTTCTTCTTTATGTAATTTGCCCAACAAGTTACTCCCCTATATAAGAGAATGGCTTCATCAATGAGTAGTTCATTCTTTTCTTTCCACATGGTATCATAGGAGCGACGATCCTAGATCAGAGTTCTGGCCTAATTCTTGCCATCACGACTAACCAAAACTCTCATACTCCGCTAGGAGGACATCTTGTGCAACTTGCGTGCCGCAAAGGGGGCCTCCAAGCCCCTTCTTGCCACAGTGTGGCTACCTACGACCACCCTCGACGTCGCCAGTGCCCTCTAGGGCATCTTAGGCCCGTCGCCAAGGATCCCTAGACATCTTCTCGGCATTGCTAGGCCATATGCGACCTCCCTATGCACCATCGGTGCCCCTTAGGGTACCCTAGCGCCTTTGTGAGCTGACCAACAGTCTGATTTGATTTTGGTTGAAAAAATGTGATTTCAGACCTTTAGATCACATTTTTCGGCCCTAGCACGATCGGTGATAAAAGAAGATGGTTGTATAAGTCTACACGTACAACAAATCCTTCATATTATTGTGTAGACTTGCTAAAATCGGTCTACTTCCCCAATCGAGTTTCGTTTTTTCGATCGTTCTTCTATCATGTCAGATAACAAGGGTGATATCTTTTCTTCATCCGGTGCATTTAAGGACCCGACTCCTATCGTAAAGAAGGATGGGACTAACTATGAGTTGTGGTCCATGCAATTTCTGACTCTTATGCAGTGCAACAATAAGGAACACATTTTGACGAAGCCAGAGCCGACAAATAAGACTAGTGACAATGCTTTATGGAAGAAAGATGACGCGTATGTGTGTATTTGGCTCTCTAAGATACTCACCACAAAGATAGACAAATATTGTGAACCAACCCATCGACAAGGCGACGCGGGATATCCTGACATCCATGTATTCCTAAGCGAAGAATGAGGCCAAGATTTTTCAGCTTTAGTTTGACATATATAGGGCAAAGCAAAATGACCGTCCACTGCACATGTTCTACTCTTCACTTTGTGGCCTGTTCAAGAAGCTTCATAGCTTCATGCGGATTATGACCTCCACAAAGCAACATATGACATATATGAACTCCATGATTGAAGTTATCCTAGCTGTGTGACCCAGAGTATGATGCAACACATGCATGACTTCTTACTGAGGCAACCATACCTCCCACGACGGAGGCTTACAGTTGTCTCGATAGGCTTCTTATTCTACATACTGCCACCACACAACCCTCCTCTACAGTGGTTGCTTCTCATGACAGAGGATGTTCTACTCAGTTCAGAGGGCATAGTCCCCGTGGCGGAGGTGGTGGACGTCAGCGTGGTCCTTGCACCTACTGTCATAGTCTAGGATACTCTGAGGACACATGCTACTAGAAGCATGGATACCCCGTATCTGCTTCCATGACGGAGCAGATTGAGTATTCAGACACTATAGCTCCTCAGGTAGATCCATGCCTTGACGACATAGTCTCGTATATTCAAAAAATCATGACTACAGTGGTTGGCACCGGTGCTAAAGGATCCGCAGATACTGCAGTCGCGAATAGAGTCTATTCGAGCTCCTCATGTATCACACATGCTTTTATTAGTAGTAGCAATGCAGATATGGCAGTGGGTCATGGACTCTGGTGCATCCCACCATTTGTATGGAGACATGGCCCAATTTAGGTCTTACAGGACTGTACATCATGTTAGATAGGTCATTATTGCTAATGGGGTCCACCTACCCATTTCTGGACAGGGGGAGGTGCATTTGACGCCATCACCGCGCCTACAGAATGTTTTATATGCCTCTGATTTTTAGATGAACTTACTTTATGTTAGTCAGATTACTAAGGATCTACATTGTTGTGCCATTTTTGACCTTTCTTCTCTTGTGTTTCAGGGCATACTCACGAGCATAGTGATTGGATGTGGCCGTGAGCAGCAGAGGCATTTTTTTTGAGGCTCAAAAAGGGGGAGACACTCTTTGGTGTTCGCCCCAAAAATGTATAAATGAAAAATAAAAAAGTTAATTACAACAAAAGGGAGAAGGAGGAGAAAAAAGTGAAGAAAATCCAAAAGAAGAAAAGAAGAAGCAACCGAACAACACCAGTCCAAACAAACAAGGCCCAACGCCTACACAGAACACCAGTCACCAATAAAGCGCGAGCAAAGGATAAGAGTATTTTCCCGATAGAACCGCTGACCGGAGAAGAGAGCATCGTTCCTTCCCAGCCAAATTCACCACAGTCTTGCAATGGGGGCCAAGAGATCCCGCCTATCTCTGTTCCTGTTGTTCCAAAGAAGCTCGCAAAAAGCAGAAAGGTTGTCCGAGCTTGCCCAAGGCAAATCGTCTCAGATCCCACGAACCAACTGGCACCCGAAGAAAATGTGATCAATAGTTTCCTCCTCCGAATTACAGAGGACACAGATGGCATTGATGTTATCGAAAATTCTAGCACAACGATCGCGCGTCATCAACCTTCGTCTACGAAGAAGCCAAAGGAAGAATCCAATGCACTCCGGCAACCGCAAGCCCCAAAAGAACCCACAATCGCGCACAAGGAGAGCAGCATCGGTAGGAGGTAGAGTAACCAGAGCCCGATAAGCCTTGTGCGTGGAGAAGGAACCGTCCTTCCAACACCAATGATCCACACACTCATTCGGCATAGCAACGTCACGAAGGGCATCCAACAACGAAACAAAATCGTCCACCCGCTGATCCGAGAAGTTCGCGAGAAAGCGCGGACACCAGCAACCATCCAACCAACAATCAGCAACCGACGCATTTTTATGGGACGCTAAGGCAAACAAGCGCGGGAAACGCACCTGCAAAGGACCACAGCCCGACCAATCGTCAAGCCAAAACTTGAAGGAATCCCCCTTCCCCAGCACTGGGATAAACAACGAAGCATTCCTAACAAAAGCGTCCAGCACACTACGCCAAAACGGAGAATGACGAACGATGTGGGCCCCCTGCGCCACCCCCAGCCTATCGACGCCCAAGAACTCCCTGAGAACAGAGATAAAGAAGTTATCACCCTTCCCCCAAATTCTACTCACTCACTTGAGTAAAAGAGCATCATTCACCACCTCCAACCTCCGCACACCCAGACCACCAATCCGCTTAGGCTTAGTAACCTCATCCCAAGTGACAAGATGAAGACCCCTACCCTCCTCCTCCTTCCTTCCCCACAAAAAGCGACGCATACAACGTTTGATCCTTAATCGAACCCCTGCCGGCATACGACGAACAGAGAGGAAATATAAAGGGATAGAGGAGAGCACATACTTAAGAAGAACAAGATGCCCCCCTCTAGAGAGCAATGCCGCGCGCCAACCAGTAAGGCGCGTTTCCACGCGCTCAATAATCAAGCGCCAATCCCGGATTCTGGACCGACCCACCACCAAAGGTAAGCCAAGATAATCAATAGGAAGCTCACCAGCAGGAGATCCTAGCAACCGACCGCACTCCGCTGCCTACTCGTGCGACAAGCCGAAGGGAACCACCTTGGATTTAGAGCCATTAATCATCAAACCCGACAATTCGCTGAAAAGGGCGAGAGTGGTCGCCATACCGGAGACCTCAGCAGTACCACCCTCAATAAAGCATATTGTGTCGTCCGTAAATTGGATCAAAGGCACACAGAGTTCGCCCTTACGGAATTCGTTAGAGAGTTCGACGTCAATAACACGGTCCACCATACGCGCAAGAACATCCGAGGCCAACACAAAGTGGAGGGGAGCGAGGGGACAACCCTGGCGCACCCCCCTTCTTGGTTGGAAGAAGCCACCGACCGCCCGGCCATTGATCAACACCGAGAGGGAGGCGGTGGTGACGCACCTACGCATCCGCGAAATCCATAGTTCAGGGAAGCCTCGCCTTCTCATAACAGACCACAAAAACCGCCACTCCAAGCAATCGTATGCCTTAGCAAAATCGACCTTCCAGAGTACCCCCTTCTTATGATCGTTCTTCCATTCAGCGACCAACTCCGAGGCAACCGCAATGCAATCCGCAATCTGCCTGCCCTTAATGAAAGCAGCCTGGGCCGGAGAGATAAGAGAGTCCAAAACCCGAGCCAGTCGAGTGGTTAGAACTTTAGCAACAATAAGGTAAATGCCATTAGAGACGGAGATAGGCCGATAATCCTCAACACGCTGCACCGCCGAGGATTTAGGGATCAAAACGATGTCGGCCCTATTAATCCGATCAAAGCCAGAGTTACCCGCACAAAAGTCCGACACCACCTCCATAACGTCACCGGCCACCAACTCCCAGAAATCACGATAAAACGCCACCGAGAAGCCATCGGGTTCCGGGGAAGAGTCAACATTTAAGGCCCACACGACCTCCTTAATCTCCGCCAAAGAGATAGGACGAATTAAGAGCCCAGAGTCAGAGGCCAATAGAGAAGGCGCCCCAAGACCCAGCCAGCGCCACCTACGCGGAGAGCAAGTCGACGAGAAGCGCTTGAAATGATCCACAATGGCAATATTCATCTCCCTCTCCCTGCTAACCTGCACACCATTAACAGAGATACCCCGCATCAAATTAAGGCATTTTCTACTACTTGCCACACGGTGAAAGAAGGCCGTATTCGCGTCACCCTCTTTGAGCCATTTTAAACGCGACCGCTGTCGCCATTTAATGTTTCTTTTCTTATCCTCCGCCGCAACCTGAATCTGAGCAGAGAGCCGATCATGAAGCTCCTCTGCCAAAAGGTCCCGCTCGTTCTCCGTCTTATCATGGCGCGCGATGTCCTCCTCCGCCGTCGCCCGAACAACAATGCACGCCAACCTGGAATCCTTCTTGAAGCCCGCAAACACCTTTCGCAACGACGCAAGCTTTTGATCAAGTCTGTGAGCCGCAGAACCCGTAACCGAGACATGAGCCCAATGCTCCTGCACCACCTCCTTGAAGTTAGGCTCCAACAGCCAGCATTTCTCGTAGCGGAAAAGACCCTGAGGCTGATGGCCCTCGCCAGACTCCCAAACAATGGGAGAGTGATCGGAGAAAGAGCGGGGGCGAGAAGACCCCGCACAAAGAGGGGAGGCCTCCAACATCTTCCCAGAGGCCAAGAATCGATCGATTCTAGAACGAGAAGAATTATTCCTCCAAGTGTAAGAGATATCATGCGGGACCAGGCCCTCCAATGCAAGCTCATCCAAAATCTCAATAAAATCAAACGACCCCGGATCCTGGCCACCCCTGCCCCGTGGGCGATCGGAAGAATGGAGCGTGACTTTGAAATCGCCCCCCAGGAGCCAGGGAAGCCCCCCGAACATAGAGGCCGCCGCGCGAAGGTCCTCCCATAAATCCTTCCTCATGACATGGCACGAAGGGGCATAAATACAAGAAAACACCATCGGCTCCCGAAACTCAGCCCAAGTTAAGACATCCGAGATCATATGTCTCCCCACCAGAACCGAGCTGAAAGAGAACACCGCAGAACACCAAGCAATCAAGAAGCCCCCCGCCGAGCCCAGCGCATCCACCGCACGGAACTCGTCCAAAGAACCCGCACCTAAAGAGCGCCAGAGGGTATCATCCACACCTCGCAATTTCGTTTCTTGGATAAGAGCAATATCACAGCACCACTCGGACAAACACGAGCCCAAGGAGCGACGCTTGTCAGCCTCCCCAAGGCCCCTTACATTCCAAGATAGAACCTTCATTAAAAACCACCACAACTTCCCCCAAGGCCACAGAGCCCAGCGGCTTCCGCCACTGCCTCCCGCCGAGTCGCACAAGAATGCCTCACCAAAGAGGCCTGCCGGGAGCTTTACGCCTCCTGTACCTCTTCCCCAAGCGCCTATCAGATAGGCCTCCCCCGTCGCAAGCACCAGCCGAGTCCGAGGAGACCTCCAAGGAGGAGGCGACAACCACGTCCGAAGAGGCCCCCAAAGGGGAAGCGATGGAAGCCGACGCCAACTGCTCCTCCCTCACGTCTGAAAGGTCCCACACTTCCTCGATGTGGACCCTGGGCAAAACCGCATCAGATTCAGGCAAGATAAACGGGGCATTCAGTAAAAAAGCCCTCGGCCAAGATCCGAAGTTGAGGGACCCGCCAGCAAGCAAGTGACCACGACCCGTCATAGGACCCGAGTAACGAAAAAGCAGCGCAGAAGCCGACAAAATGGGACGAGAATGATGAAAGGAATCCACCTCGGACGCCCTCAACTTGGAGAAGCCAGGAGTTGCAGACGACAGGCACGAAACCCGAAGAGGCACATCGAAGGGACCAGAGGCGTCATGCATGAGGTGCGACGCTTCGGTAAAATCCCCGAACCGCGCCAGCTGGCACCCTGAAGGCGAAACATCGCTCCCTGCCCCCGAACTGAACGAATCGGCCAGCACCGCCACGCGATCAGCCACCGACGCCGTCGAAGGGGCGACGATGGACAACTCCACCTTGAATCGCCACCGGCCAACGTTCAGAGAACCGAAGAAGATCTTGCCATGCGCCCCACTGAGAAAACCCTTGCTGCACTCCAAGAGGACCCGAGTAACCTTCCAATCCGCCTCCGGTGCAAGACCATCTTCCACGACCGCCAAAATCTCCCCCCATCAACGGAATGCCTTGCCGAGACAAGGGACAGTCCTCGAGAGGAAGGGAACACCACGAAGCTCCGCCACACACACCTCAGTGTCTGAAGAAGCACCATCTGCTACTCGGAGCAATCTCCACGCAACATCTTTGGTAGATCCATTTCGCAGCAGCCTATCCCGTTGATCCAGGGACAAGCCTCGCACACAACACCGAGAAGAATCCAAGACTATGAAGTCTCCACGGAAGAGAGGGCCCATGAAGCCAACAAGATGAGACCTGACAACATCCCAGGCCACGTTGCACCGATGAGCCACCCCCACTGCCTCGACGCGCCTGCCGTCGTCATGCACCCCCTTCCCAAGCACCGCCTTCCCATGCATCACCTTCCCATGCACGTTCTCTCGTTGCAAGCCATCCCCCATCTACGAAACATCCCCCACTGTCGCCAACCCATCCGAGGCACCATCAACACCCACCTTCTCACCCGCACCAGGAAGAGCGTGCGGATACGAGGCAACCGCACCACCCACCACAGTGCCCGCACCAAGAAGACCATCGCCCGACGAGCAGGAACGAGGAGCCACCACCTGAGCGAAAGAGCGCACCTCCCTCCTGGCAACAGCTCCGTTGAACGTCGAACGAGAGGCCGACATGCGCCGCGGAATCCCCCAAGAAGAGAACAACCCGGACTGAGGAGGGCCACGACCATGAAGGAGCCTACATGAAGCTTGGCGATGACCCGACTTCCCACATGCATAACAACGAGCAGGAATTAAATTGGTCCAACCTCCTCATGTTGGTGCATCTACCATTCCTATTGGATCAGTCTCACTGTACATGTGGCACCTTCGTTTTGGCCACTTTCCTCTGCAGAAGCTGTGCCATGTCCTCTCACAGATCTTCACGCGATCTTCTTTCCAGTACAAGGCTTGCCAACTTGGGAAGCATCATCGTTCCTCATTTCCATCTCGTTAGAGTCGGAGCAGTTCTCGGTTGTTTGAGCTCCTTCATTTAGATATCTTGGGTCCGAGTCGTGTCCCTGATCGTCAGAGACACCATTTTTATCTGGTTGCCGTTGATGAATTTTCTAGACTTTCTTGGGTTTTCCTCTTAAAGAATAGTTCCGAGGTTGGGTTTGCCATTAAGTCATTTCATAAATGAGATAAATAATATTTTTTCTGATGTTGTCAAGTATCTGCACTCTGATAATACCTTGGAGTTTTGCACCTTACAACTATCTGAGTTTCTCAAGTCTCTTGTCATTGTACACCAGGCCTCGTGTGCCTATATATCTTAGCAGAATGGTATTGCCAAGCTTAAACATCGTCATTTATTCGATGTGACCAGAATCCTGTTGATTTAGAGTCGTGCTCTCCATGCTCATTAGGGTGATGCGATTCTCACTGCATGCTACTTAGGGAACAATATGCCTGTGGAGAAGAGAGATAAATAAGATATCTATTCCATAGGGTTAGGATCTCTTATATATAGAGAAAACCCTAAGAATACAAAAGGAAAAATACATAAATACCCTGAGAAATTACAGAACTCGAAGGGTTGAAGGTTACGGAACCTGAAGGGTTACAAACATAATTGTAAGTATAATAACTCTAACACTCCATCTCAAGTTGGAGCATATCTGTCGATCATGCCCAACTTAGATACTAAGTACATGAGGCGTTTCCTTGGAAGAGCCTTTATGAAGATATATGCAAGTTGAAGTTCAATGGAGATGTGTGGAGTGTCGATTCGTCTTCCTCATATTGCATCACGAATGAAATGGCAATTAACTTCAATGTGTTTTGTCTGCTCATGGAAAACTGGTTTGATGGTGATGTACGTGGTAGACTTGATGTCACAATATAAGGGTACAGGAGTGGCGACTGACAACATGACAAGTTTTGTTAGGAAAGAGACAAGCCATGTGATCTCACAGGTGGTATGAGCCATTGCCCTGTATACTGCTTCCGCACTGGATCTGGAGACTACTATCTGCTTCTTGCTTCGCCAAGTGACAAGGTTATCCCCAACAAACATGGCATAGCCTGCAGTGGATCGACGATCCTCGGGAGAGCTAGCATAATCAGAATCTGTATAGGCGTAGATATTAGTGCGCCCATTCACCCCATAGAAAAGTCCATGTCCGGGAGATTCCTTCAAATATTGAAGGATCAAAAGAATATCCCGCCAGTAACTGTAAAGAGGCTTCTCCATATGCTGACTGGCTCTGCTCACAACATTTGACATATCTGGCCTAGTAACAATGAGATAAAGTAATTTTCCCACTAAGCTTTTGTACCGTGTTGCATCCTCAAAAGGTGGATCTGTAAATGCTGAATATTTTCTCACTTATGTAGGGATGCCATATGGCTTGCATCCAAGTAGTCCTGCCTCAGTCAGAATATCGAGGCAATACTTCCTCTGTGAAAAATGGAGCCCCTTTCTTTGTAGTGCGTATTACCTTGATGCTAAGAAAATAACGAAGTTGGCCGAGGTCTTTCGTGATAAAGACCATCCGGAGGAAGGTCTTGGTCTCTTAAATGCCGTCTACATCATCTCCTATGATAACCATATCATCAACATAGACATCAAGAATGATCGTGCTAGTAGACCGCCGTCTAAGAAAGATAGAGTAGTCAGACGTTGTCCTCTGAAAATCGAATGTGTTGATCGCTGTAGTGAGCCTGTCAAACCATGCCCTGGTGTTAAGATATTTATGTTATTGTGTCAGTTTTCCTATATTGTTTATTTCTATTGCCCTGTTTATGTAATTTATCCTTAGAGCTTTTCTCCTATATAAGAGAGCTCTAGGGTTAGATGGAATATAACTTTTATTCTTTCTTTCCACATGGTATCAGAGCGTCTGTCCTAGATTGGAGCCTGTGCCATAGATCCCTACTCCCACCAAAACCCTATACGCTCGCGCGCCTACCCGCTCCTGAGCGTCACCGCCGTGCGCCTCCGCCTGCGCTCCTGCACGCCACCGCGCCTTCGCCTGCATTACTGCGCGTCACCGCGTGCATCGCCGCGCGCTGCTTTGCGCATCTGCGCGTAGCTATGCGCCGTTGTACGCATCTGTGTGCCAGCGCACGAGTGCATCAGTGCTGGCCTGCGCAGGTCTGAACCTGCAACACCACCTCGAGCCACTGGTTGGCCTTTGGTTTGAGTGTCTAGGGTTTGTCTTGATCATCTAAAGACACCTTAGCCTTCCGGAGGAGTCTTCAGAGAATGGAGGTGATTGTGATATGAGTCTACACCCACAATCACTTTCCTACATGTCCGTGTAGGCATTCTTGTATAAGTTTGTAACCCCAGTCGATAGAGATCGTTGTCATCATGTCGGACAACAAGGCAGATATTCCATCCATGGATGCCTTCAAAGGTCCAACACCCATTGTGAAGATGGATGGGACGGACTATGAACTGTGGGCCATGCAGTTCATGAGTTTGATGCAGTGCAATGGGAATAAGCATATTCTCACACAAGAGGAACCTGCTGATAAGATGGGGGTTAACGCCTCATGGGAGGCAGATGATGCCTATGCACGAGTATGGTTATCTGGCACAATATCCATGGAGATGGCCAATGACATTCTGAATCAGCCCATTGCGAAGGCTATGTGGGATATCCTCGCCGCTACATATTTTTATGCAAAGAACGAGTCGAAGATTCTGCAGCTTTAGCATGTCATCTTCAGTTCAAAGCAAAATGGTCGTCCTCTTCATACCCTATATACTTCTCTAAGGGGTATGCTTGAGAAGTTACATGGTTACATTCCCATGACTGCTACACCAGAACAACTCAAAACATATAGGGATTCAATGATGACATGAGTATTTCTAGCGGTACTTGATCATGAGTATGATGCAACCAGAGCACATATTCTCACAGATGCTACCATACCTCCTATGGAGGAGACATATTGCCGGTTGAGTAGACTCTCCATATCTCTGGGTGGCATCCAACCGTCTCAAACGTCCTCAGCCATGACTGTGACAGCATCTCGTAGTAGGGGCGAACCTCCACCATTTCGAGGACGAGGTGGCCGTAGCAGGGGAGGGGGTAGTCGGCCCCCTCGGCAGTCGTGCACGTACTGTCACATGACAGGTCACACCGAGGAAACATGCTATTTCAAGCACGGGTTCTCGGCTACTACAACTCGTGTTGCAGAACAGACTCAGCAGGCAGGGTGTCCTTCACATGTCTCTAATCAGAGGTTTGATGATTTGGTGGCGCGACTTAGAGAGATCATGCCTAGTCAAGGGTCAGCAAGTTCTTCAGGATCTTCGGAGGTAGCTGCATCAACATCAGCATCCACGTCAGGTACAACCTACACTCTTACTAGTTGTTACATGGCAGATTTGTTAGAGTGGATCATGGATTCATGAGCATCTCACCATCTCTGTGGTGACAGAAGTCAATTGAATGATTTTCGTCCATCTCAGACAGGACGATCGGTGATAATAGCTGATGGGGAACACTCTCCCATTACTAGTCAGGGGGAGGTGCAATTGTCTCCTGCGATGCGGTTTCAGAATGTCCTTTATGCTCCTGAATTTTCAATGAATTTATTTCAATAAGTCAAATCACTAAAGACTTACATTGTCGTGCCATATTTGATCCATCTGCTCTTGTGTTTCAGGACATTCTCACGGGCACGGTGATTAGATCTGGTCGTGAGCAAGGGGGTCTCTACAGACTGGTGCAATCACCTTATGCTGGTGTCTCTTCTCTTCGTGCTGGATCTGTTTCTCCCTATACATGGTATCTCCGGTTTGGTCATCTTCCTCTACAAAAGCTGTCACGTTCTTCCACAGATTTCCCCTCGCACTATCCTTCAATGTGAGGCCTGCCAGCTTGGGAAGCATCATCGGTCTACATTTCATAGTCGTCCGGGTCCAAGTAGTCATAGTCTGTTTGAGTTGATCCATTTTGATATTTGGGGTCCTAGTCGTGTCCCAGATCTTCAAGGACACATATTTTATGTTGTTGATGTTGATGAGTTTTTTAGGTTGTCTTGGGTTTTTCTTTTTAAGAACAAATCTGATGCTGGTCATGTTATTTAGTCTTTTATTAATGAAATAAAGAATGTTTTTTCTGCCAGAGTCAAGTACATACGTTCTAATAATGTTCTAGAATTTTGCAATACTCAACTCTCTCAATTTCTTAAGTTTCTTGGTATTGTGCATCAGACATCTTGTGCGTATACCTCCCAACAGAATGGGGTGGTTGAAAGGAAACATCGCCATCTTTTGGATGTTACCAGAACAATCTTGATTCAGAGCTGTGCTCCTCATTCCTACAGGGGAGATGCGGTTCTAACTGCTTGCTATCTGGTAAATCACATGCCTTCTTCGTTGTTAAGGGAGCATATCCCGTTCTTGACTGCGTTTCTCGAGATGGATCTTTTCCCGCTTATGCCTCGTGTCTTTGGTTCTGTTGCGTTTGTTCATCATCACTCTCCTGGTCTTGACAAGCTCTCTCCCAGATCTGTCAAATGTGTATTTGTTGGATATTCCAAAACCCAAAAGGGATATCATTGTTTTGACCTGGTTCAACGAAAGTACTATGTCAGTGCTAATGTCACCTTCTTTGAGTCCATTATGTATTTTTCTCTCACAGGTGACAGGCTTACTCCTTCAGAGGATGGAGAACATATCTATATGCCTCCTCCTCCATCATTACCATGTTCTACACCACCACCTCCTCTACCAACACCACCACTACCACCACCTCCTATTTTCTTTCCTCAGCGATAGCCCCATGCTCATGCACCTCCTCCATCATCCAGCACGCCCGAGGTATGTACTGAACATTTGAGTTCTTCTAATGGCACGGGTGATTTGCTTGTACAGACAGAGGTACAGAATGCAGATACTATCTCTACTACTCCTGCTGACAATCTGGATATTCCTATTGCACTTCGACGGCAGAAACGTGTACGTATGTTGCACCCTGTTGGTTCTCATGTTTTCTCGTCTGTCCAAGGATTTTGAGCACTTTGTTGTGGGTTGTCAGCTGTAGAGATACCATGGTCATATCAGGAGGCAATGCAGAGAAGTCAGTGGCGTTTAACTATGGAGGAGATGGTGGCATTATAGTCGGAGGTACTTTGAGTATAGTCAATGCTCCATCAGGTGCGTCTGTTGTTGGAAACAAGTGGGTCTTCACTGTGAAGCATCGGGCTGATGGTACAATAGACAGATACAAGGCCAGTTGGTTGCTCGTGGGTTCACCCAGACTATGGGGTGGACTATCAGGACACGTTTTCTCCTGTGACACGTCACTTTACCTTGCGGATTCTTATTGTTGTTGTTGTGGTACGTGATTGGCCACTTTTATAGTTGGATGTAAAGAATGCTTTCCTGTATGGTGATTTGCAGGAAGAGGTCTACATGCAACAACCACCTGGGTTTGCTGCTGAGGGGAGTCCAGTATGGTGTGCCGTCTTCGTAAGGCTATATATGACCTTAAGCAGAGTTCGATGGCTTGGTTTCAGAAGCTCTCAGAGTTGATTGAACAGAAGGGGTTTGTCAGATCTACTGCAGATCATACTCTCTTTGTAAAGAGACACCAACGAGGTATTGTGGTCATCTTGGTGTATGTTGATGACATTGTTATCACTGGCAGTGATGCACAGGGCATTCAAGCAACTAAGGATTTCCTTGGACAACAGTTTGTTACCAAGGACCTGTGTACACTTCGTTACTTCCTTGGACTGGAATTTGCTCGTAATCAGCAAGGTATGGTGATGACATAAAGGAAGTATGTTACTGATCTTCTATCTGAGATAGGTATGACGGGATGTAGACCTATTACTACCCCTATGGACCCTAATGCGAAGCTTCATGATGACGGATCTGAGGAGGTGGACAAGAGATGATAAAGAGAGCCGATAGGGAAATTATTGTATGTTACCATTACTAGGCATGATATATCTTTTGCTGTGATTAGAGTAAGTCAGTTCATGGAGCAACCCAGGCAGGCGCACATGGATGCAATCTTCATGATCCTGAGATATCTGAAGTCATCCCTAGGTGCATGTCTTTTGTTTAGAAGAGATACGTCTCTCTCAGTTACAGGGTGTGCAAATGCAGATTATGCTGGGTGTCCTAATGACAGGACGTCTACTTCAGGCTTCATTGTGTTTGTTGGCAGCTCACCAGTATCATGGAAGAGTAAGAAACGAACTGTTGTTGCTCGATCCAGTATAGAATCAGAATATAGGGCAATGGCCCAAGGTAGTATTGAGGTGATGTGAGTCAAATCTGTCTAAACTGATTTGACAATTGATGTACCTCTTCCTATGCATCTTAAATGCGATAATCAGGCATCTTTGTTTATAGCTAATAATCCAGCATTCCATGAAAGAACGAAGCACATTGAAGTGGACTGTCACTATACTCGTGATTTGATCCAAAAGGGGCTTATTTCAACATCTTATGTAGCATCAGGAGACCAGATTGCAAACATGTTTACTAAGGCTCTGGCTAGAGGTCCTTTTCATCATTGTTGTTTCAAGCTGAGCATGAGAGATATATATGCTCCAACTTGAGGGGCAGTGTTAAGATATTCATGTTATTCTATCAGTTTTCCTATATTGTTTATTTCTACTGTCCTGTTTATGTAATTTATCCGTAGAGCTTTTCTCCTATATAAGAGAGCTCTAGGATTATATGGAATATAACTTTTGTTCTTTCTTTCAACACTTGGAGCTCTGCTTCAGGCCATAAATGGCCTTGCGTAGTCGACATACATGTTCCCCCTCGACTACATACCCTGTGGTTGCTTCATGTAGACCTCCTCCTCAAGATCATCATAAAGAAATACGTTCTTCACATCAAGTTGATAAATGGGCAAAGTTTTGTTGGCAACAACAGAGAGAATGGTACGTATCGGTCCATTCTGGCAACAGGCGAGAAGATCTCAAAATAATCAACTCCAAAAGTTTGTGTAAAACCTTTGGCAGCAAGTCTGGATTTCAACCTGTCAATAAAACCATCAGGCGACTATTTGGTCGTGAAGACCCATCGACAAGCCACATGGTGAACTCCTGGGGGACCGACACAAGATCCCATGTGCCCCGGGAGGTAAGTGCACTCATCTCCTCATCCATGGCCAATCGCCAACCATGATCCTGCATTGTACTGAAATGATCTCTTGGAACAGAAATAACATTCAGAGTATCTGCAAATCTCTTGTCACAGCTAGATAAACCATATGTAGAAGTAAAATGTTACATGGGGTGATATGTACATTGCCTTTTTTGCTTACGTAGAGCTATATGAAGCTCCTCGGGTACATCCGGGGCAGCAGTGGTGGGAGCATTCGAAGTGGTCATATCGTCCTGCATAAAAGGGACAGGCAAAGGTACAGACACTGGTGTAGAAGGTATAAAAGTATGCTGACGAGTATAGACGATTGGTGGAGGATGGAGGTTCAGAGGAATGTCACTCACACTATGTGAAATAACCTGTTTGCTTAAAGAAAGTGACATCAGCATACCCATAATATCAACGCCCAACATGATCATAGCAACGATAGCTTTTTTGGGTACGAGAGTACCCAAGAAAGATACATTTGATAGCATGAGAGGATAATTTGTCAGCTGCATGAAAGTTATGAACATAGGCAATACAACCAAAAATTCACAAAGGTATGGGAAAAAAGACTCAGCAGGGTAAAGTAAGGAAAATGGAGTTGTCCCTTCTAGAACAGACGAAAGAACACAGTTGATGAGATAAACTGCAATAAGGATAGCATCTCCCCAATAATGTTTAGGAACACTCATTTGACTAAGAAGAGATATGGCAATATTTAGCAAGTGTCGGAGTTTCCTCTCAGATACATTCTATTGTGAGGTATATGGACATTATGTTTGGTGAACAGTTCCTTGGGATGCAAAGAAAGAAGTGAAGTCTTGTTGGGTTAACTCAAGAGCATTATCAGTGCGAATGATCTTAACTATGCTAGAAAAGAAGGTTTTAACATATTGAAAGAAATTTCTGACAATTTGTTAATCTCTAAACGCTCCTTTAATAGATATATCCAAGAAGATCAACTATAATCATTAAAGGAAACTATAAAATAGCGATGGCCATTTAATGTGCAGATTGGACAAAGTCCCCAAACATCACAATGAATAAGATGAAAAGTAGCAGTACTACGGTACTTAGTACAGACAGGAAACGAAGCTCAATGGTATTTCCCGAACTGACACGTCTCGCAATGAAAGGGCTTCAGAGCAGAGAGTTCAGGAAACATCACGGAGATGGCCTTGGCAGAGGGATGCCCAAGGTGCAGATGCCATAAGAGTGGATTTTCAGAGATGGACGCAACACCAACAAAATTGGAATCCGATGTTATGTCATGATAATATAGGTCGTTCTTCTCATGACCCCACCAAAAATTTGCCTCGTCTGAATGTCTTGAAAATAGCAACAAGACTCATCAAATATCACGCGGTAATAATGCTTAATAGAAAGCTTGTGAATTGATAGTAAGCTAAGAGGAAAATTGGGAGCACAATGAACCCAGGAAGTCGAAGCTTGGAAGAGAATTTCATAGTTCCGACAATAGTAATCGGTGATTGAGTCCCACTAGCGACTTGAACTGACTTCACAGAGATAAATGGTACGGAAGAGGTAAGTAGACTTCCTTCTCCGATGAGATGAGTAGAGGCACCGGAATCAATAATCCAAGTTGGAGCAGGAGTGACATCAGAGTTGGTTATTGTACCTGAAGGAGTAGCCAGAGCAGCAGTGGTAGTGTTACTAATGGTAGTAGGCCCTGGAGTCTGAAGGATCTGCATCAGGCACGGGTAATCTGCGTCGTTAAGATGAATAGTCTTGCCACTGGAGGTTCCTGTAGGCGATGCTTCTTCCACATCATAGGCATTGTTGGGCGTGATAAGAAGGCACGCCAAACTTCTGCCAGCATTATCCAGTCGGGTGGTTCCACCTACCTCAATGAGTGCATGGGGTAATAGAGTCTTGCCCACGGCCACGGCGAAAGTCACGACCTCGTCCAGGTTCCCATCCAAGACCACGACTTGGATCACGACAACGTCCTCCTCATAAGCCATATCTGCCTCCTCGCTCAGATGAAATGATGTTTGCAAAGTTTTCTATTGAAGGTAAGACGAGAGACCGAGCAACCGATGTCTCGAGTTCCTCAAGTTAGCCAAAGATGACCTTCATTGTTGGCCGTGTGTCTGATATAAGAAATTGCTCCTTTGTTGCATGGTATCTAGAATGTAGGCCATCAAGAAAGCGATATACCTGCTAGTCAGAACGCTCTTGTATCTGTTTGGTGCAACATGAGGGCTGGAATATTGCAATCTCCTCATACAGCCTGGAGAGATGTCTGTAGTACTCGATGAGAGTGGAATCACCTGAGATGCCAACTAGATTAGCTTGTAAATTTCTGCAAGGTATGACTTCATCTTCTTCTGGGAGTATGTTTGCTCAAGATCCTCCCACATTTTCATAGTTGTATTTTTGTAAAGAAGATTTGAGGCAATGCAAGCTTCAATACTATTGGTCATCCAGTTGCTAACCATGTAGTTGTATGTCTGCCAATTGTCGTATTCTTTATCCTTTTCATCTAAAGGATCTTTGGTTAGAATGTAGAGTTTCCTCTGACCACCAATGAACACCATAAAAGATCGAGACCAAAGCACGTAATTTTCTGTGCCCTTGAGTTTGATAGTAGTGCCTTGTGTCATAATATTCGTGGTCAAGAGCTTTGTCTTGGTAGAAGAATGCGCCATGGTGGTCTTAAAATGGAAAGAAGTTCTTGTGATCAACTAAGGATGCATGATAGGGCTAGAAAATGTCCTAAAACTCACGTTTGCCCTTGAAGAAGGGCTGAAAATCCTCAACGGACAACAAATTTGGATTCATGGAAGTGTTGAGCAGCGCTAGTGGAAGGGTTGTGACCTTCTGGTGGCAGTAGTAGGCCTCCGTAGGTGGTTCCAGCAGCACCGGTAGGTGTTGGAGATGCTTCTTTGGGGTCGAGCTGCTGCACTAGAGACGATTGGATGGCCTTGAGCAGGGCCCTCGTTCGGGGAAGAGGGCCTGCGCAAGCTTTTGCGAGGCTTGAAGGTAGCAGTGGAGATTTTAGGTCATATTCTCGGTCTAGGACCGTTGCTCTGATACCATGTAGAGAAGAGAGACGAATGAGATATCTATTCCATAGGGCTAGGGTCTCTTATATAGAGAGAAAACCCTAGAGAGTACAAAAGAAAAAATATATAAATACCTCTGAGGGGTTATAGAACCCGAAGGGTTGAAGGTTACAGAAGCCGAAGGGATACAAACATATTGTAAGTATAATAACTCTAATAATGCCTTCCTCTGTTTTGGGAGAAAAGGTCCTTTCTTGATCGTGTTTTGCGAGAAGGATCTGTTCTCCCTTACACTCGTTTTTTTTGGATTTGTGGCCTTTGTTCACAATCTTTTGCTTGATCGTGACAAGATCTCTCCCATAGCTTTCAAGTGTATTTTTGTTGGTTACTCTCGTACCCAAAATGGTATCGTTGCTTTGATCCGCTTCGATGGAAATACGTTGTCAGTGATGACATTACATTCTTTGAATCTGTCATGCTTTTCTCTCCTACAAGTGACAGACTGGCCCCATCTGAATCTGATGAGGAGATCTACATGCCTCCACCTCCCTTGCCACCACCATTGCCATTGCCATCTCCATCGGACCGCCCCCATCTATAGCACCTACACTTACTCCTGTGGATGCCCCTAGACCGCCACCCACCTTGTCTCAATTTTTGCCACATATGTTTACTCACAGGTCTCACTCTGTTCCCCCTGCTCATATGTCTTCTCATCATCCAACACGGCTCAGGTATGTAATGAGCACATTATTTCTACTGATGGTACTATTGAGTTGTCAGTGCAGCAGGATTCCTTACATGATGAGCAGATACCCTCTCAAGAGGGAAACTTATAGGTTCAAGAGATGACAAATGATCTCGATATGTCGATTGCTTTGCGAAAGCAGTGACGCACTTGTGCTTCATATCCTCTAGTAACACACGTTTATTTGAGCAGACTTTCAAAGGATTTCGGGAGATTTACCTTGACACTGCCAGCTGTGGAAATACCATAGACATATTAGGAGGCTATTCTAGACAGTCAGTGGCGTCTTGCTATGAAGGATGAGATGGCCGCGCTACAATCGTGTGACACGTGGAGCCTTCTTTCAACTCCAATTGGCGTATCCGTTGTTGGATATAAGTGTGTTCATAGTGAAGCACCGAGCAGATGGTAGTGTGGATCGTTAAAAGGTGAGACTTATGGCACGTGGGTTCAACCAGATATATTGGGTGGACTATCAGAATACATTCTCTCTCCAGTGGCTAGACATTCTGCTCTATGTATCCTTCTATAAATTGCGGTGACACATGATTGACCCCTCTATCAGCTTGATGTGGAGAATGCTTTTCTATATGGTGACCTATAGGAAGAGGTTTACATGCAACAACCACCTGGATTCGCTACTAAGGTTGAGTGTCAGAAGGTTTGCAGGCTTCACAAGGCAATTTATGACCTTAAGCAGAGTCAAAGAGCATGGTTCCAGAAGCTCTCGGACTTGATAGAGCAACATGGGTTTGTGTTGAAGAGTTTTATGTTATGCCATTGTTTTACATTTATTTATTTTTTATCCGTAATATGTAGTTTACCGATTATGGTTTCTTCTATATAAGAGAACCATTCGGCTCTATGAACAACTACAACAAATATTCTCTTCCACATGGTATCAGAGCGTCAACCCTAGACTGGAGCCCTGAGCTGAAAAAAACCCTAACCCTATCTCCATCCCATCTCTGTGCGCTGCCCAACACCTCTAACAGGGTTGTCCGCTGCCCCTAGCGGCATAACACGCCGCCCAGCACTCCAACGAGGTCGTGCGCCATTGCAAGCGGCACCCAGCGCTGCCACACAACAGCTCATGTGCCATCCAGCGGCTCTAACACCGTCACCGAGCGACCTCGAACGTCGCCAACAACTTGGTGCCACCCGACAACATCGTAAGGTGCTGCAGCCAAGGTTTTAAAAAACGTGAGGCGTTTCAAGGCGTAAGCCTCACTCGTGAAAGATTTTTTTCATAAAATATAATAATTAATCGTAATTACAATCTTCAAGTTCTAGAAACTAAATAGTTATGATTAAATATATAACTCCATGATATTTCAAGGCTAACATCATGTTTTAAACACCCAAGTTATATAATTCTCTTTTTTTAAACTCTAAATAGGTAAGGAGTCAAGTAGATATGGATATGTAAGCACAATAATAGGTAACTCTCTGTAAAATTTAAAGTTTTGAATAAAATTTAACTAAAGGGACTAGATGTAACCTACCATTTTCAAAATTAGGTGAGATATGTGTCATTCAGTTGAGAACGATAAGAGAGTAAGCAGTGAATATGTGATCACTTTTTACTTTACCGTAATAATTGAGGGATAAAATACTTGAATATTACATGCTATGATCATCTTTGTTCATGCATGATTTGATGTGTATTAATTTAGTCTTGATTGAATAGAAGAAAAGATGAGGCTTGTTTACAAAAATATACTTTTCAAAATTTAGGTCAAAGTAGGGGACTTGCATCCAAACATTTTAATAAAGAAAGCATTTATGCTTGATTCATACTAAAGAATAGAGGTATTAGATTTAAGCACTCAAGACTCAATTTTTTGTTCATGTTGATTTATAAAAAACATGCATAACAAAATAAAAATAAGATTAATACGTTAATAAATTTAAAAAATACATTTAAGTGAATCATGAGCTTAAAACTTGAAAATAAATGTCTAAGAAAGATGAAAAGCTCACAATCGAAAAGAAAAGGAAAAAATATTGCAGAATTTTTTTTTCAAAACAGCCCATTCATGAGGCAGCGCCTCATAATCCTCGAGGCGCACGCCTCATTGAGACTGAATGAGGCTATAGCCTCGAGGCGTATGCCTCAGCGCCTCGAGGCGCGTTTTTAAAAACAATGGCTGCAGCAGCCCACGCGCTGTCGGTAGCCCTCGGTTGCGCAACCTGTGGGCCAGTAGCTCCTTGCATGTTGTCACACTCCTGTCCAGATCTTCGTGAAGCCCTAAAATCATGATTTTGGTCTATTTTCAATGATTTAGGGTCTGATTTACCCTATTTTTTATCGAAATCAGACCACGTTCCTTCTGTAGATAGTTGCAATACAAGTCTAAGATCACAACCATCTTGTTTCATGTTCGTTTAGACGCAACACGATCGGTCTAAGGTCTCAGTGATTGTTCACGATGTCAGAAAGTGGAGTTGATACACTATCTACGGGTGCCTTCAAGGGTCCCGCACCTATTGCCAAGATGGGCAGTACCAACTACGAGTTGTGGGCAATGTGGTTTATGAATCTGATGTAGTGCCATGACAAGAAGCGTATTCTGACGTAGGATGAGCTAGTGGACAAGACTTGGACTAACGCCTCATGGGAGGCTGATGATGCTTATACCAAGGTATGACTGTCTGGTACCGTTTCTATGGAGATAGCCAACGATATCCTTAATCAAACCACAACAAAAGCAATGTGGGACATTCTTGCAGGGACATACTCTCAAGCGAAGAATGAGTCGAAGATACTTCAGCTCCAACACGATATCTTCATGACAAACATGGTGATCATCCCCTTCACACCCTGTATACATCTCTGAGGGGTATGTTTGAGTGCCTTCATATCTACATACCCCTGATGGCCTCTCCATAGCAGCATAATGCTTATGGTGATTCCGTCATGATTGGTGTATTTTTGGCTGCCCTCAACCCAGAATATGATTCGATTCGCTCTCAGCTTCTTACCGATGCTACAATACCTCCTATGGAGGAAGCATACCACAGGTTGAGTCGATTGAGTATCTCCTCTGCCACGCCTTCCCAGACATCATCAGCTATGTTTACATCACATGGTAGAGGTGGATCTACTCTCAGGGGATGAGACACACACGACAGAGGCGATTCACACCCACATCAGGCATGTTCATACTACCACTGATCATATCATTCATAGGATACATGCTACTCCAAGCACGGATTCCCATCACCAGCTTGTGCCGCAGAGCAGAGTCAGACTACTGATCTCACGGATCATTGTTATGATGATTTTGTTGCTCGCTTGAGAGAGATCATGCCTCCAACAGCTATATTTTCCAGCACCAGTCCATCAGACACTGCAACATCTGCTTCTACTAGTATCTCAGGTATTACTCATGCATTTAGTAATCATTCCCGACCAGATCCTTCAGAGTGGATAATAGATTCTGGAGCATCACACCATCTTTGCGAAGATAGATTGCAGTTTGGTACATGTAATCCAACACAACCATGTAGATCGGTAGTGATGCAGATGGGACTCAGTCCCAATTACTGGACAGGTGAATGCTCATTTGATACCCTCCATACACCTGCAGAATGTTCCCTGCCTTTTCCATGAATTTACTGTATATTAGTCAAATTATAAAATATTTACACTGTCGTGCTATATTTGACCCTAGTTCCTTGCTTTTCAGGATATACTCACGAGTTAGGTGATTGGATATGTGGCCGTGAATATGGAGGGCTATACAGGTTGTCTCATTCTCCGTATGCTGGTGCCACTTCTCTTTTTGCAGGATCCATTTTCTCATACACGTGGCATCTCAGATTCAACCACCTACCACTGCATAGAATTTATCGTCTCATACTTGACGTCTTTATCAAATCTATTTTTCAGTATGATTCATATGAACTTGGAAAGCATCATCGGTCCAACTTTCCAACTCATCAAGGTCAGAGTAGTCATGGTCTGTTCAGTGTTCACGAAAGCGGTCTGTGCGGCCGCATATGCGGCCGCATAAGCGTATGCGGTGCCCTCAGCGCACCGCTTTCCTGAAGCCCTGCATTATGCGCCCTGTGCGCTTATGCGGGCCGCATATGCGGGCTGTGCGGCCGCATATGCGGTCTGTGCGGCCGCATATACATATTTTTTATTTTTTTTGTTTTTTAAATTTGTGTTGCATTTTTATTGTGTTATTTATGCCATGTTTTTTCTTGCTTTAGCATGTATGCCAACCAAGCATTCCATTATCATTTAAATCCATCATCAAAGTAGTTGTACTGCGAGATTTGAGTAAGCACACAAGTAAAAAAAGAATAATATACTAATAATTTAGCAAACTAATTTAGTCAACTAATAGTTATTATGAATGCAATATATTATATGTAAAGTTTGGTACTTTTAATGGAGGATCAGTTATAAATATAAAGACAGAGATAAATGACATTCTATTCAACAACAGAGGCATTTTGTGCGTTAACTTTTTATTTTGTTGATTGTTGTCAATTATTTTGTGTGTTAATTGTTCTATTGAAGTATTGATATTTGATTGATAGAGATTGTTTTGAACTCTATATGAAAGTTATTTTTCTTAGATCTTCTATTGGACCACAATTATTAGTAAATTTAGTTCTATTGTAGTCACTTTTGTATATATTTATTTATTTTTAAATAAAAAATTAGGAAACCGCGTAGAACCGCATATACCCCGCATATGCCCCCGCATACCGCTTAAGCGCTATTCAGTGACCTGTCCGAACGCATACGCATACCGCTTTCCTGAACCTTGGGTCTGTTTGATTTATTTCATATGGATATGTAGGGTCCAAGTCGTGTACTTGATCATCAAGGACACATGTATTATCTTGTTTGTGTTGATGATTTTTCCAGACTATCCCGGGTCTTTCTTTTAAAGCAAAAGTCTGAGGCGAGTACTATTATCCAAAATTTTGTGTTTGAATCAAAAATATGTTCTCTGCCTCAATAAAATACATTCGTTTAGATAATGCGCTTGAGTTTTGTTCTACACATTTGTTACAATTTTTTAGCTCACGTGGCATCATTTATCAGACTTCTTGTCCTTATACTTCTCAACAGAACGGTGCGGCAGAACACAAACACCGAAATTTTCTAGATATCACCAGGACTCTCCTAATACATACTCGGGCTTCACATTCTTTTTGGGGTGATGACGTGATGACAGCTTGTTATCTCATAAACCAGATGTCCTCCACAATCTTCGGCGAAAAGGCACCATTTGATCTTACTTTTTTTGATAAAGACATCTTCTCTCTTATCCTATGAGTGTTTGGGTGCGTGGCATTTGTTTATATCCTACGTCCTGGTCATGACAAGCTCGCGCCTCAACCTGTCAAATATATGTTTGTTGGTTACTCCCGCACTCAGAAGGGTTATCAGTGTTCTGATCCTGTACAGAGACAATATTATGTCAATGTTGACACCACCTTCTTTGAGTTCATCATGTACTACTTTCCTACAGGTGACGAGATGAGTCCCTTCGAGTCTGAGGATGTTGTTATTCTCCCACCTCCACCTATACTATACATATACCTAAGCCTGCACTCCATGTCCCAACGCCTTCTCCAGCATCCAACACGCCCTAGGTAAATTTTGAAAACTTGATTTTGATTTATGGAACTAGTGGTGTGCATGATGCACATGATGAGCATGTAGATATATAGGTTGAGACGTCGAACCACCAACGGAGAATGGTTATGGTGGTCCATTGCCTTGTGGAAAAGCAAACGTTCTTGTACATGATATCCAATGGCAGGTAGGTGTCTCTGGAGCAGCCTTCACCAAACTTTCAGAAATTTATTGTGGGATTATCCGATGTTGAAATCCGACACATATATCAGGAGGCACTCAAGGTGAGCGAATGTCATTTGTCCATGGAAGAAGAGATGGTTGCTTTACAGTCTCGTGGCACGTGAAGTACTGTTACAACCCCCACAGATGTGTCTGTTGTAGGATGCAAGTTGGTGTTCACTATGAAGCATCGAGTAGATGGCAACATTGATCGCTATAAGGCACGACTCATAGCTCGCGGGTTCACCTAGACCTATGGGGTGGACTATCAGGACACTTTCTCTCCAGAAGCTTGGCACTTCACTCTTCGGGTTCTTCTCCCTGTCGTTGTCACATGGGACTGGCCTCTAAACCAGCTTGAAGCGACAAATGCCTTCCTCTACGATGATCTTTAGGAGGAAGTCTACATGCAACGACCATTTGGGTTCGCTACTGAGGGGGAGTCTCAGAAGTTGTGTGCAGACTTCATAAGGCGATCTATGGACTTAATTAAAGTTTGATGGCATGATTTCAGAAGCTCTTGGATATGGTAGAATAGAAGAGGTTTATGAGATTCATTCCTTTTTGTTCAAAGGTCCCATAAGGGCATCGTTTCTATATTGGTATACATCGATGATGTCATCATTACATGGGATAATGCACATGTGATTCAAGTAGCTAAGGCTTTCCTGGGTTAGCAATTTGTGACCAAAGACCTTGGCAGTCTACGCTACATCTTTGGATTGGAGTTCGGCAGCAACCGACGAGGTCTTATGATGACCCAGAGGAAGTATGATATAGATCTCCTATCAGAGACATGTATGACAGATTGCAAGACAACTACTTCTCCCATTGACCTGAGCATGAAGTTCTATAATGATACACTGATGAGGTTGACAAGAGGAGATAAATGGAGCTAGTTGGAGGCTACTATATGTAACAATCACTAGGCCAGACATATCCTTTGCAGTAAGCATTGAGTCAATTCATGGAGCAATCAAGACAAACCCATATGGATGCAATCCATATGATTTTGAGGTATCTGAAGACCTCACATGGCACTAGTTTTTTATTTAGCATATGCACATCCCTTGCTGTTACAGTTTGTGCATATGCAGACTACACAGGATGTCCCAAGGATAGAAAGTCAACTTCCGGGTTTGCAGTATTTGTAGGGAATTCATTAGTATCATGGAAGAGCAAGAAACAAACAGTTGTCGTCCGATCGAGTGCTGAATCAGAGTATAAAACAATGGCACATGGCATTACATTGATAATGCGAGTTAGATCATTTCTGACTGACCTAGCCATTAGGGTGCCTCTTCCTATGCACCTCCAATGCGACAACCATGCCGCACTGTTCATTGCCAACAATCAAACCTTCCATAGGCAAACCAAACATATCGAGGTAGACTGCTACTACACTCGAGATATGATCTATAGAAGGGTTTCATTTACATCCTATGTCAGTTCTAGTGAGCAGATGCCATACATGCTCACCAAGGCTCTAACTAGAGGATTGTTTTAGAGATGCTGCTCCAAGCTGAGCCTGATCGACATCTATGCTCCAATTTGAGGGGGAGTATTGAAGAGTTTTATGTTATGTCACTATTTTACAGTTATTTATTTCTTTTGTCTATAATATGTAATTTACATATTAGGGTTTCTCTCTTCTATATAAGAGAACCCTTGGGCTCTATGAACAAATACAAGTATCCTCTTCCACATTTTGTGCGATCGACTGCAAACCACTCTCTGTTTGTTCATAGGACTCGGAGAGGTACAGTTGCTATTCTTGTCTATGTTGATGATATCATTGTTACATGGGATGACGAGCAACATTCATGTTGCGAAGGATTTCTTAAGTCAGCAGTTTGTGACCAAGGACCTTGGCAGTTTATGCAACTTTCTTGGACTAGAGTTTGCCATGAACCAACGAGGTCTTATGATGACCCAAAGGAAGTATGTTATGGATCTTCTTTCTGAGACATGCATGGCAGATTGCATACCGGCCACTACTCTTATGGACCCGAGCATGAAGCTTTATGATGATGACACCGAGGATGCTGACAAGAGGAGGTACATGGATCTTGTTGCAAGCTTCTCTATATGACCATCACCATGTCATATATGTCCTTTGCTGTGAGCAAACTGAGTCAGTTTGTGGAGCAATCCAGACATGCACATATGGATGCAGTCCATATGATTTTGAGGTATCTGAAGGTCTTACCTGGCACTGGTCTTTTATTTAGCAGAGGCACATCCATCGCAATTACAACACGTGCAGATGCAGATTATGCTGAGTGCCCAAGGATAGGAAGTCTACTTCTGGCTTCGCAATATTCATATAAAGCTCCCTAGTGTCATGGAAGAGCAAGAAGTAGACTGTGGATGCTAGATCTAGTGATGATTCTGCTGAATCAGAATACATGGCCATGGCGCAAGCTAGTACATAGATGATGTGTGACGGATCTGTTTTTATTGACCTGACTATTGGGGTGTCTCTTCCCATGTACCTCCAATACGACAACCATGCTGCTCTTTTCATTGCAAACAACTCTGCCTTCCTTGAGAGGACCAAGCACATCGAGGTAGACTATCACTACACCCGTGACATGGTACAGAAAGGTCTCATTGCCATTACTCATGTCAGCTCTGGAGATTAGATAGTAGATGTACTTGCCAAGGCCTTAGCCAGAGGACCTTACCGTAGATGCTGCTCCAAGCTCAGCCTGATTGATATCTATGCTCCAGCTTGAGGGGGAGTGTTGAGATATTAGTTAGCTTTCTTATCTTTTATGTAATATTTATTTTCTCTATCTTCTTTATGTAATTTTCCCAATAAATTACTCTCCTATATAAAAGAACCCTAGGACTTCATAAACGGGTAATTCGTTCTTTCCTTTCCACGGATACTGTAAAGTTTTCTGTTTCCTTGTAATTTATAACAGTCATGTACATCTTTTAGTGATTTAATGGTGAAAATTTTGAGCACGCACCTATATAGTGGATGCCCTTTTTTCTTTCAAAAAAAATCTTCGGAACGTAGGAATTTGTTGGATTGAAGGTAGCCCTTGTCCGAGCACTGAACACTGATTGCAGATGCTTGTGGCTGGAGGCAGATCTGAAAGGCTGTGGAGGATGCACTATCGTAAGATGCGCTATGGAAGATAGTTGTGGCTGTGTCAGATGATCTAAGAAAGGCACCCGTGAGTGGCAATAGAGAGCTTGAGTGAATGAACTGCGATGGAGAGTTCGGGCGATGGTGTTGCAGTCGTGTTTTCTTCTTGTCGTTGAGATGTGCCCCAAGGCATACACGGCTTTGATACCATGTAACAAAAGAGGTCAATGGTTTCTTTTCTTAGTTGAACACGTAGGGCATCTCCTTTCTTATATAAGAGGAAGGGAAAAACCAAGTTACATAATTATCCTTGACAATACATAAAAAGAAAACAAAGGAAAAACACGAGAGATTTAAGGCATAGAACTCATAACAATTTCTTTTTCTTTACGGCTAACCTGAACAAGCCCCACTTCAACCCATGGAGGCTTTCCCAGCACATCATGGTCGACAACTTAGTGCCATCCTAATTGTATTTTTATCATGGGCTCTTCAGTCTCAGTAGTTGTATCAATTAAGCAGACATACATTCGAGGATCTAGGAGGAGTCAGAGAGTCATTGGGGTTAAGGGACTCAACCATATTTGATCTTCATTATGACTAGGTAGGTATATGAAAGCAGACCCAAAGGAATCCTCAATTCTTGTTCTGCTCAGTCGGACAGGATCATGATGCACTAAGACCTGCCAAGGCAAGTAAGCGGTCCTAGGCAGGAGTATTGTGCTCAAATTAGATCCTCGTCAGTTGGGAATAAGGTGGTCGAGGCTTCCTAGAGCAAAGAAGAAAAAGACAGACCTCTGAATGACAAAGAGAGACCTTTAGTTATAGTTTGACTGATGATGAACTTTAACCAGGTGCTTTCTTCTGCTTATGTGGTGGATTTATGCTAGGAGAGAAAGAAGCAAGGTGCTTGGAACCAGATGGGACTCCTTATTGGAGACGTTGTATGTCATTTATTTAATGGATAGCCAAGCCCATATAGGTAACGTCCCTACCTGCACGTGCAAGCCCTCTCCTCCCCTTATTCAAAGTTAGCAATTTCCCGGATTTATTCTCATCCTCGTTACTTTGGAGGATCTGTTTCTGGAAGTGCTAGCAAAAAAAGAAAGCACTGCAAGATATAAGTCCAAGGATGTAGGTGCAATATTCTCAAGCGCTTGCTGCAATATTCCCAAGCACTTGGTATTCTTGTGGCCATGTTATAGCATGCGGCCATGTTAAAAAAGACCTGCGTTTTGATGACCCTCAAAATCATAAGCAGTTGATATATGAAGATCCTGTTCTGCGTTGATAAGAAGTTGCCGACTATAGTGCACAAGGAGGGTGTAGAAAGGCTCAACAGAACACTTTGGAAATGGGAAGGAAGGTTCATGAGCGGAGGGTGTTGCACCTGTTTCCTTGTCTTGACAGCGGCATCTTTTTTCCTTTTGCTTCTCTAAAAAAAATATCTTTTCCTTTTGCTCTGCAAGCTTCTCGCTCGAGTATTTTTCATTTTGGGGAAATTAATGCTTTCCATGACACGACTTATGATTGGGCGGGAATACCAAGTGAACTTATGAGAAATGTACATGGCACAAGCACATGTCAAAGCGATTACTTACCTTTCAGAAGCTGAGATAAGAGCTGATGCAGAAGGGCTTAAAATTTCCCTCTAACTCGAGAAAGGAAGAAAATGTGTAATAGACATAGGAAGAGCCTAGACCCAACATTCTGGAAAGCTAGGCATAACACTACTAGGAGGCATATTCAAAGAATCAGTTTGCATAGGCATCCACTGTCCAAGGATTATAATCACCATCATTCTTAGAAGAATAATGGGCATCACTCATCACTCTGGAAACCCCAAGTTTCCATCAGTTTGCTCCTAACATAAGCATCCAAACACCTTTGTCAGGTAAAGCCTAGCATGCCCCTCTTTAGCTGGTATTGGGCATCCATCTGGTCTCAAATCAGAGACCAGGCCCTCCTTTGAATTTAAATATAGCTTGCTTTCTCTAGTATTCTGGAGACTCGAGTCCGAAATGTTAGGCGGGCATTATCACTTATCGAGTTACATGCTCCAGCATGAGGGTGTTAGCATAGTACTTATTTCTTATTTATATTTCTTTTATGATTTCGTATATCTCCTAGATTTGTACCCTGCCATGTATCTCGTTAGTGCTCATCAATAGTGAACCCACATCGATGCAAATGAGGTCTTGCCATCTGCAAGGACTGATACACAATGTCACTGCATGATTCTAGTTTAGTTTGATGGTTCTATTGGGTGTCTGACTGGAAATATGTTTATTGTTACCGTTGAAATATGTAATCATGAATGTATTTTTAATATATCGCGGGGTTGAACAGATTCACTTCTATTTAACTAGAACAAAATTATGTTCATTAAACAAAATCTGCACACATCAACAGGGGCGCTGCAAAAAAAGTGGTTCCCCATGGCAATCCGTGTGTTGATTATTTGTGTAAATTATGTATGAAAACAAACTTTTAACCTTTTTTTTATCTTGAATTGCAACTTTGTCCATCTCTGAAGAATTCAACGATACGTGGGCATTCATTGAGAGCCGAGTAAAAGATGCCTTTGAACTTCAGAAAACCATGCAGGAGGTAACTGGACAACCGTGGCTATCGCTGCGCCTGTTTCAATCATATCCGCTTTGTGTTGATGTTAATGCTTCGATGTGTTTAAAATGCAGGCTGCTTATCTTGCGGAAGCCGTGGGTGCTGGTGTAGGTGCCTCATTGCAAGGTCTGATGAAGGGATTCTTCCGGAGGTGAAATTATGTGTCTCCTTCCCTTCATCCACTTTGTTCATGGAATGCCGGGTCTTCTGGCATCCGCGCACGTTCTTCCCTTGTCGTCTCCCCATTGAAGAATGTTCAAAACAAAGGCAGCGATCCCTCTCAGGCACGAGAGGAAGCAGCCATATTAGATATGGGGATTACACAGAACGTGCCGGAGGAAGCTACAAAAAAAACTACTACATTCTTGATACGTTTCTTGGGTTTGCCTATAGGTGTCCTGAAAATGCAAATAATCTGGAGTTCCTAATGTTTATTGCTGAATGCAGTTTAGTCTTCATGGTTATTAATGTAAATATAATTCCGTGATGGCGTAATTTCAAAGTGCTGTGTGAACTAACTGTATCTCAACTTGGGAAACACGATTCTGAGAAATTTCATTATTAGGGTTTGAATTCACTGCTGCTGAGTGAGAAGTTGGGATGCAATCGGATACATGTCTGTATTCTTCTAACAGATGGATGTAGATAGTTTTTTTTAAAGGATAGGGTACACAAAATTTTCACGGATATGGTATCCACATTGCTGAATATGTGTATAGACATATACCTAAATATGTTAAAGGTTTATACATAATTATTTTCATTTCATGGCCACTATAAAATGCGGACAGGAAAAATGTATATTTTTGCTATTTAAATATCTGTTGTACAAGTTACTTCTTTTAACACATTACTTCATTTCTCCTTTATTTTGTTATATTTATAGTTCGTGCAATTTTGATTTAGTCTACCATCATTTTTGACATTGCAAAATCAATCATTGCTGAAATACTCTTTTTGACTACAAGTGTCGGATGCATTAGTTAACCGTAGGATAATCTTTAGATATTCGTAACATGTTTGTATCTCAATCATGATTATTTTCATATCTATATCCATATTTAGGATAATCTTTAGATATCTGTAAAATGTTTGTATCTCAATCATGATTATTTAGTTTCATATATATATATATATATATATATATATATATATATATATATATATAGAGGTAAATGAGGCTGCCCCCAGGGAGTAGCCATCTTGGCTACTCCCGCCCCTATTTTTCCCTCATTTTTTTATTTTTTTTTGAAAAAATAAAAATTTGTATATTCATCATTATATCCCTCTCACATTCTATTAAAATTTCGTCAGAAACAGAGACTCCTATGGCCTCCATCCAAACATGGTCGATATAAAAAATCCTGCGACCGTTAAAAAAATGACGTTTGGATGGAGGGCTTAGGAGTCTCTGTTT
Organism: Ottelia alismoides; assembly: GCA_037367405.1. Classification (NCBI taxonomy): domain Eukaryota; kingdom Viridiplantae; phylum Streptophyta; class Magnoliopsida; order Alismatales; family Hydrocharitaceae; genus Ottelia; species Ottelia alismoides. The sequence goes on from JAZKJV010005466.1 coordinate 892,278, forward strand.
CTGACGAAATTTTAATAGAATGTGAGAGGGATATAGTGATGAATATACAAATTTTTATTTTCTAAAAAAATAAAAAATGAGGAAAAAATAGGGGTGGGAGTAGCCAAGTTGGTTACTCCCTGGGGGCAGCCCCATTTTATCCATATATATATATATATATATATATATATAGAGAGAGAGAGAGAGAGAGAGAGAGAGAGAGAGAGAGAGAGAGAGAGAGAGAGGCCGGGGAGGCTGTTTTGAGTAACAGCCAACATGGCTGTTACACAAGGCAGTTTCCCCTCCTTTTTTATTTTTTTTCAAAATTTTTTTCATATATATTCATCTATATATCCCTCCTACATGTTATTCAAATTTCATGAGAAACAAAGACTCCTAAGCCCTTCATCTAGAAGGGGTAGATTGCAACAAATTTCAGACCGTTGAAAATTACCCGGTCTAGATGGAGGGCTTAGGAGTCTTTGTTTCTCACGAAATTTGAATGACATGTAGGAGGGATATATAGATGAATATACATGAAAAAATTTTTGAAAAAAAAATAAAAAAAGGGGGAAACTGCTCCGTGTAACAGCCAAGTTGGCTGTTACACAGAACAGCTTCCCTTTTCTCATATATATATATATATATATATATATATATATATATATATATATGGGTCATATGTGGCTGCCCCCTAGGGGCAGCCAACATGGCTGCCCCCGCCTTATTTGGGCACATTTTTTTATTTTTTTTGAAAAATAACACCATGTAGATTCATCCCTATATCCCTCCTATATACCATTCGAATTTCGTCAGAAACAGAGACTCCTACGGCCTCCATCCGGACAGTAATTTTTTAACGGTAACAGAATTTTTTTAAATCGATACCATCGAGATGGAGGCCGTAGGAGTCTCTGTTTCTGACGAAATTCGAATGGCATATAGGAGGGATATATGGATGAATATACATGGTTTTATTTTTCAAAAAAAATAAAAAAACGCCGAAAAATGGGGGCGGGGGCAGCCCCATTTTTTCCTATATATATATATATATGGGATTTTTACCCGACAGATCCTATAATCTTTGTCAATTACCTCTACGATTTTTGAAACATCATAATTCCTCCTTCAACCTTGTAAACTTGCTAACCCTTACCGTATAAACCCTGTGGTTAACCTCCATCCATTTACCCGTTAAAACTAATCGGATTCCGTCACATTCTTTTATGTTATGTTTATTTTATTTATCAAATTTACATTGCCACTCTCCTCACCCTCCTCCTTTTCCCAGCACCCATCACTAATAAACCACGAATCCAGCCCTTTAAGAGTGCAGAATTAACACTTAAGATCGTCACAGCCGGGATGGATTTGGTCCATCAAAAACCATCTAAGTTGGATATGTATATGAAATCGGATGGTCATGAATTTATTTTACTTGGTAAGAAACCAAGATTGAACTTAGGGGCACGAGCCTCTCTCGTGATTATTCGGACTCTTATTTATTTATTAAGTGTTGAGTTGGAGAATGTAAGTCAAACAATGCACGAAGACAAGACAATGCATCAAGCGAATATAAAACATGCATTTTTTATTTAATTTTAATCATGCAAATATATGCGATGAGATGCAATGGAAAATATGCCTTAAATCACTAGTACTTGAGCCAACTAATAAGAAGTCAAATCAGGGACTCTCTTTATTCATGTAAAAAATCAGGCATGAGAAATATATAAGTTAGGACACTTAGACAAGGAAATAATACATGAAATTTTGTAATGTCAAATCTGAAAGCATGCCATAACGAAGACAATGAAAAGAGCTTCAAAACGCCACTGAAATCGGCTCAATTAGAGCTAAGATGCTCAAGATATACACGAGTGAAGTCAGGGGCATAAATGCAAGAAAACATGAAAGATACCTAGCAAACAGGTCCGTGGGAGGGACTAATATGTAATTAAAATTAAGCGCGAGGCTTTCCCTGTAAATGTTCCACACGCGCAGGGGGCAAATTTGCAATTATTAAAACCCACGAGGGTCAAAGTGCAAGATACCCCAGGCACGCATGGACAACACGTGACTCCAGGACCTATCTGCAATTCTGAAGAAGTTCGTAGGCCTCTATGAAATTTTCCCAGATAGCACGCGCAAAGCACATGGTTTCTAGGGTCGGTATAGCTCCGAGGCTCGGTGGCAGCTTCAGATAGGCTCGGCAGCGGCTCGGGGCTCTTGAGAGGCTCGGGATAGATTCGGAATCCCCCAAGCCTGCTGGTCTGGACCCAAGCCTGCTAGTCTGGTGATGAGGTTCGGAGAAGAGCGGGCGTTGACACGTGGACCATCAGAAACCGTCAGATCTCGAGGATCTGACGGTACCTGTAGGCTGCGCGAAATGGCGACGTGGCGTCTGTTGAGCCGTTGGATGAGCTCCGGGAGAACGCATCCGACAGCTCCTGCTTCTCCTTCCTCCTCCTTTTGGCGGCGACTCGTTCTGAGCTCCGGCGAAGGAGCCCAAGCTCCGCTGCTGGTTCTCGGACACAGCGGACCTCCCCGGAGCTCCCTGGAAGTACGTCGATATAGCTGGGAGCTCGGGGCAGGCGCTGAACCTTCTGGGTAAGGCCGTTGGAGCTCTGATGACAGCAGCGTGTTTGACGAAGTTTGCTCCGACGGGTCTCCGACCATTGAAGGAGTTTGATGACCTGCACGGTTAATACAATAGCCGAAGCATAGGAAGGGCGTGTGTGAGTGGTATGGGGTTCCATGTGAGCGAGCGGAGGTGAGGAACCAGAGCTCCATCTCCGGCGACCGGAGAGGATATGGGTCGTAGGTGGTCTGGGATATGAAGGAAGAAAAGAGGGATCAGAATGTAGCGCGTGGAAGATGGATTTGAGGTGAATCTCTAGAGGTGATCAATGGAGGTCGAAGCCAAGTGAAGCGACCTAATTAATTAAGCAAAGAAATAGAAGAAAATACCGAGGAGGTCGGAGAGGCTTACCTGGTCGGAGATGGAGGTATCGGCTTGGGCTTGGGGTTCAATCGAACCCCGGGTCTTCGCTGGACCTCGTCAGCCACTTGGGGAAGCTCGAGCGGACTAAAAGCGCCACGCCACCGCCATGGAGGACGGCAGGTCGACACCGGAGATGAAGGTCGTCTTCGCTCGATCCTGCCATCTCCCCCTGTCACAGGAAGATGGAGAAGGGCTGGGCCTCGCCCCGCGTAAAGGTGGACCCTTGTGAATGGAGGAGGAGGCGGAGTATTCGAAGGGGGGGAGATGTCAGTTTCAGAGGTGGTGTACGTGGTTTGACCGAGGGATAGGGAGTTACCGGAGGAGCTTCGTGGAGTGCGTGACATCTCGCGAGGGTCGTGGATGAGTGGGGAAGACCCTGGAACGGTTGGTGTGTGGAGAAGGTGGCGACGGTGGGCAAGAAAATGAGAAGGGTGAAGGGGGTTTGCGAGATGGAGAACGTGGGAAAGAGAAGGGGTCCAGAGCTAGGAGAAGGTGTCTAAGCCGTTGGATCATGCGATCCAACGGCCGGGAGCGAGGCACTAACCAGTGGCTTGGATCTGATCAAGGGCGGCATGAACGGAGGGCCCAGGATGTTGCCACGTGTCGAGCGCACAGGCAGGTGGAATCGGGCGGCGCAGATCAGATCAGGAGAGATAGGAGGGTTGAGGTTTGAGGCGGAAGTAGATGGCTGGGATGGAAATGACTGTAGGTGATCGAAGGGCGCAGAATCAGCCACGTGTCACGTTGTCGTTAAGGCGCTAGTGGAGGGTAGAGATGGATCCAAGATCTGATCGGATGGCGGGTATCAAGTGCGGAATGAACGATGGCGATGGGGAGATCATGCGGGCCACCAGACGATGGATAAGAGACGACGTGTGGTACGAGAAGGACCGGGTCACGTGGCGCAACCAGAAAGGGCCACGCGGTCCAATCAGATTATTCGAAAGAAGACATTGAAATTTGAAGGGTCAAATGACCGAATTTGAGAAAACTCATAACATGAAAGTTGTAGATCTCGATGAGATCTACAAGTTTCATGTTGACCAAAAATAAAGATGAGATCATTTGAAGACAAAAAATATTTTTGAGGGCGTTTTAAGGCTAAAAACACCACGGCTTTTAATTTTGATATTTTTTTGATTTTTAATTTATTCAAGATTATCAGGACTTTATCTTGTTTTTATTGACACACTTTTAAACAAGGAGGTTAAAAAATGCAATTTAAGATGATGAAACCGAGTTTCATCAACCACCTATCTCCATCGTCCTCGCCCTCCTCCCCGCCCCCGCCCTCGACCTCTTCGTTCCCGACCTCCGCCGCCACCCTTCACCTCCAGGTCCTTTGCCACACCCTCCATCTCCCCAACCTCCGCCCTCATTGTTTGCCCTCCACCTCACCGACTTTCGCCCTCCAGTTCCATCGCAGCAGCATCGGGGCAGCGCCCTCGCACCACGCATCACTGAGGCTCGGCATCAACACCTCGCCAAGGCTGGTCCATCGCACCTTCTTCCTCCAGATTTGCTTCTTCATTGAAGCCCTCGCAACCCCACCGACTCTCTTGAAGCCTGATGAATCCCCATTCATCACTTTTTATTCCTTTATTTTAGCTAAAAATCTTTGCAAAACACCATATAAATATTTGTAAATATGATAATTTGTCAAACTGCATGCTTTGTGTAAATAGCAATAATTAGCATGTTTTTATGCAAAAATAAAGGAATAAAGAAATAAAGAAAAAGAGGGAAATATTTAGAATAAATATTGAGTGACCCGAACCCAAGGGAGGGCCAATCATTGGCCTGATCGCAAAATAAAACAAGTAGAGAGAGATAGGGCCATTCATCATTGTACATATATTTCCCTTTCATGTATATATATATATATTTTATTTTCATAATATATATATGTGTTACTCATAATTTGTATATATTTCTAAAAAAAAAATAAAAATAAAAATAAATTCTCTCTCTCACCCTTGTATATACCATGTATATATGTACCTATCCCTATTTATTTTACCCGTGTAAATAAATAATAAAAATCAAATAAAAATTGTTTTATATCCCAAATTTTATGTTGTAAATAAATAAAATATAAAATTGGGATAATACAAAAATAAACTAATAAAAATAAAAATGTAAAATACATAGGTATTTATACCTGTATATAATATTATATTATGTATATACATTAATATATATTTCAAATAATAAATAAATATCACTAAAAAATAATTTGAAAAATAACAAACATTTTTCATGTTGTAAATATTTTCAAATAAAATCATTTACTATTTTAAAATGAATTTACAAATAATTTAGGGTTTGGGATTTTCTGATTGGTCCACGGGGGATTGTTGACCCCTGGTCAACTCCCCCCAGACCACAGCTCCGCGGATCCTGGCACCGACCCGACTTCACCGATTTTTCGCGTCATGATCCGACCTCCATATCCTCAAACCACGGGCTCCGACTATCGATAAAATATCCGAGATTCACATCCAACCTTCTCGTTAGGGCTCCGCTCCTCGATCCGCGTGCTTCATTCCATTCTTCTCAGACCTGCACCAGTATAAAGCCTGAGCCCCAGCCGCCTTTCCCGGCATCTTTAGCCATCCCCTTCGGCTCCCAGGACCTCCCTTTCTCCTCCTTGAGTGACAGCAAGCGAGAAGAATCGATTGCAGCGAGGACCAAGGCCGGTAGCCTCAGACCCGACGATACCTGTCGCCGCGTTCCGCCATCGGCGAGCTCGAGCCTCTGGAGGCGTCGTCCATCGAGGCAAGGACCCCAGGAGGACCAGGACCTCCAGCACAGACGATCTCGACCATCAGGTAGCTCCTTTAGCCTGTAGCTTCGTGTGATTTTCGATCTTTAGGTTTCCGACCTCCGACGTTCATCCGATCACCCAGTACGCTCCGATCACCCATTTCGCCATCTGACCCCGCTTACACCTTCACGAGACTCCTCCACACCTTCTTCACCCCTCCGATCATCCTGGTTCGCCACGGAATAGGGAATTCGGGTTTCCTCCGCCGCCGCTCGTCGGATACCCACACTATGCCTCACCCACGCACCTCTTCGCCTGTTAACAGGTCGAGGCAGTTTGCCCTCGACCCCTTTTTCTTCCTTTGCAGGTTAGAAGGCTAACGAGCCTCATCTGGAGGCCCGAACATCAGAGCACATGTGCTCCAGCTTCCCTTCGTCACCGGAGCGCTCCAGCTGCTCCCAGCATCATCGAAGCATCTCAGTAGCTGCAGGACACCAGCAGTTTCCTTTTCCCCTTCTTGGCAGCACCGGAGGAGGTCCCGAGCGTACGTATTGGCCGGGCAAAGTTCTTCGGCGAACTGTTCTTCGAGGACCCTCCATCGCCGTTCGATCGAGCCTCTCGCCCCAGTTCAGATCTCAGCCACCCGTTCGTGAGAGGCTCTTGTCCATTCGATCCATCTGCGGTTCAGATCTAGGACATACATCGCTGAAGGGGTATCCACGCATCTCAACCGTCAGATCTCAAGAAGACCCCTTGCAGCCGTTGGATCATAATAAAAGGGTAAATATCACTTAGGGCCCTTCCCTATTTAGCGTTTATAGTTGAGTCTTGTAAATATTTTATCTAGTTGTTTTTAATTAGGAATAATTGTACTTTGACCTTAGAGTTTTCTGATATTGCACTTTAATCCCTCCGATTGTGGTGCACGTGCTTCGACATGTGATATTTTGGAAAGATTGCATGTACAGGGCTTGGGGTTTATGAATGTTATGATGTTTAGTTTTGATATTTGCATTTATGCCCCTATGAGTGCTGATTTCGAAAATATGCTGGATTTGATGTGAATTTTATACTGAGCCCCCTATACTTTGCGCACGTGTTTTATCTAAGCCCCCAGAACTTATTTTTCTTTCACTTAGGTCCCTATGTGCTGTGCCTTTTCTATTGATTGAATAAAATATCAAATTAACTCTAAATCTTCTGAAATTTGGATACGTGGCCCCTACCATTGTGTAAAAATTTCATTATTTTTTTGGAACATTTTTGTTTTGATTTTCGATTTCTAAAAATTAAAAACCTTCATTTTTGCTAATGTTTGAATTATAAAATCAACTAAAAATACTAAAAATCCTCAAAAAATTCTAAAAAAATTAGGTACTGTTCATTTTAGTGTCTTCTTGCTTTAGTGTAATTTTTTCTGCATTTAGATATAGAAAACTTAAAAATTGAAAAAAACCTTAAAAACCTTATAAAAATCATTAAAAATTTTAAAAAATGCAATTTCTTTTCCTGTAGCTTAGATTTTATATGTAGTTTGACATAAAATTGTCTCTAGATTTTTATAGGCTATTTTTACATTTTTAAATAGCCTTTCAAATCTGGCTGCACATTGATTTTAGTTTTCAGCCTTATTCCATTTTCTTCATAATATAAAATCACAAAAAATTGTAAATTCACAAAATCCACCAAAAAATTTTATTCTTTTCTATTTGATTTTAGACTACTTCGTAGGCCTTTGGCCGATTCGTGCTCCTTGTGTTCGACCCTTGGTCGCTATACCAGGTTAAATAAATAGCGAGACCACTATTCGGCTTTTGACTGATTATTCTATTTTGGTGGTCTTATTTTCTTGATTGATCGATCTTCGAGGGATTGAGGTCGCAACGACCCGTGATATTTTATCTCCCTTAATCTCTCGTTCATTTTTCGGTCATCAAAGCCCCCCGCCTCCTCTGCTCGATCGAAGCCCCCAGCTCCGCACCCCTGTCGCCCTCGCTCATAGCCCCACCATGTCGCCGCCCATGCTCGTAGACCCCCCTCCCCTCCCGCACCTCCGTCGCTCGAACACACACCCCCCGGCTCGATCGAAGCCCTCCCCTCCCCCCAGGTCGAAGCCCCTGCATCCCCGCCGACTCTCTCGAAGCCCCCCGCCTCCTCTGCTCGATCGAAGTGCCCCTCCTCCAGCTCCACACCCCTACCGTCCTTGCTGATAGCCACCCCCCCGGCTCCACACCCCGCCGCCCCCCTCTCCTCCCGCACGCCTGCCGCTCGAACACCCCCCAGACCCGCCACTTGAAGCCCTCCCTCCCCCCACCTCTTCCTCCAGCTCAGGCTGCCTCCGTCGATCCTTGACCCATGTCAGGTTGATCATCGCCCCTCCCCCCATCCCAGGTCGAGCCGCAGTGCCACGCCAGGCAGTGCAGTTGCTGAAAGGAGGGAGGATTTTTTTCTTCTCTTGTTTAATTCTAGCTGTCCGATCCGTATTGGTTAGATTAACTTGTTTTTAACTCAAAGAAGTTAACTCTTGATGTGATTTAAGAATATGATTTGTTATTTTCAATATCTAAATTATATATTTTTAATATGAATATTGATATGGTAACATTTACATCGATACTTGCGTTCTTCCGTTTGGGTATCTCTACTATGAAAAAATTGAGGTGAAATTAATATCAAAAAGCTGAACAAGTTAGATGGCTTCTAGCTAAAAGTTATCGATGATATCTAAGACATGGAGAAATGAAAAAAAAAATCGGAGTGCATATCCCCGAATAAATAGTAATAAATAGTTGAAGTAACTGGAGCTTTGATTTGTGCTCATTCTAACGATTTGATGGTGCTTTCTCCTAGCTTGCATTGTTCTGGTACATGCAATTTGATTCTTTTTCCGTCCTCTTTTGTCCCGATTGTTTCAATGAGACTTTCACTTGAGCTGAGACTTGACCTTTGGTTATGCATGTGTTAGACCCTTCATCCAGAAGATAGATTTTGGGTTGTGTAGGGAAGGGAGTCAATTGCATAACTAGGAGCCAATTCACGTCATGAGTCATTGCGAAAGCACTTTCATCTAATATAATAAAGCCTCCAATATTCCCAAAACTAACGATTGCAATTTGAACATAGAAGGCAAACTAAAATGAGATTACAGGAGCAATAGACAATTAAGAGCAATCTCGTCTTTCCCAGATTTTTGATTGGATAGTGATTATACCCCATTTATATATAGTCATAGCCAGATCATTGATTGAGTATATTTTCAGGCCTAAAAACTAAATATATATAGGCCACATCAACCCTTTTCATGTTCATCAACAGCTAAACTAGTGGAGGCATGAGGCCACGTCTAATATACTACATCGACTCAACTCCTCCCAGGTATTTGTTGCATGCTTCTCAAATTGACCTCCCCTCAATCTCTTATAATGAGAGTCAAGTTTCTCTTGTCCCCTGCCGCGTACGAGACGACTGGCTTCCAAGTAAAACCATTGGTTTCTATCAATATTGTCGAAATCAATCACCCTACCATCTTAGCATACATTGCCTCTCATCTTTACTTCTTAAACTTAGATTGGGATTCAACAACTTGCTTTCAACTTCGACGACTTGTCAGGTATGGGAATGCTAGAATTTATACTATGGGAGGTGAGTTTTGACTGGCCTACTGCACTGCTTGGCCAAGCAGAAGAAAAGATCTAGTGCCTTAGAAAAATTGTGGCTTCTAGCTCACGCTAGCAGCCTTTGAGTTTGGCTATGTAGAATGTTTTATCTATGAATGATCGGACTGAGATGAAATGATGTCTCAAGCTAACTAACTGGATGATATGGATGCCTTCTTCTCTGCTAGCTTGGGATTCCACTCAGTATCGAATTGATTAGTAGGTGAAGACTGAGACAGCTTACACTGCCCACACCTCTCCTCAAGACTTGCTGAGACTCCCTGTAAAAAACAAATCGAGAATGGTTGTAGTATACTAGTTATAATTCTCAAAATTGTTTGTAAAATCATTTTCAAATAAGTTTGAGGATTCTTTCTTGTATATATACAAATAATCACAAATTCTTTGCTAATCTTTAAAAACTCTAACTCTTGTAAATAATTAATGAATCTCCGTGTAAATATTTGTACCTATTTTCTTAGCCAAAATATTTTGGTTTCAAAAATCATAAAAATTTTTGCAAAACCAAAAATCAAAAAATATTTGCAAAAATCTTTTGAAAATTGCATAAAAATGTGCAAAACTTTTCAAAAATCTATAAAAAGTTCAAATTTAAAAAATGGCATCACAAAAAGAATTTCTTGCAGTTGTACATAACATTCGTATTTTTCGGTATAATATAGATAATTGAACTTAGTCAAAATGTAGTCCGGTGCTTGGAGCTTGGAATAGACCTTAATATACCTCATTTCATATGAACTCATTGAGGACTAGAAGTGGAGATGTTTCAGGTCACCGTGACTTAATTCTTTAGGTTCATAAGAATATGTTCATGGGTCAATTCAAGGTGCTTAAGTGGAACCCTTCATACCATTCGTAAGACTCATGAGACAACGACTTGACTGGAAACCTCACACCTAGCACTTAGCTTAACTCAGATGGACTGTTAAAAGATCTTGGGGTCTAGGGATGATGCAAGGTCGCTTCATCGAGGGTGGCTCAAGAACCATTCTTGGGGATTGCGACATAGGTACTCTAACCCACTTCTTTTGGTAACAGTTATATCTAAAGACTGGAGATGGGTTTGACAATACTTCGAATGACGAATGTTCTACCAACGCAACTTTTCCAAGATCCTAAAACAGAGGGTGGAACGAAAGATGATGTATCCATCGAACTAGTTTAAAAGTCGACAATTAATCCAAGTTATTTCTTTATCTTTTCTTTAGTTTTCATTTTCTATACTTATTGCATAAGTATTTGCTAGGGACTAGCAAAGGCAGTATAGGGGGTAATAAATCTCCGATTCATCACCTTTATTTTATCATTTTGACCTTAAAAATCGTACCTAATGCATGTAAATAGCATTATTTTACGCATATTAACATTCATTATTTATTCCAATTATTGTATATAAAATACTGTTCTTAATGCCAAAATTATAGAATAAACAAAAGAAAAGAAAATGAATAAAATATCAAAGGTATTTTATAGCCCTAAATCCCGAGACCAAGTTAAGAATTGAGTTGGTCGATAAGGAATAATGTAGGGGGAAATAAAGGCCAATAATACAATAAAAGTCCAATTATTTTATTCACTCATAAAGCATCTTTTGGAACCCATTTTTTTCTTATTCATCAAATAAAGAAACTTTGTACATAAAAGTTGTAGATAATGATGTATATAAAAATACAAAATTGAGTTTGCACAAAAATAATATACACTGTACATTTTTTACATAGAACAAAAGGGCAAAATCTAAATTTCACAGACCCGTATCTCTTCAATAAAAACTCGAAATGCACCAAAATCAATTTAATTGTAGATAACTTTTAATAAGCTATTTAATGAAGGTGGTTTCATATTTTTTGGAGTTAATATGTGAAAGTTAGTTTTAGACCCCTATTGTACTATATATCTAAATAAAATATTAATTTTATTTATTCTTTATTATTTTTATAATTTTATATTTTTTATAATTTTTTAAATATTAATTGTAGTATGTTAATATATTAAAAACTAGAATGAAACCACAAAGAAAATACAAAAATAAATAATGTACAAAAATACATAGATGAAATACATATACTTATACCTATATAATTTATAACCCTATTTATTTAAGTATACGAATCACATCAGAAAAAACAATGAAAAAATATTTTTATACCTAAAAATAAGTTATAGATATATAAAAGAGTAGAATAAAATAATAAAATAAAAATTCAAAATAAAAATAAAATGTACAAAATATATATGAATACACCTATAAATACACCCATAAAATTAACTTGTATAACACAAAAATAAATAAAAATCACATTAAAAATACTACATAAAATAATAGAAAATTTTTATTCTATAACCAAATTAATAAAATCATTTACTATATTTAATTAATTATTTTCGAATAAAAGGAGCTCTTTTGTCCTATAGCAGGCTGACGTGACCCAGTCACATTCTAGGGAATGTTGACCCCTATCAACTCCCCATTCTTTCGTCTGACTTCTATCAGAATCTCGAGCATCCTGCCTTCTTCGATTTTTCCAGGCCGCCCTGTTGATCTTTCCACCTTGATCTCTTCATCGATTTCCTTCCCATCACGATCTTCTCTCACGCCGAATCATCAAATCCTATTGATATTCCTCAAGCGTGCCAATAATCCATATCAAATTCCATTGGAATACCTTTGTCTATAATTAAGTCGCTAAGTCGCATGGTCCTCCTTATGTTCTTGATCCCTTCAGGAACCCTTGATCGAGTCCTAGCTAGTGTGTGGAGGCTAGGTGACATTTGCACCTTCCCCGTGCTTTCCTGGTGGCGATCCACGCCAAGCTCCGATCGCCATGCTCCCTGATCACCCTCTCAGGTATAAGAGTTGTTTTCCTTCATTTTTTAGGTAGATTTAATTCTCGCATTCCATTTTCTGTCTTTGATTTCGAGTTTTAATTAATTGTTTAGCGTAGATTAGTTAGGGTACCTCACTGGAGCTCTTGAGCTCTGGCACATTGTCACAATGTTTTAATCTGTCTTCGACTCCCCTCATCACACCTATTCTATTTCCCTGCTCATTCTCCATCTAAATCATAAACCATTCTGATCGAGCTCGATCCATGAAATCGAGGTCCCACTCCATCGCTCACCAAACCTTCTCCAACCGCCTCCATTTTCATGCATATTAGCTTCAAAATGGGGTCGAGCTTCATCTCCTCGGACTCGGTAATATCCTTGTGCATGTCCCAAGTTAAACTGGCCCCTATTAGGGGAAAATCAACTTCAGGTTGACTCCTCCAGGTCCTGGAGGAGTCAACCTAAGGCTGATTTGACCCCAATAAGGGCCTGGTCAACCTAGGACCTACATGAGGATATTATTGGGTCCGAGGTGATGAAGCTCATCCCATTTTGAAGTTGATCTGCATGAAAATGGAGGTGGGTGGTGAAGGTCTGATGAGCGATGGAGTAGGACCCTTGATTCACGGATCGAGGCTCGATGCGGTTGGTTTGATGGACGATTAAGATAGAGTATGCACAGGGAAAGAGAGTGGGCGCGATGAAGGGCCAGAGACATATTGAAACACTGTGAAAATATGCCCGAACTCAAAGAGCTCCGGTGAGGTACACTAACTAATATATGCTAAACAATTAACTAAAACTTAAAAATTAAAGACAGAAAATGAAATGTGGGAATTAATTCTACCTAAAACAAGAAGAAAAAATATCTTATACCTGAGAGGGTGCTCAGGGAGCAGGGCGGCCGGAGCTCGCCATAGACCGTCTCCTCTCCTCGCTATGACATACTACAAGAACGGGGAAGGTGCGACTGTCACCTAGCCTCCCCCCTCACACACACTAGGACTTGATTAGGGGCTCCAGAAGGGATCAACAAGAGAAGGAGGACCATGCGACTTATTTATAGCTGTTCTGCAGACTTTGACATGGATTATTGACATGCTCGAGGAAGATCAATAGGATCTGATGATCTGACATGAGAGAAGATCGCGATGGTAAGGGAATCCGTGAAGAGATCGAGGTGGAAAGATCAATAGGGTGACCTAGAAAAATTGAAAAAGGCAGGTTGTTCGATATTTTGATAGAAGTCAGACGAAAGAATGGGGAGTTGACTGGGGTCAACTTTCCCTGGAATGCGATTGGGCTACGTCAGCCTGCTATAGGTCAAAAGAGCTCCTTTTATTTGAAATTAATTAATTAATTATAGTAAATGTTTTCTAATTATTGGTTATAAAATAAAAATGTTTATTATTTTATGTAGTATTTTAATGAGATTTTTATTTATTTTTTGGTGTTATTTATTACAAGTTACTTTTTAAGGGTGTATTTAAGGTATATTCATCAATGTTTTGTACATTTTCTTTTTATTTTTATTTTAATTTTATATTTTTATAAATTATATTTATAAATTATTTTTAGGTATATAAATATGTTTTTATTATATTTTTCTGATTTAGTTTGTATAGTTAAATAAATATGGTTATAAATTATATAGGTAATTTTATCTATGTATTTTTATACATTATTTATTTTTGTCTTTTATTTATAGTTTTATTCTACTTTTAATGTATACACGGAATAAAAATAATATTTACAAAATTATTAAAATCTAAAATTATAAAAATAAAAAATAAATAAAAATGAATATTTTATTCAGATATATAATACAATAGGGGTCCAAAACCTAACTTTCACATATTAACTCCAAAAAATATAAAACCATCTTCATCAAATATTTATTAAAAGTTATATATAATTAAACTGATTTTGGTGCATTTTGAGTTTTATGTAGGAGATACGTGTTTCTAAAGTTTTGGGTTTTGGATTTTTATTCCGTGTATACAATGTATATTTTTTGTGTATACTAAATTTTGTATTTTTCTATACATTACAACTTTTATATTCAAAGTTTCTTTATTTGATGAATACATGATAAAGAATAAAATGAGTCCCAAAAGATGTTTTATGAATGAATAAATGAATTGGTTTTTGTTGTATTATCGACCCTTATCGCCTCCTACTTTATTCCTTTTCGACCAACTCAATTCTTGACTTGGTCTCAAGGTTTATATCCATAAAATATATTGATATTTTATTTTTTTTCTTTTCTTTTTTTTATTCCATAATTTTTTACATTAAGAACGATAATTTATATACAAAAATTGGAGTAAATAATGAATGTTAATATGTGCAAAATAATACTATTAAAATGCATTCGCTAGGGTTTTTAAGACCAAAATTATAGAACAAACGTGATGAAATATGTATTTATCAATAGGGGGACAGTCGAATTCTCATTCATTTTTCAGTCATTGTAGTATAGATTTTCGTATACCGAGTGAGTCATGTCTTTCTTTTTCTCTTCGATCTAATAGAACATAGCTCAAGCTAAGTATAGGGGGTCATACATACTCTATCTATATTTTAGCCATAACTTGTACTTTCGTATTTTTTAATAATATCGATAATTAATAAAAATAAAAACACACATTAAAGTCTTTGAATTTATGGTTAATAAGATGGTTAAAATGCTTTGAAAAATATTTGAAAATGGTTGGAAAATTGATTTTAAAAATCCTTTGTAAAACCGTTTGAAAAATATTTTGTAATTCTTTTTCAAACTTTGTGAAAATAGTTTGTTTGTAA
The DNA here is from genome assembly GCA_037367405.1 of Ottelia alismoides. Lineage (NCBI taxonomy): Eukaryota > Viridiplantae > Streptophyta > Magnoliopsida > Alismatales > Hydrocharitaceae > Ottelia > Ottelia alismoides. Next base: position 907,339 of record JAZKJV010005466.1, read on the forward strand.
AAAATTTCTTTCTGTGTTTGAATAAAATCTTTTAAAAATCTACTTGCAAATGTTTTTGAAAATGGTTTAAAAAATATTTTGAAATATATATATATATATACTGTTTGAAAAATCTATGCAAACTGATTTTAAAAAATTGTAAGTTGTCAAATTATTATTTCAAAATAAATTTTTGAAAAGTTTTTCAAAATATTTGCAAACCATTTTGAGAACCCTGTACACACTTAAATCAAAAATAAATTGTTTACAAACTCTGTACATAAACATGTAAACAACTTGTGTAAATTCTTCACTTAACTTCCTGTAAATAACAAGATGCACTCCCTTGTAAATATCTGCACATATTTATTTGCCAAAACTCTTTTTTTTTTAAAAAAATCATTAAATATTTCAAAACTGAAAATCTATAAAAAAATTGTGAAATGTTTTCAAAATTGCAAACAATTTTGCAAAATTTTTAAAAAAACTATAAAAAGTTCAAACCAAAAAATTACATCACAAAAAGATTTTATGCATTATGCATAGCATTCACATTTTTGATATGGATAATGAGAATTGAACACGTTTGGATAAAATCCGAAGATTGGAGCTTGGTTAGACCTTAATCCACTTAATCACATGAACCTTCAAGGATTTGGAATTGGGGCACTTTAGGTTTGGAATTGAGTCACTTTAAGTCTACTAGAATTAATTCTCTGAGACCATAAGACTAGGTTCAGTATCGTCTTGACTGCCCAAGTATAATATTTTGGAACATACGCATGACACTTATCGATACTCACTTGACTTGCACACCTGCACCTTGTACTTTGCTCAACTCACTTGAAGTGGTAGGAATGGATTTCTGGCATGAGACACAAGTCAACGGAAGCATCAGAAGGTCACAAATCTGTAGCTATTGTACCCCAACCTGAGCCAGTAGCTTTGAGGTCTAATCATAGAATGTTGTGGGTTGCAATATGCTTCAAAAGAGGGATAGTCTACTGGCTCAAGAAGAAAAAGTCCTTATGTAAATGGTGTTGTATTTAGTATAAAAATGCAAAAGTAAAAAAACTCCAAAAAATAGACGGGCAAAAATCAATTCCCATTGGAGTATGTTTATATTCAAAAAGCATGCTTGAGTTTCAAAGTCAAAGATATGTGAGCATGCATCCTGATGACTTGTCTACATTGGTCAAGCATCCTAGGATAGATAGCTATACTAGCTATCATCCATTCTCTTCTCTACCTCCTCTTCTTGAGTCGGTTATACTTGAACTTAGAAGGGAATACCCCACTTCTTGAGGAAAGAGTTGTTGTATTAGGGAATTAGAGTCACCATGTTGGAGAAGATTGTCTTTTACCGCTTCAATAGAGAGGAGCTACATATCACACATACTGTACAAGATAGACTCTTAGTCATGAAGGACTGCGTATGACATTGAAGTGTTCTGACTTGTCTTTTGAGCATACTTGGGCAAAGTTTTATAACTCTCAAAGGCTATTGTGTTTCAAGTTAAGTTCCCGACTAAGGTTCCAACCAAACAAAAATCCAAAGGCAAGGCTGAGCTCCAAACTTAGATATTATGACGACAAGTTTAAAATTTAAAATCAATCCAAGTTATTTCTTTTTCTTTTCTTTTTTTTCTTCTACACTTATAGGAATAAGTGTTTGCTAGGGACTAGCAAAGGCAAGTATAAGGGGTGATGAATCTCCATTTATTTTCTTTATTCTTTCATTTTGGCCTTCAATCCCTAGCTAAATGCATGTCTATATCATTAATTTATCAAAATAAATATTTTGCAAATTGTAAAAATACTAGATAAAATACTGTATAATTATTGTATTTAATCCTGTAATAAAAGAATAAAGGAAGAAAAGAAAAAGAAATGAGACACCATAGATGTTGAGTGACCTTAGACCCCAAGTCCCAATCATCATTACGACTTAGTCGAGAAGGAATAAAGTAGGGAGAGATTGGGCAGATGAATTGTACAGAAAAGACACAAATCCTAAATTTTAATTCATCTATAATTGATTTTTGGGTAAAATTTGTACATAAACATTGTCGATTAAAATACAAAATTCATTCATAGTAAAATAATACACAGCGTGCCCGAGACACTGATGAACGTCAAATTCGCCTCTTTAAAAGTGGAAAATTAGTCGTAGTACAGGAGGCGAATTCGGTTCAGCAAAGACCACGATCTTTGAATGTCGTGGAATATTTTAACTTGGCAAGTCTACCAAGGTCGAACACAGGGACACGGTTGCCTAATATGTGTATTGAATTTTGATTCATGAACGCACAATGCCGGTTAATTTCAATTTTAGGTCCTCATGCAAATTATGCTATTTACAAAGCGATGTCATGATGCATGCAATTTTTTTATATACTTTTATGCAATTTAAGGTGATGCATGAGCAAATGTGAAAGGTAGAAGTATGCAGAACAAGATATCACAAATATACCCTAAAAATATGAACATCGTGATAAAAATAGAAATCACTGTCAATTTAATCACAACAATAAACACGGTCATCATATCAAAGCAAGCCAAGGAGAGCAGGGTCCCATTTTTCACATAAAAACCCACTTCAATTAAAACAGGGGTAAATGAGACAATTAGGCATGCTAAAATGTAGAGGACAAACCAAGGATCAAAATGACACTAAAATCATGCAATTTGGACCTACGATGCTCAAGTTATGCTAAAAACAGTGCAAGGGAATAAATGTAATAAAAATGCAAGAAAAATAAAGGATAAATATTGCATTTAGGTCCCTGAAGGGACCTAAATGTAAATACCAAAAACCGCCTGGGCCTAAGTGCAATTTCTCCAATAGCGCGTAGGGACCTTTTTGTAATTTCCCGAAACTTAGAGGGGCTCCCTGTAAAATACCCAGCCACGCACGTGAGGCACGTGCCTGGGGACCAAAATGTAAATAACCATTCTTCCGGGGTCCTTCTTGCAAATTACCCAAGCCTCACGTTCGGTGCACGTGAGGGCCCAGGCTGGGAGGGGACTCGGCTTCGGGAGATGTGGCTTCTTCTGGAGGTTTGTCTGGAGGTTTGGGGGACCCGAGCCTGTAGGTCGGGGAAGAGCCTCGGGGCATCCACGTGTCGTTAGCACAGTCGTCCAATCCATGGATCGGACGACACCTGTACGTCGTCTCCCACCGCAGGCAGCCGGAGAAGGCGGGGCTCCGGCGTGCCTTATAAATCTCCTCCGAGCTCCGAGGGGGTGTCTGATGGTCGAGGAGGGTGGCTAGTTCCCTGGCGAGGCTCGTGTGGGCAAGGCAGAGCTCCGTCGAAGTCCGGAGTGGCGAGACAGAGCTTAGTCCGTCGGAGTGAAATCTCGAGATCGGAGACGATGCGCGGAGTTCGGCCATTGAAGTCCTGCAGAATTAGTATAGTCGAAGCGACTCGAGGCATGCATGGAATGATGAAGTGAAGGTGAGTGGGAGACGTATCGAGCGGAGCAGGTGGTGGCTCGAGGGGATCCTCCGACGTGTTGTCGGAGGAGATGGATCGAGGCGAGGGGAGGTTATGAGGAAGAGAGTGGTGATCGACGAGGACTAGGATGGTTCGACGGAGGGTGCTGGGTTGATAAGTAGAGGGTGGAAGTGATGGTAGATGACCGGAAAAATTCGAGAATTAAAGGGGAAAACTTACCTCGCCGGAGCAAGGTCTGATGGAGGAGGTGATCTGTGCTTGAGGTCCTCATCGGGCCTCTGGGTTCGTCGCACAAAGAGGCCGATCCTTCCCCGGTGCTCAGCGGTGGCGGAGCCACCATAGCAAGGCCAAAATGGTCGTGGGTCGAACAGCGAGCTCCGGCCATCTTTGCCTCGACGCCCCGCCCTCTCCGCTGTCACCGGAGGGGCAGGGGAGATTGGGCTAGAGCCCAAAATGGTGGACCCCGGTGACGGATGCGGAGGATGACTATTTAAAGGAGAATGAGGTCGGCGGTTACGTGGGTAGGAGGAGGGGTTTCGACAGGCTGGGGGCGTTGATGAGGAATGAAGGCGGAGATGGTGAATGTGGTCGAGGAAGATGGAAGATAGGGCTACGTGGATAAGCGTTTTGAAGCGTAAGGGGAGGTCGGAGAAGCCTTCCAAAAATGGAAGGGGGTGGTGGGCTCCTCCGATGAAACGACCGGGGGGGGGGGGGGAGGGGGTTTACGGAGGAGGAAGATGATGGAGATCCGTTGGATCTTGCAATCCAACGGTTGGTATAGGAGCGCAGATGAAGGGCTACGATTAGATCAGGAAGATCTGATCGAACGGGTGGCGTTGAGGCGCGAATGAGTGGTTGTGATTGGAAGAAGGGGGAAATCGAATGGTTGAAGATGAATAGGTGACGTGGCAGGTAGAGGGACGTCGGATGGAAAGAAGATCGGGCGGTTGAAATTAAAGTGGTGACATGGCGAGAGGAGGAGCGTTGGATGATGAGAGTGATCGGGCGGCTGTGGTTTAGGCGCAGGTGAGCGGCTAAGATCTGATCTGAGAGTCAGATCAAATGGCTGGGGAATAAAGCGACGATGGGCGACGGAGATTGTGGCGGGCGATGGAGATCCAACGGTCAGAAGGGGCGCCTGGTGGCGGAAGGAGAAGCGGGCCACGTGGGCGGCCCGGAGGGCGCCACGTGGCCCAATGAGAAAATTCAGGGAATAATTATAAAGAAAATTAGAAAGAAATAGTTAGAGACCGAATTAGGAAAAAGTCAAAACACGAAAGTCGTCTCGACGAGATCTAAAACTTTCATGTTGGCCAAAAAGCCAAAAGAGGTCAACTGTACAAAAAGTATTTTATTGGGGGTATTTTTAAAAAGATAAAAATACCGATTTTGTGGTTTTGAGATATTTTTGTATTTTTTAGTGTTTTTAAGGTCAGTGATTTATAGACAACTTATCTACCTAATTTTTTGGGGTTTTTTGAGGATAAAATAATTCCAAGAAAAATAGAGGAAATTAAATACAATAATTAATGGTAATTTATACACAATATAGTACAAGATAAAAACAAAGAATTAAAGGTGATTTTATTGGATTATTTAAGACAAGGGTTTTAATATGTGGCTTTTAGCATGATGAATACGAGATTCATCATACCCCTATACTTAAACTATGCTCGGCCTCGAGCATCTAAAGGATGAAGGAGTCAGATTAATTCCTGACAGTGTACGTGAAATTTTCAAGGCTTGATCTTTCGAAGACCCTTGACCTAAGCGATCCTAAAATTCCAGGTTTATCCAAACCTTAGTCAGAAGGAATCCAACTTATCTGATTATCGGACTCTCTTTTTGTGTATATAATATAAGGATATGACATTTAGTGTATTGTATTTCATGAGAACCGAGTCGATGCATCACTCAAAGTTCCAGTCCCAAAGACTCTCCTCTAGACCTGATCCTCAATACTAGGGAATAAGTCTATTCTTGCTTCCGTCAACCGTCTCATTAGTTCGTCAGACTTGAAATGCTGATGGACGGCCAGATGATGGAGGTAATGGGATTGTGTCTATTTTTCTCACCCTCACATTGGAACAAGGGGCCTCTCGAGTGCCTTTTACTCAACACATATAAAATTTTAAATTGTTGACCAATGCGTCCGTTAAGAGAGTCGGAGTCATCTGCACTTGTTTTTCCTGGGAGTACATCGGGGTGTGTCTCTTTTGAGTATTCAAGATACCTTCGACACCCAGACTTGTAGCATTTACGATGCAAAGCACTTTTTTGGTGTCAGCCCGGCTCCTTGTCCTAATTAGGGCTTGGTCCAAGTGGACACTTTTAAAATGTCTGGGAGCGCTCGCCATTGGTGGAAGCTCATTTATAATTTGACTTTGGTATTCAGAGCTTTTTCTTTGACATTTCCTTGGTTTTGTTGGCTAGATCCACTGCTTTTACCAAAGTTGGCGCACATTGGTCAACAATAATCATTAAGTTTCATCACACCCTGGCACTTTTAGGTAAATATCAAGAGATAGCATATGAATCTTGTTCACATACTGGCTAGGGTTTTTGCTGACACTCAGGTTTTCTGAAGCCTTCATTAACTTTATCCCATCCTCGAATATCCTCAGATCGGGTCTAAACTCAAATCTCTGGTCCTAGTTCCTCAAGTGATACCTCAACTCAGCTCATCAATCATGCAGTTGTGGAAGTGACTGTGCTGATCATATTTTTCTTGAAGGTACAGATGAAGAGTACAATATAGCACTCAAATCTTTCAAACCAGGGAAGTGTGGATATTTAATTCTTAAAGACCCTAATGACTAAGGCATGTTAACTCAGACTCTCAAGATCACAGAAATCTAGTGTCCTCAAAATCTCCGAGCCTTGCGTGAGTGTGAATGTGTCAGGAATACACCAACTCCTTGGGTTAGTGTGATTTTTGTCTTTTGCAGATTTTTATGGGTTTTAATACTTTTTTTAATTTCTTGGAGAGATAATGACTGGCCCAGGCTTAAATGAATAAAAGTATCCACTCTCAGCCAGTATGGGTGTAAGTACGGGCCGAGACTAGTGATCCTTAAGGACGGTGCCATCTGCGGTGTCCTCTAAACCACCCACTCTACTAAGGGAGATCGAAGTTCCCTCACTGAAAATGTTTACTAAGCGTAGTAGTCGGAGTCAAATTCCAAGAAAGATTTTTAATTTTTTTAATTTTCTTTTTTCAAATTTTTTTTTGAAAAAGGTTATTTACAAAGATTAATCCCTCAAATTTTTAAGAAAACATTTTTACAAGGTTTTTATCATAGGTTTGACAAAACCCAGCCCGAAAAATAATTTTCAAAAAGTTTTAAAAATACGAGCTAAGGTTAAAGTAGATATACAGTATTATACGATATACCCCCCTATACTTAAAATTTGCTATGTCCTCATAGCACAAGTGCCATGAAACCAAGGCTCGTTTCAAATATAGGGTGATATAGCGGAACTGAGGAGGAGGGTCCCCCTGTACTTAAGCCAAAATCGACCTAATTACCAGAAGACAGAACGAGGGAGGGATGAGCAGGCAGGTCCCCCTATACTTAGGCTACAAATAGCCTTAGTAAGGTCTGAATTAGGGGGGGTGTGTTATATGATACAGGGGTGATGGGGGGGGGTTCATGAAATATACACAGAGAGAGAGAGGGAGAGAGATATATAGAGGGGGATGGGGGGGGGTGTGTGTATGTGCAAATGTGTGTGTGTGTGTGTGTGGGGGGGGGGGTAGATCATCAAGTGATCTACTCCTTTTTTTCTTTTTTCTTTTTTTGTACAACATGCAATACTAGAGATAAATACGCAGATGCAATTTTTTTAACAACGTGCAATGCATTTTGACTGATAAAAATCCTAGAATTTCTTCACGGCTTCTTTTGCGACCTCTTCAGCGGAAGCTCCCGACTTCACACCTCCATGACGATCAGGCATCCCCGATTTTCATGGGCCCTGCCACAAAAGAGAAAAGTTTGAAACACTGAGAATTTATATCAACAGATGCAAAAAATAATGCATGAAACGAGGACCTAAAAATTATTGAAATTAATCAACAAAAAAATCAAAATTCAATAATCAAGCAAAGCCGTATCCCCGACAACGGTGCCATTTGATAAACGTCAAATTCGCCTCTTTAAAAGTGGAAAATTAGTCGTAGTACATGAGGCGAATTCGGTTCAGCAAAGACCACGATCTTTGAATGTCATGGAATATTTTAACTTGGCAAGTCTACCAAGGGTCGAACACAGGGACACGATTGCCTAATATGTGTATTGAATTTTGATTCATGAAGGCACAATGTCGGTTAATTTCAATTTCAGGTCCTCATGCAAATTATGCTATTTACAAAGCGATGTCATGATGCATGCAATTTTTTTATTTACTTTTATGCAATTTAAGGTGATGCATGAGCAAATGTGAAAGGTAGAAGTATGCAGAACAAGATATCACAAATATACCCTAAAAATATGAACATCGTGATAAAAATAGAAATCAGTGTCAATTTAATCAAAAAAATAAACACTGTCATCAGATCAAAGCAAGCTAAGGAGAGCAGGGACCCATTTTGCACATAAAAACTCACTTCAATTAAAACAGGGGTAAATGAGACAATTACACATGCTAAAATGTAGAGGACAAAACAAGGATCAAAACGACACTAAAATCATGCAATTTGGACCTACGATGCTCACGTTATGCTAAAAACAGTGCAAGGGCATAAATGTAATAAAAATGCAACAAAAATAAAGGACAAATATTGCATTTAGGTCCCTGGAGGGACCTAAATGCAAATACCAAAAACTGCCTAGGCCTAAGTGCAATTTCTCCAATAGCACGCAGGGATCTTTTTGTAGTTTCCCGAAACTTAGAGGGCTCCCTGTAAAATACCCAGGCACGCACGTGAGGCACGTGCCTGGGGACCAAAATGTAAATAACCATTCTTCCGGGGTCCTTCTAGCAAATTACCCAAGCCTCACGTGCGGTGCACGTGAGGGCCCAGGCTCGGGAGGGGATTCAGCTTCAGGAGACGTGGCTTCTTCTAGTGGTTTGTCTGGAGGTTTGGGTGATCCGAGCCTGTAGGTCGGGGAAGAGGCTCGGGGCGTCCACGTATCGTTAGCACAGTCGTCCGATCCCATGGATCGGACGACACCTGTATGTCGTCTCCCACCGCAGGCAGCCGGAGAAGGCGGGGCTCCGGCGTGCCTTATAAAGCTCTTCCGAGCTCCGAGGGGGTGTCTGATGGTCGAGGAGGGTGGCTAGTTCCCTGGCGAGGCTCGTGTGGGCAAGGCGGAGCTCCGTCGAAGTCCGGAGTGGCAAGACGGAGCTTAGTCGTCGGAGTGAAATCTCGAGATCGGAGACGATGCGCGGAGTTCGGCCATTGAAGTTCCTGCAGGATTATTATAGCCGAAGCGACTCGAGGCATGCATGGAATGATGAAGTGAAGGTGAGTGGGAGCCGTATCGGGCGGAGCGGGTGGTGGCTCGAGGGGGATCCTCCGACGTGTTGTCGGAGGAGATGGATCGAGGCGAGGGGAGGATATGAGGAAGAGAGCGGTGATCGACGAGGACTAGGATGGTTCGACGGAGGTGCTGGGTTGATAAGTAGAGGGTGGAAGTGATGGTAGATGACCGAAAAAATTCGAGAATTAAAGGGAAAACTTACCTCGCCGGAGCAAGGTCTGATGGAGGAGGTGATCTGTGCTTGAGGTCCTCATCGGGCCTCTGGGGTCGTTGCACGAAGAGGCCGATCCTTCCCCAGTGCTCAGCGGTGGAGGAGACACCATAGCATGGCCAAAATGGCCGTGGGTCGACACCGAGCTCCAGCCGTCTTCGCCTCGATGCCCTGCCCTCTCCGCTGTCACCGGAGGGGCGGGGGAGACTGGGATAGAGCCCAAAATGGTGGACCCCGGTGACGGATGCGGAGGATGACTATTTAAAGGCGAATGAGGTCGGCGGTTACGTGGGTAGGAGGGGAGGTTTCGACAGGCTGAGGGTGTTGATGAGGAGTGAAGGCGGAGATGTGAATGTGGCGCGAGGAAGACGAAAGATAGGGCTACGTGGATAAGCGTTTTGAAGCGTAAGGGGAGGTCGGAGGAGCCTTCCAAAAATGGAAGGGGGTGGTGGGCTCGTGCGGTGAAACGGTCGGGGGGGGGGGGGGGGAAGGGGGTTTACGGAGGAGGAAGATGATGGAGATCCGTTGGATCTTGCGATCCAACGGTTGGTATAGGAGCGCAGGTGAAGGGCTACGATTAGATCAGGAAGATCTGATCGAATGGGTGGTGTTGAGGCGTGAATGAGTGGTTGTGATTGGAAGAAGGGGGAAATCGAATGGTTGAAGATGAATAGGCGACGTGGCAGGTAGAGGGGCGTCGGATGGAAAGAAGATTGGGCGGTTGAAATTAAAGTGGTGACATGGCGCGAGGAGGCGCGTTGGATGATGAGAGTGATCGGGCGGCTGTGGTTTAGGCGCAGGTGAGCGGCTAAGATCTGATCTGAGAGTCAGATCAAATGGCTGGGGAATAAAGCGACGATGGGCGGCGGAGATTGAGGCGGGCGATGGAGATCCAACGGTCAGAAGGGGCGCCTGGTGACGGAAGGAGAAGCGGGCCACGTGGGCGGCCCAAAGGGCGCCACGTGGCCCAATGAGAAAATTCAGGGAATAATTATAAAGAAAATTAGAAAAGAAATAGTTAGAGACCGAATTAGGAAAAGTCAAAACATGAAAGTTACTCGTCTCGACGAGATCTACAACTTTCATGTTGGCCAAAAAGCCAAAAGAGGTCAACTGTACAAAAAGTATTTTTTGGGGGTATTTTTAAAAGGATAAAAATACCGATTTTGTGGTTTTGAGATATTTTTATATTTTTTAGCGTTTTTAAAGGTCAGTGATTTATAGACAACTTATCTACCTAATTTTTAGGGGTTTTTGAGGATAAAATAATTTCAAGAAAAATAGAGGAAATTAAATACAATAAATTAATGGTAATTTATACACAATATAGTACAAGATAAAAACAAAGAATTAAAGGTGATTTTATTGGATTATTTAAGACAAGGGTTTTAATATGTGGCTTTTAGCATGATGAATACGAGATTCATCATACCCCTATACTTAAACCATGCTCGTCCTCGAGCATCTAAAGGCTGAAGGAGTCAGATTAATTCCTGACAGTGTGCTGAAATTTTCAAGGCTTGATCTTTCGAAGACCCTTGACCTAAGTGATCCTAAAATTTCAGGTTTATCCAAGCCTTAGTCAGACGGAATCCAACTTCTCTGATTATCAGACTCTCTTTTTGTATATATAATATAAGGATATGACATTTAATGTACTGTATTTCATGAGAACCGAGTCGATGCATCATTCAAAGTTCCAGTCCCAAAGACTCTCCTCTAGACCTAATCCTCAATACTAGGGAATAAGTCTATTCTTGCTTCCGTCAACCGTCTCATTAGTTCGTCAGACTTGAAATGTTGATGGACGGTCGGATGATGGAGGTAATGGGATTGTGTCTATTTTTCTCACCCTCTCATTGGAACAAGGGGCCTCTTGAGTGCCTTTTACTCAACACATATAAAATTTTAAATTGTTGACCAATGCATCCGTCAAGAGAGTCGGAGTCGTCTGCACTTGTTTTTCTGGGAGTACATCGGGGTGTGTCTCTTTTGAGTATCTAAGATACCTTCGACACCTAGACTTGTAGCATTTACGATGCAGAGCACTTTTTTGGTGTCAGTCCGACTCCTTGGTCCTAATTAGCGCTTGGTCCAAGTGGACACTTTGAAAATGTTTGGGAGCGCTCGCCATTGGTGGAAGCTCATTTACAATTTGACTTTGGTATTCAGAGCTTTTTCTTTGACATTTCCTTGCTTTTGTTGGCTAGATCCACTGCTTTTACCAAAAGTTGGCGCACACTGGTCAACAATAATCATTAAATTTCATCACACCCTGGCACTTTTAGGTAAATATCAAGAGATAGCATATGAATCTTGTTCACATACTGGCTAGGGTTTTTGCTGACACTCTTGTTTTCTGAAGCCTTCATTAACTTTATCCCATCCTCGAATATCCTCAGATCGGGTCTAAACTCAAATCTCTGGTCCTAGTTCCTCAAGTGATACCTCAACTCAGCTCATCAATCATGAAGTTGTGGAAGAGACTGTGCTGATCATATTTTTCTTGAAGGTAGAGATGAAGAGTGCAATATAGCACTCAAATCATTCAAACCAGGGAAGTGTGGATATTTAAGTCTTAAAGACCCTAATGACTAAGGCATGTTAACTCAGACTCTCAAGATCACAGAAATCTAGTGTCCTCAAAATCTCCGAGCCTTGCGTAAGTGTGAATGTGTCAGGAATACACCAACTCCTTGGGTTAGTGTGATTTTTGTCTTTTGCAGATTTTTATGGGTTTTAATATTTTTTTAATTTCTTGGAGAGACAACGACTGGCCCAGGCTCAAATGAATAAAAGTATCCACTCTCAGCCAATATGGGTGTAAGTACGGGCCGAGACCCGTGATCCTTAAGGACGGTGCCATCTGCGGTGTCCTCTAAACCACCCACTCTACTAAGGTAGACCGAAGTTCCCTCACTGAAAATGTTTACTAAGCCTAGTAGTCGGAGTCAAATTCCAAGAAAGATTTTTATTTTTTTTTAATTTTCTTTTTTCAATTTTTTTGAAAAAAGTTATTTACAAAGATTAATCCCTCAAATTTTTAAGAAAACATTTTTGCAAGGTTTTTACAAAACTCAGTTCACAGGTTTGCCAAAACCCAGCCCGAAAAATAATTTTCAAAAAGTTTTAAAAATACGAGCTAAGGTTAAAGTAGATATAGAGTATTATATGATATACCCCCTATACTTAAAATTTGCTATGTCCTCACAGCACAAGTGCCATGAAGCCAAGGCTCGTTTCAAATATAGGGTGATATAACGGAACTGAGGAGGAGGGTCCCCCTGTACTTAAGCCAAAATCGACCTAATTACCAGAAGACAGAACGAGGGAGGGATGAGCAGGCAGTTCCCCCTATACTTGCTACAAATAGCCTAAGTAAGGTCTGAATTGGGGGGTGTGTGTTATATGATACAGGGGTGAGGGGGTTCATGAAATATACACACAGAGAGAGAGAGGGAGAGAGATATACAGAGGGGGATGGGGTGTGTGTGTGTATGTGCAAATGTGTGTGTGTATGGGGGGGGGTAGATCATCAAGTGATCTACTCTTTTTTTTGCACAACATGCAATACTAGAAATAAATATGCAGATGCAATTTTTTTAACAACATGCAATGCATTTTGACTGATAAAAATCCTAGAATTTCTTCACATCTTCTTTTGCGGCCTCTTCAGCGGAAGCTCCCGACTTCATGCCTCCATGACGATCAGGCGTCCTTGATTTTCATGGGCCCTGCCACAAAAGAGAAGTTAGAAACATTGAGAATTTAAATCAGTAGATGCAAAAATTAATGCATGAAACGAGGACATAAAAATTATTGAAATTAATCAACAAAAAAAATCAAAATTCAATAATCAAGCAAAGCCGTATCCCCGGCAACGGTGCCATTTGATGAACGTCAAATTCGCCTCTTTAAAAGTGGAAAATCAGTCTAGTACAGAAGGCGAATTCGGTTCAGCAAAGACCACGATCTTTGAATGTCGTGGAATATTTTAACTTGGCAAGTCTACCAAGGTCGAACACAGGGACACGGTTGCCTAATATGTGTATTGAATTTTGATTCATGAAGGCACAATGTCGGTTAATTTCAATTTCAGGTCCTCATGCAAATTATGCTATTTACAAAGCGATGCCATGATGCATGCAATTTTTTTATTTACTTTTATGCAATTTAAGGTGGCATGAGCAAATGTGAAAGGTAGAAGTATGTAGAACAAGATATCACAAATATACCCTAAAAATATGAACATAGTGATAAAAATAGAAATCAGTGTCAATTTAATCACAACAATAAACGCGGTCATCAGATCAAAGCAAGCTAAGGAGAGCAGGGTCCCATTTTGCACATAAAAACTCACTTCAATTAAAACATGGGTAAATGAGACAATTACGCATGCCAAAATGTAGAGGACAAAACAAGGATCAAAGCGACACTAAAATCATGCAATTTGGACCTACGATGCTCAAGTTATGCTAAAAACAGTGCAAGGGCATAAATGTAATAAAAATGCAAGAAAAATAAAGGATAAATATTGCATTTAGGTCCCTGGAGGGACCTAAATGCAAATACCAAAAACCGCCTGGGCCTAAGTGCAATTTCTCCAATAGCATGCAGGGACCTTTTTGTAATTTCCCAAAACTTAGAGGGGCTCCCTATAAAATACCCAGGCACGCACGTGAGGCATGTGCCTGGGGACCAAAATGTAAATAACCATTCTTCCGGGGTCCTTCTTGCAAATTACCCAAGCCTCACGTACGGTGCACGTGAGGGCCCAAGCTCGGGAGGGGACTCAGCTTCGGGAGACGTGGCTTCTTCTGGAGGTTTGTCTGGAGGTTTGGGTGACCCGAGCCTGTAGGTCGGGGAATAGGCTCGGGGCGTCCACGTGTCGTTAGCACAGTCGTTCGATCCCATGGATCGGACGACACCTGTACGTCGTCTCCCACCGCAGGCAGCCGGAGAAGGCGGGGCTCCGGCGTGCCTTATAAAGCTCCGCCGAGCTCCGAGGGGGTGTCTGATGATCGAGGAGGGTGGATAGTTCCCTGGCAAGGCTCATGTGGGCAAGGCAGAGCTCCGTCGAAGTCCGGAGTGGCGAGACAGAGCTTAGTCGTCGGAGTGAAATCTCGAGATCGGAGACGATGCGCGGAATTCGGCCATTGATGTTCCTGCAGAATTAGTATAGCCGAAGCGACTCGAGGCATGCATGGAATGATGAAGTGAAGGTGAGTGGGAGCCGTATCGGGCGGAGCAGGTGGTGGCTTGAGGGGATCCTCCGACGTGTTGTCGGAGGAGATGGATCGAGGTGAGGGGAGGTTATAAGGAAGAGAGTGGTGATCGACGAGGACTAGGATGGTTCGACGGAGGTGCTGGGTTGATAAGTAGAGGGTGGAAGTGATGGTAGATGACCGGAAAAATTCGAGAATTAAAGGGAAAACTTACCTCGCCGGAGCAAGGTCTGATGGAGGAGGTGATATGTGCTTGAGGTCCTCATCGGGCCTCTGGGGTCGTCGCACGAAGAGGCTGATCCTTCCCCGGCGCTCAGCGGTGGCGGAGCCACCATAGCACGACCAAAATGGCCATGGGTTTACACCGAGATCCAGCCGTCTTCACCTCGATGCCCCACCCTCTCCGCTGTCACTGGAGGGGCGGGGGAGGCTAGGCTAGAGCCCAAAATGCTGGACCCCGGTGACGGATGCAGAGGATGACTATTTAAAGGCGAATGAGGTCGGCGGTTACGTGGGTAGGAAGGGGGGTTTCGACAGGCTGGGGGCGTTGATGAGGAGTGAAGACGGAGATGGTGAATGTGGCGCGAGGAAGACGGAAGATAGGGCTACGTGGATAAGCGTTTTGAAGCGAAAGGGGAGGTCGGAGGAGCCTTCCAAAAATGGAAGGGGGTGGTGGGCTCGTGCAGTGAAACGACCGGGGGGGGGGGGGGGAAGGGGGTTTACGGAGGAGGAAGATGATGGAGAGACGTTGGATCTTGCGATCCAACAGTTGGGATAGGAGCGCAGGTGAAGGGCTACGATTAGATCAGGAAGATCTGATCGAACGGGTGGCGTTGAGGCGCGAATGAGTGGTTGTGATTGGAAGAAGGGGGAAATCGAATGGTTGAAGATGAATAGGCGACGTGGCAGGTAGAGGGGCGTCGGATGGAAAGAAGATCGGGCGGTTGAAATTAAAGTGGTGACATGGCACGAGGAGGAGCGTTGGATGATGAGAGTGATCGGGCGGTTGTGGTTTAGGCGCAGGTGAGCGGCTAAGATCTGATCTGAGAGTCAGATCATATGGCTGGGGAATAAAGCGACGATGGACGGCAGAGATTGAGGCGGTCGATGGAGATCCAACGGTCAGAAGGGGCGCCGGGTGGCGGAAGGAGAAGCGGGCCACGTGAGCGGCCCAGAGGGTGCCACGTGGCCCAATGAGAAAATTCAGGGAATAATTACAAAGAAAATTAGAAAAGAAATAGTTAGAGGCTGAATTAAGAAAAAGTCAAAACATGAAAGTTACTCGTCTCGACGAGATCTACAACTTTCATGTTGGCCAAAAAGCTAAAAAAGGTCAACTGTACAAAAAATATTTTTTGGGGGTATTTTTAAAAGGATAAAAATACCGATTTTGTGGTTTTGAGATATTTTTGTATTTTTTAGTGTTTTTAAAGGTCAGCGATTTATAGACAACTTATCTACCTAATTTTTAGGGGTTTTTAAGGATAAAATAATTCCAAGAAAAATAGAGGAAATTAAATACAATAAATTAATGGTAATTTATACACAATATAGTACAAGATAAAAACAAAGAATTAAAGGTGATTTTGTTGGATTATTTAAGACAGTGATTTTAATATGTGGCTTTTATAATGATGAATACGAGATTCATCAGATACACAAAATAAAAACTCAAAATAAAAACTTCACTAACTTGTATCTTCACCATATTGTATCAATATGGACCAAAATCACTTTAATTAGCTATTTAATGAAGGTGATTTCATTTAATATGGATCTAAAGTACACAATTTATATTTTAGACCCATATTATGCAATATACATATAATTTTTATCCAATATATTGATTATTTATATTTTCAAATTCTTTTATATTTTATAAAATTGTAAATATTATTTGAAACATACGTATATAATTAAATTAAATTAAACCACCATAATAAAGTCAAAATAAATAATAGATTTCAAAATATAAGCAAAACATACATGTATATATACCTAATTAATTAAGTACACATACAAACTCAGAAAAATACAATAAATAAAATACCAAAATTCCATTATTTATACATATATTTTACATGTAAATATTAACTTGTAATAAAAAGCCTCATAAAAATAAATAAAAATATGCATTAAATACTATATTAAATTACAAACATTATTCATGTCTCAATAAAAATTTAATAAAAACCTTTATTATTTATTTTTGATTTACTAATCTTTTTCTCTAGGGAATTTTCTAGTTCACCCATGCGGAACAACCATAATGCTCCTTTTGTTGACCTGGGTCAACACCCTCCTCTCTTCCTCAAGCTCTTATCTGTCAGAACATGCTTCTTCTCCTTTTTTTGCTTGAGGCTATCAATCGCTGCATTGGCGTGATGCTCGATTCTTGGATATTGAACATCCTTAATTCTCTTGCACACCTTAGATCTGGTCAATCTTCATCGACTCGATCAGCATATGCATTGCAAGTCGTCCCCTCATTCTGTCTATAAATAAGCTCCACCAGCTTCCTTCTCGAGTTGATCTCACTTTGCGTACTCTTAGCCCCTCAGAGTCCCCTACATACCCTCCCCTTGGTGACAGAAACCGAAGGGTGGGCCCTACAACGAGGAGGAGCAACGGAGGAGCCTGATCCATCATCTCCGGCCATCCACCGTTGGAAGTTTTGCTTCGTTGTTCCACTGCCGACTTAAGGCCTTTATCTTCCTATCCTAGGTAGACTTATTCGTCTTCTTTCGATTCCATCTTTTAGTTTTAAGTTTAATTTCATATGTAGCATCAAAATAAAAAATCTCCAAATCCCTGGAGCTTGAGATCCAGAGCAATTCATCATCATCTGATCGTTAGATCCCCCTGATTTCCATCTTATTTTCCTCCCCTTCATCTATTCCATCGGTCACCCCATCAATCCCCCCAAATCCATAGTGGATATGGGAGTCGAAGTTCCCTTTGCCGACCTTCACTAGACTTCATCTTCACCTCATCCCCGACTATTTTTGCTTAACTCTTGGGTCGAGGAAGTAGCCCTCGAGCCAAGGAGCGTTCTAGTGTAGGTTTGTGACTCCAGGAAGGCATCTGGAACCATATTGAACACATGGAGCAGCTCAAGGGCCTCAGACCTCATGTGAGATCTCGGAGCTCCCTCACCTTTAACGGAGCATCCCACTTCATGTGGAGTAGTCCCAAGAAGCAAAACCACCTTCTGGATCAAGAGGAGACTGTCGGAGCATAGAGATAAGTTGAATACAAGGTCGTCGGTGACTTATTCATCACGAATTCTTCCAGACCTCCGTTCCACCGTCCAATCAAGAGCTCGACCCAAATGTAATAAGGATCGTTGAATCTATTCGAAGTAATGCCTGTGGAGAGCCCTTGGATTAGATGTGTGGCATAAAGATGATGGCCCGATCCAACAGGACTAAGTGGCAACATTTGCAAGTAAACCCTCCGCCCTTTTGTAATTTATAAATAGTGATGTAACTATTAAATTAAGTACAAAAATTTATGAACTTTTTGCATGTATGCCCAGGAATCTTTTAATATTGTGTTTAAGTCCAGTGTCAGGTCATCTCACATGGACCCCCACGTGAGATGAAATTTTGCATATATTTAGTATTTAAAAATCAAGTTAAAGTTCAAACTTTCTGGTTATTTTACACTTGTACCCTTGGAGCATATTTTATTTGCAAAAATACCCATGCCAACCTAATTTAATTTTATTTATATATTTCCTTTTTGTTAAAAATAACTCCCGAGATCAATAAAATCTAAAAAATAGGTGTAAGTGCATCATTGGCTGCTTATTCATTCTATCATTTTTATTTACCATTTTGCATGAATTTATTATTTATCTAAAATAAAAAAGAGCTATTTTTATTCCCTATTTAATTAAAAAATATAAAAATAATCATAAAAACCTTTTAGAAAAATTCCAAAATAATTACCTACTTTCTATTAGCTTGTTTTTATAAGCCAACCCAAAAATCACAAAAAAGAAACTCTTAAATTAGCAAACCATTGCTAACCTTAAAAAATTATAAAATATTCTCAAAACCCCCAGAAATATTAGTCTCTATTCCATATTTTTTATATACTATATTTTACGTAGGAAATTGATTTTGAGAAATTTTAAGATCATTTCCTATTTTTAATTTTCAAATCAATTCTATCTATTTGATAAGTTCATGTCTTGCTTTTTTCTGATTTTAAAAATACAAAAAATTGTAAAATTTCCTCAAAACTCCATAAAAATAGACGAACATTTGAAAAAAATAAAATATTTTACTTGGTTATTTTTGACTATTTTTATCTATGTTTATAAATATTATACCATATATAGTCTAAATATACCTATATATTATTATATATAGTTTGTATTACTATTAATTATTATAAATATTCTAAATATATTTTTAAAACCTTAAAAAAAGACTAATCTTTTTAGTTATTTTCTGACTTTTACATATATATATATATACACTATTTTATAATACTTAAATTATATGCCTACCCTATATGCATACATATATATACCTATATATATTATTCACTTTTAAAATGAACAGAAAAAATCTGGAAATTAAAATATATAAAAAAGAATCATTTTATGTAATTAAAAACTGACAAACACTTTGATCGATTTTGTCATACTTCTAAACACATTTGCATTATTTTTTTATAATTCTTGCTACGTTCTGTACTTTATGTGTTCGACCCCTATCTGCTTGTCCATTATACACTTGTCTATAAGGTTTAATAAATTTGATTCACACTTGCCTTGAGTTCATTATTTGATTCATATATTGTGTGGCTTAATTGTTGAATGTAGCTTCTTGAGAAAAGAGTTGTTGGATTTGGGGAAGGTCACCATGTTGGAGAAGAATATCTTTTACCTCTTCAACCGAGAGTAGCTACATATCACACATATTGTACAAGACAGACTCATAGTCATAATGGACTGTGTATGGCATGAAAGTGTTCTGATCCGTCTTTAGAGGAGACTTGGACAGAGTTTTGTGACTTTCAACGGCTATTGTGTTTCAAGTCCAGTTCCTGACCAAGGTTCTGACCAAACCAAAAATCTAAAGACCTGACTGAGCTCCAAACTTGGATATTATGAAGACAAGTTTAAAAGTTAAAATCAATTCAAGTTATTTCCTTTTCTTTTCTTTATTCTCTTCTGCACTTACAGGAATAAGTGTTTGCTAGGGCCTAGCAAAGGCAAGTATAGGGGGTGATGAATCTCCATTTCATTACCTTTATTCTTTCATTTTAGCCTTAAATCCCTAGCTAAATGCATGTATATATCATTAGTTTGTCAAAATAAATATTTGTTAAATTTTACAAAACATTAAATAAAATAATGTATAATTATTGTATGCAATTCCACAATAAAAGAATAAGAAAGAAAAGAAAAACAAATGAGATACCATAGAAGTTGAGTGACCCTAGACCCTGGGATATGATTATCTTTATGACTTGGTCAAGAAGGAATAAAGTAAGGAGAGATAGGGATGATTAATTGTACAGAAAAGACACAAAAAACCTAATATTTAATTCATCTATAATTAATTTTTGGGACATATTTTATTCTGTATTATTTATACCGCAAATTGATAAACTTTGTATATAAACATTGTAGATAAAAATACAAAGAAAAATACAAAATTCATTTCATAGAAAAATAATACACAGTATGTCCGAGACATGCAAAATAAAAACTTCACAGATCTGTATCTTCTCCATATTGTATCAAAATGGACCAAAATCACTTTATTTGTATCTAACTTTTAATCAGCTATTTAATGAAGATGGTTTCATTTAATTTAGAGATAAGATGTAAAATCTAGGATTTAGATCCATCTTGTGCAATATACATGTATATTTTATTTAATATATATATTATTTGTATTTATCAAATTCTTTTATTTTTATAAAATTTAAATATTATTTACAACATATTTGCATAATTAAATTGAATAAAATCATCAAAATAAAGTCAAAATAAATAATACATTTCAAAACATAGGTAAAATATACATGTATATACCTATAATGTATACTTACCTAATTAAATAAGTACACATAAAAACTCAGAAAATACAATAAAAATACCTAAATGTTTATACAAATAAATCAAAATTAATAAACAACCTATATAAAATAATAAAATATATTTTACAAAATAAAATAAAGTACCAAAATACATGTATTTATACATATATTTTACATGTAAATTTTAATTTGTAGTAAAAATCCTCGTAAAAATAAAAAAATATGCATAAAATACTATATCAATTACAAACATTACTCATGTCTTATTAAAAATCTGATTAAATCCTTTATTATTTCTTTTTTATTTTACTAATATTTTTCTCCAGGGAATTTTCTAGTTGGTCCATGCGGACCAACCATAATGCTCCCTATGTTGACCTGGTTCAACACCTTCTTTCTCTCTTCCTCAAGCTCCTATCTGTAAGAACGTGCTTCTTCTCCCTTTTCTCTGCTCGATGTTATCAATCACTTCATTGGCATGTTTCTCGATTCATGGAGATTGAACATCCTTAATTCTCGCACACACCTTAGAACTGGTCGATCTTTATCGACTCGATCAGCATATGCCTCTCAAGTCATCCCCTCATTCTGTCTATAAATAAGCCCTGCCAGCTTCCTTCTCAAGTTTGATCTCTCTTTGCGTACTCTTAGCCCCTCAGAGTCCCCTACATACCCTCCCCTTGGTGACAGCAACTGAAGGGTGGGCCCTACAACGAGGAGGAGCAGCAGAGGATATAGATCCAACATCTCTAGCCATCCACCGTTGGAGGTTCTGCTTCATCGGCCCACAAATGACTTGAGTCCTTTATCTTCCGTTCCGAGGTAGATTTCTTAGTCTTCTTTCGATTCTAGCCTTAAATTTTAAGTATAATTTCGTGCGTAGAATCAAAATAAAAAAATCTCCAAATCCCTAGAGCCTGAGCTACATGGCAATTCATTATCATCTGATCGTCAGAACCCCCCTGATTTCCATCTCATTTTACTCCCCTTCATCTACTCCATCGATCGCCCTATTAATCCCACCAAATCCATCCTGGATCCGGAAGTCAAAGCTCCCTCCGTCGACCTTCATCAGAGCTCCACCTTCACCTCATCCATGACTCTTTTGACCTAACTCTTGGGTTGAGGAAGTTGGCCTTGATACAAAGAGCATTTTGGTGCAGATTTGTGACTCCAGGAAGGCATATGGAACCATATTGAACACCTAGAGCAGCTCCAGGTCCTCAGACCTCATATGAGAGCTCAGAGCTCCCTCGCTTTCATGGGAGCATCCCACTTCACACGGAGTAGTCCCAAGAAGCGAAGCCACCTTCTGGATCAGTAAGAGACTGCAGGAGAACAGAGATAATTCCAATCCAAAGTTGCCGGTGACCTATTCATCGTGAGTTCTTCCAGACCCCTGCTCCACCATCCAATCAAGAGCTCGACCCGTATCTAATCTGGATCATTGAATCTATTCAAAGCAGTGCCTGTGGTGAGCCCTTAGATCAGACACTTGGCATCAAGATGATGGCCTCAACCAGCAGGATTAAGTGGCAAGTTTTGCAAGTAAACCCTCCACCCTTCTTGTAATTTATAAATAGTGACGTAACTATTAAAATAAGAACAAAAATTTATGAAATTTTTTCATGTGTGTCCCTATATCTTTTTAATAATGAGTTTAAGTCTAGTGACAAGTCACCTCACGTAGTCCCCTACGCGAGGTCAAATTTTGCCGGCATACCTCCCTTTGGTTTTGTAAATGATATTTAGTATTTAAAAATCAAGTTAAAGTTCAAATTTTCTGGTTATTTTGCACTTGTACCTCTAGAACATATTTAATTTGCAAAAATACCCTACCACCCTAATTTAATTTTATTTGTATATTTATTTTTATTAAAAATAACTCCTGAGATCTAGAAAATCTCAAAAAAAAGGTGTATGTGTGTGATTGGCTGCTTATTCACGATATCATTTTTATTTGACATTTTGCATGCACTTATTATTAATTTAAAATCTAAATGAGCAATTTTATTCCCTATTAAACTTAAAAAATACAAAAATATAAAATCTTTTTTTAAAATCCAAAAAATTATATGTTGTCTATTAGCCTATTTTTTAAGCCAACCCAAACATCACAAAAAAAGAAACTATTAAAATTAGCAAGCCACTGTTAATACAAAAATTATAAAATATTTTAAAAAACTTAAAAATATTAGTTTCTATTCCATATTTTTATATGCAATTTTTTTTTGAAAATTGGAGAAATTTTAAGATCAATTCATATTTTAATTCTCAAATCAATTATGTTTATTTAATAAGTTCATGTTTTATCTTATTTCTGATTTTAAAAATAAAAAATTGTAAAAGTTCTCCAAAAATCTATAAAAATAAAAAAACACTTGAAAAAATATGAAAACATTTTTCCTGGTTATTTTGACTATTTTTTATCCTTTTTTTAAATAATATACCATATATAGTCTAAATATACCTGTATAGTACTATATATAGTTTGTATTACTAATAATTATTATAAATATCATAAATATATTTTAAAAACATTAAAAAACCGATCTTTTTGGTTATTTTCTCATATATATATGTATATTCTTTTCTATAATACTTAAATTATATATCTACCATATATGCATACATATATACCTATAGATATATATTATATTATTCATATATTATTAAAATAAACAGAAATAAAAAATCAGAAAATAAAAAAAGGAAAAAATAATAAAAAAGGATCATTTTATTTTAAAAAGATTTTAGTGCACCATGTTGCAGACAAATTCAAGGCACTACTCAAGCTCCACGAACCCATTGATCCTGTCGAGCGAAGATGAGGAATCGTGAAGAGTTCATCCTAGGCTTCGATAGTATCCCCGATCATCTCTAATTTCTTCTTCGTTCCCATGTAGATACCAGTTCTTCGCCCCTTTTGTTATTTCTCGCATTTAATTCATCATACACGCACTTGTTTACACCTAATTGATCCTCTTTTCATCATCGCCACACCACCTCGATCTTTGTCAGCCCTTTAGGGCTCCATCTCCTATTGTCCACTCTTTCGACCACCTAGCTCTGCCTCCTCCTTGCATAGGAGAAGGACCCACAAGGGGTCCAGTCAATCCACCCTCGACAACCCTTTATTTTCATTAATTTCACCCCGAAATCGTTCCCCATATTTTAGTTATCCTTTCTTACCCCTAGAAGACCCTTAATGCCTCACTGATCGAGATTAGATCCTATCTACGGTCTCATGTTCCGCCTTCGACGAGCATCCATTAGCTCTACTCTCCAGTCATCCTCGATTCATCTTTAGGCCACCACCAGTATCACCATACATCCAGTGACCTGCTCTGATCATCCCCCATCCTTGAGGAGCAAGGAGGATCTCAACAACACTCGTCGGAGCACAATCACTTTGCCACTGCTTGCGGAGGAGCATGAGGAGCAGATATCATTGGATTACGCCTCATCAGTTTTGATCCAATGGCTTAGGATGAGTCCGAGCCTCGCCAACCACCGTAATAGCCTCGATGGGACTGAGCTGCATGCTGAAGCTACATAGGAGACCATGTGGCCCAAGCCTATCGACTCTCCGAGCCTCGCGTCAAAGCTAAACATCATGCTCCTCATGTTTTACGCATGGGTTATTTGCACCATTCGCTGGTCAGGTTCTCCTATTTGCAATTATATTCATGTGTGTCTTGATACATGCAGATAAGCCCCTGAACTTTCTTTTATTGCATTTTAGTCCACTTACAACCTAATTGTGATGTTTTTAGATATTTTATGTATATTCTTTACATTTTTGCCCCTAGATTAAATGTTTAACATCTCGAGAATACAATATCCAAAATTGAATTTGGTCAAATTGGAACCATATTTTCATGACGTATCTAATGGCGTACTATTTGTTCTGGTTTGACTTAATTATTAGAGAGTAATTTACAAAATAAGTTCCCTAATAGTTTTTTTAAAGGTAAGTAAGTATATTAAAAATAAAAAACCGTTTACAATAAGAGTTAGCCTGTTTTCCCTCCTCACAAAATCCCGAAGGATGTGAGAAGGAGTTGTTAAGAGCAGATTGTTATACTGAAATACAGATCCCCAATAGCAAGGATTAGCCAAAAATCAATTGTAAATGATCATTAGGTCATCCAAAATCCGGTTCACCGTCACTCTAGCCGGTGAATTTGATGTTTTGGTCCAACGGAGGTTGCGCTTCTGCCAAATCCACCAAGTAGATGTCTCCATAGCAGTTCTAAGTTTAATGGCGAGATCAGCATCTAGTCCATGTAGCCTCTTCACCCAATCCAGAATATCAGAGTTAGCAGAATCAGATCCAAAGAGAGGCAGCTGTAGAGGCCCATCGATGAGAATCCAGATTTCCTTAGAGTAGGGGCACTCTCAAAAGAGGTGGTCCCGAGATTCACTATGGTGATCACACAACAAGCAGTTGGCATCCACGCCAGTTCCCTAATAGTTTAATCACATCTAATTTACCTAGAATTCTTTTAAAAAATATATCGCGTGCAAATAGACAAACTAGTTCTTATGGTCATCATTTCTATATTTAAATGAATTAGGATTTATTTTGATGATTTTTTAATCTCTAATTAAATAGGAATTATGTGTTCATCTACTTAGAGACTTAGATGTTTAATTAATAACTTAATTAGTCGATCAATTAAGCATCTAATCGGCGCATTATTTGAATACTTAATGTGGTAGATCAAAGATAATTTAACATAGAATTCAATAGCATTTCTTGTTACTTGTTTGTAATAATTTGTTTATTGTTCGCATTATTATTCATTTTGTAGTATATGGAGATATTGATATCTAATTTGCATGTAAAATCATAAAAATAGAATACATTCATCCTCATCATTTCCTTTGACTTATATCACACTTTAATTCACTTAACATATTAGCCCTTAATTATTTAGATGTAATTGCTCTTGTACTTGAGTTCGATCCTAGACTTATCTAAGTATAAATAAATCACAATATCTTCACATAGATATTTAATGTGGTTCTGATCGATTCGTTATTGACTTGTATTACAACGATACGATTTCAGCTTAGCCAATTGACGGTTCATCACATATATGACAATACATGCAATAAATTTTATTATTTTCCATCAATTTGATAAAACTTTTATGACAAAAATACATCGTATATGTGTCATGCTAATCCCTTCAATGCACATGCATTTATGTTAATAAATATTTCTTCAATTATGCCTAGCCAATCGGCCATATATATTTTCAAGGATATGGTAACACCACTTTTTGTATTCATATTTAGAACAGATAAAATGTTGCAATATATAACAATTTCTGTATTTATTCATTTACATCCCTATTTTGATAGTCCACATAGCGTAAGTACTCTCCATATTTTAGATTTTCATGATTATTTTAATGAACTTCTTATATACGGTTTAACTAATATTTTGAAGTCAAGTTTTAAAAATTATAAAGGTTAATTAATTATAACATGTAATATTTAGCAATCAATCATTCACTCTTTTATGATATGAAAATAAAACATTTAGGGTTATTTTAGGAGACTGGGTCTACCCCTCCTGCCCATGTCTCTGAGATATTAAAGATAGGGACACAAGTGAATTCGAATTATCTCCAAATTCATTCATATCGTTTTCATTTTGGAGAAGATATGAAATCTATATTCTCATTTAATTTTGATAAATAATGTGGGAACCGGCTTTGTTGTACAAATAGGAACATCATATGCTATAAGATATTGATGCTAATCTTGAAACGTAAATTGACACCTTTTGCATTATATATGAATGCACATACACATGGATATACATGTGAACCTAATGATTTAATTTATAGGTACTTCCTTTAAATCTTGGGAATCGACGCATACTTCAGGCCCTTTTTGTAATTTTCCAAAAAAAAAAATAACAATTACGAGAAAGATTATAATGAAGATCAAATTTTGTTGGTTATTTGAATATAATAGAAAATTTTAATATTTGAAGCTTAACTTATATCGGCCTCTCAAATGTATATACATGAATCACATATATATGTATCCCAACCGCAACTTTTGTTTTGCATTTTTATAGGTATTTTGAGGATATGATTTTTTAAATACGTGCATTCAGATATAATCAGTATTAGAATCCCTATATTAAAAATACAGAGATATGATAATACTCACTTTCTATTTGCCTATCTTACCGTTTCCATCCATAAATTTGAGACCTAGAAAGTTATATAGATTTGTTCTTATATAAAAGCAATTATAAATTGGCTTCGTGTTCGTGTAGCTCAGTTGGTGAAGCGGATGCTTTAAACCTGAACGTGAGTTCGAGCTCCACTGTGGGCGTTTTTTTTGTTTAGATTTCAAGTTAAATATGATTCTTAATTATATACATACATTTTTTGATATAATATTAAATCTCCATTCGCCCTCTTATCTTATTTCGATAGCTGCAAAACTCTTTATTCGAAACAGTATTAGTTGCAAAAAAGCTTTGTGCAGGAAAAAAACAAGTAAAGGAAATCCCTTTATCTCCATTTCAATTAACATCTGAAATTTCCTGACTGGAGATCTGATCAGGGGCATTGTACTCGACCATCCCTACATTTGACAATACTCAAAAGGCGCCAATTTTGGGGAACGGTTGGGACCCAAGACTAGGGATGAGTATGTGCCCGGCCGGACCGGACCCTGAAGGGCTCAAGCTCATTTAAAAACTTCGGGCCTCGGGCCGGGTTTAGGTCCGCAAAATTTTTTTGGTTCGGCCCAAGTTCGCACCCGGTCCAATTCTTATGGGCCGAGCATGAGCCGGACCGACTACCCATTATAAATTATTAACTTTGAGTTTTTGTTTAAAGTCAATTTCAATTCAAGTTAGACGAGCTAAAATTGTTTAAAATATATGACATAATACGTGTGAAACAATTAAAACTCAATTCTACCAAAGATAATTTCTCATTTTATACAAGTGCACTCAATGTTAGATACCATAAACATCTCTCATTTCAGAAATTAAAAGAGTGAACCAAACTTATACAATTAACAACAACAGGTGTACCAGACACTACATGTTAAAAAATGGGCATAATGCCATGTTAAGTAAAGGTTCAACAATAGAAAATATTCTGATGGAAAAAATAAACACTAAGTAATTTAAGTATAAACACCAAAATCTAAACCACATACTAATTAAGGAAAATTAATTCCGAAAATAAATACAATGATCATCAACTCATATGTCTCACAACTGACTTTCTTGATTTATAAACATTGTATGAAGACGGGATACATGAACAGAGTGTGCATGCAACCGGTGAGAGTTTCCAGATGTGTATGATACGAGAAGGGTTCGGACCCTCTTCAGGCTGGGCCGAGCCAAGCCCGAGACCGGTCCAAAAAAATTAACCTAAAAATTGGGCCTAGGCCCGACCCAATATTTGTTTAGGATTGGGTTGTGCTGAACTTTTTGGGCTGGACTTTGGACTGGGTCGAGTCGGTCCAGCCCAATACTCATCCCTACCCAAGACCATTCCTTTATTGCTCCAGACAGCTATAGATATTATAAGAGTGAAATCAGGATGATACTTATGATTAATCTATAATTAATAGAAAACAGCACTTTGGAGTATTGCTATGTTTTATCTAAGGACAGTCCGAGCCCATCGAATGCAATTGCAATTTCCAAGTAATGTTTGGATGAAGTCTATCTATCATCGACATTAATTGAAGCTCAGACAACGACGAGCTCCTTACAGTTCAGGCCAATCTTACTTCTTACTATATATAATGCAATGCCCCGTGGGGCCTTACTGTAGCAGGCGTTGTTCGTGCAACGTCCTGGACTTAGGTTCTCAGTCCGTTATCGAGGAAAACTGACCCTTATAACTTGTTAGGTACGGACCCAAATAAATCCGTTGACAACCACCTAAAATGATTAAGCTCAAGTTGTCAAGTAATAATCTTCATCACTTATAAATCACACCCACACTTCGTGAGTTTTAGGTATGAGACTAGTTCAGCCTCACGCTTTGTTTTTTAAATACCTTTGTTCTGATACAAACAAAGTTAATACTGTTCATTCACATCACACGATTTGCTCTGAGACACTATTTTGCTTCGCAAGTTAGCTTTCACCTAGAGTAGTTATTGTCCCAAGATCTTATCTCCTGCTCCTCTTCCGAGAGAGTTCCTTCACGTACCTACAAACCTCCCAAGGGCGTACCGTCATGACCTGCCGGCGGTATAGTCGGCCGCTGGAGCTCCCGTCAGGTGATGGCCTGGGTTGTGTATAGTCAGTCAAGATCGAGCAGAGGCCGCAGATTGATCATCAGGATGGCTCCCGCGCCCCGAGAGATTCGTGACTCGCGCCATAGTATAGCGCAAGCATCTTCAGCTCCAGCGAGGTGGCGGCGGCTCGCCGAAGGATCCTCTCAGCAATTGTGTGGCAGGTGTGGAAATCAAGTTATGGATGAGTTCTTGCTATCCGTCGCACGTCCTTTTCCCATCCCCTCCACTATTTATCTTTGCCGGCAGGTTAGTAATGTGTTGTTCATGCGATCCTCTTGGCAAATGTATGTTTGTGATTCCCTTTTCCCTAATTTTGGATTCAGTGTGAACTGTAGCCAATGATTATCCCTCCTTCCGAATGCAGAGAAAAAATGAAATCCATGTTTCTTTCGTGTTCACCATCAAGGTAAAACAGAGAGATATTGTGTACATGATGCGTATATATATTCTGATATCTTTGAGCTCCGTTCCCTCTTTCTTAGGATGCACTGCATGCATCAGAAGTTCTCATCTTCATTGTAACATAAATGCATATCTGAATAAAGGCTCATATTGATTTGGCAGTTGATTGGGACTAAAAAATCTGCCTGGATAGATAAATGAAGATATAGAAGTTTTTTTTTACCTTTTTTTGGGAAAAATAGTGTGTCATCGTGGTATGTCTTTATGTTTGTACAACGTTTGACAGTTTGTAGTTTCACTTGCTCTACTAAGTTATATATTTGTACTCAGTATGAGGATGTTCCAACATTCGTTGTTTACGATCTACTGAGATTTTAGCAAGTTTTCAAGGAGAGGCTGGCTGGGTAGGATGTATAGGAGGGTAAATGTGCTCCCTTCCTTCTGATCGGTTAGATTGGCCAGTTCGGTGTATCAGTTGCATACTGATCGGAATTCTTGAATCTTGCAGAGCTCGAGTTCTTGACTTCTCGGTTGCTCAGGAGAGGTTGCGGCTTTGGATACTGATGGGAGAAACCAGAGCTGTCAATGTGAGCTGAGTGCTCACATGGAATTGGTGTTAGACCCCTTTTTCTCTCACTGGATGGGTGCTTGGCGAGATAATATTGCTTAACCATGGCTCTTTTTTATTTTCTCCATCGAAGTTAGTTCAATAATTTCATTTTACTTTTTTTGAAATATTTGAGAAGTTTATAGTCTGGAATTACATTGGATAAGATTGCAGCAGAACTGACTGTATCTAATGTATTTCAGTGAGATCAAATTAGATTATATAGCCTTACAAGTATTGAATTCCTTTTTGTCTATGTTGAAAGTTTGCATACGAGATTATTAATTTGTTTATCGAAAACATAACTTTATTATTGATTTTATTGTTCCTGTCAACAACAGTTTGTTACATTATAATGCAACAATATAGATTCCGTTGTTACTTGCATAATCAGTACACGATCATGTTATTTCCTTAAAGGAAATAGCTGGTGATTTTTCCTCTCATACCTGCCTTCCAGTGCAACGCACGGGGTATCTACTAGTTCAGGCTTATAATTGAAGGCATCACCCAGTGTCTATCGAGGAGAATCAAGCCAGGCATAAGGTAATTCAAATATCCAATGATTGCAACAGAGAAACAATGGAAAATCAACAAGTAGCAATGCACAAAATCATGATCACAACAGTTAACTTC
This sequence comes from Ottelia alismoides, assembly GCA_037367405.1. Lineage (NCBI taxonomy): Eukaryota > Viridiplantae > Streptophyta > Magnoliopsida > Alismatales > Hydrocharitaceae > Ottelia > Ottelia alismoides. The sequence goes on from JAZKJV010005466.1 coordinate 937,710, forward strand.
CTGCCTCGTTCAACTTTCATTTGTTCATAAGAGAAAGAATTAGATCTTGTATGAAAATGAGAGCCGTCGGAGGATTCAGGGTGCCGGTGACGATCACCAAGGTACACAGGGGCATCCTTCCTCTCTGGAGTATTTATAACAGCCAGACGCATCAAGTGACGACATAAAATGGAGGAATCTCACTTCTGGACAAAATTCCACTTTCTTGGTTAGCAACCTTGCAACCTTTCTCTGTATGCTTTCGTGCTCGAGAGCGAGTCAGGAGACATGATTGCTTACAATGTTATCCCTGATGAATCAGCAATGGTCCTGCGTGGAAAATCCACCTTGTATAGTGGCATCTTTCAAGAATCCAAGGTGAGGTCAGTCTGCTAAAAATCCATGCCTCAACCGAGAAATAGACCAAATAATATGGCCATATGCACGGTAAATAACGTGTGCTATATTTGTGCGAAAAGAATCTCATTCCATGCATCAGGGATGCCTGGAATGCACCAATGCAAGCAATCCTGCATCTTTGTGATGCCCTTGAGACTGTACATTGAAATGTGTCCCTCGTCTCTCAACTGAGATAAAGCCGTTATGTCTAGGATCTTCACCCTTGTTCCTTTAAGCGCGCCCTCAACACAGAGTCGCTGGAACCCTCCTGCAAAACCTCGCTGCTGTGAGAAAGCGAATAGTATTGTTGCAGCTTCCCCCACTATTCCAGTCTCCATTTACAAAATGCCTTGGAGATATTGTCCTGAAGAATGCTTTCAGACGTGGATACTTGGCAAGTTGCAAATCAACCCAGCTCGCAACACTATAAATTGTCACGTTCTTGGCATTCTCAATGGCAAGTCGGAATCATTAATCGGATTTCCACCCACATACATCTGCCATCGATTGGCCTTCAGCTTTCCTCTGTTCCAGTGATGCCCGGTGTTGAGAACTAGAACATCGAACCTGTGAATATACTGCTGCAAGAAGCTAGTGGGGCGGTCGAGATGCATGGCAATGCTTCCGGTAGGATTTGAGATATTCAGAGGAACCAAATCACAGAGGCTGGCTGACCAATAGTACAAGATAGTCGTGTTTGTGTCGGGGAACCTGTAAACCCAACCATCTGGTCGTAGGGCACCCGGTGCTATGACAAGGCCATACTCGGTTCCAACATCTTTAACATCAAGGTCAATCTTACCACCAGTGACCATAGACATCAAGGACTGAAATTGCTGCCTCCCCAAGGAATCTCCTACAAAAGCAACCGTTTTGTCCCTCGTCCTGGAAAAAAAATGATCACAATTTAGATTCAAAAGTCGCATAATCCTAGCTATAACAGAAAGGAAAAGAAGAATGTGAATACCCAGTTAAGAACATCATACGTTTTATGAAACATATAAATCTACACAGAAAAGAGATCCGAGCATGCCTTTCAAGATGAGGAGCCGCTGAAATCCGGCATCTTGCAACCTTTGGGCTTCCATCTGAAACTCTCAAAAGAGAAGTCTAGTCGATCAGTCATCCTACAAGCCCACATCTCAGACAACCACTGCTTGCATTCAAAACCCGAATATAATGGCCTCCCTTCATCTCGTACCCACTTCCCTTTGGCATAGTTACAATCTGTTGGGAACCATTAGGTACTTAGATGTTTCAAACAGGGCAATCCATGAGATTTCGTTAGAAGTATAATTACGTACATCACATCACGTTCTTTTCCTTTTAAAAAATGCGAACAATACTTGAAAGAGGATTGCAAAGCCAAATTACACTATTCTTGCTACACTCTTGATGTTAGTTGACAAGGCCCTCAACGGGTTACCAGAGGGAAAATTGACAACCTAACAGACACAAGTTTCCACTGATACATTCTTTATAATTTGATGCTCATACATAAAAGACGTGAAAGATACAATGCTTTTTTCTCAACAGCCTCTCTTTCCAACCATAGGTCCATAGCCAAAGAATCAAATAACGTGATTGAATCCGTGTGCAGCATGTTATGAATGTGAGAAAATTAACAAATAAATTAAGTATAAGCATCTCCATCAACTTCCATGAATCCATGTAAAAATAAAAAATGTATGGCATCTGATCATCCAATCACAAGAAACCAGTTAACCTATATATGGAAATATTACCTTTGTTGTGTGTCGGTCTATCTCAGAGTCAGCATCTTCTATAGCTGCAACATTTGATTGTGCTATTCCGACATCTATCGTGTTGTGATGACTTCTGGATTTTTCAGGCAAGGCAGTATGTGCTGGATCATAATCAGCAAATGCTATTCCTGACGGAACCGCTGATCCTCACAAGATGGGAACAAATTAAGATCACACAAACCACAGATTAAGAAAAAAATCCAACGAAAATAGTGCACCACCGAAAGAACAAACCTGAACGATGACCACCAAAATCTCTTGTTGCCTAAGAAACTTTGTTCCCAACGACGATTTGTCCCATGCCCATATCAAGATTGTTGTGCAAATGAAGGTCACCAGTGTGAGGAAAAACTGTCTACCCCTCACACCACTGAAATTAACTCCCTTCATCTTTTACTGCGAGCATCGAGCATCTGTGTGCAGTTGCTCTCTTGGTCAGTATTTGATTGAATTATCTGATCAAAACTTTACCTTCATATCTAGAGATATCCAGGAAACCAAAGTCAGAATCAATCAACTAATGGGATAAAACTAGCTAATACATCAGTCCAATACAGGAAAACAAAATCAGCATCAATCAATTCATGGGATAAAACTAGTTAATTCACAAGTTCAATCCAACAAGACAACAAATACACAAAAAGGGATCATTCTCGATTACTTAATTAGCCGTAACTGAAGCACTCGTTATCCTCTCAATATCTATTCTTAGACTATTCTTGATCCGAGCTGCCTAGACTATGTGCAAAAGCTCGCAACCACATACACGGGTAGCCGACACATTTGATTGTGATCCACACCGACCCATCGTTATAAGATCACGGGTTGATCCAACCCATTTCAATGGGTATCTGATTCTATGCATACCGGGATCATATGAATGGGTCATATGTACCCAAGTGAAATCAATTATCCTTCATACTTTCAACGAAATGGAGAAGAAGACTTAATCATCAATTAATCCAATGTACCCCTCAACCCTAGTTCACCAACGGAATAAGATGAATGAACAACCTTGATCATTATTCACAATCAAGGAAATAAACAGACCGCTCAATACAGGCAGAAATATTGTCCAGATAAACAAATTGTGAAATATGGAGGTAATGACAATAGATGAAATTTTTCGCAAAGAGATCATAGCATGCACGTTATTCGTATTGGGACTCAAAAAATAATACAAATAATACTTATAACTACAGCCAAATAAACTCCAGTGCCAAATAACACAGAACAAAGAAAATAACCGGACTACAGACTCGACGAGACCTGCGAGGATGAAGAGAAGGGAGCTGCAGCAGCTACGGTTGGAGTTGGCGGAGACCCTTTAGCGCTGGAGACGTGCGGTGGCGCGGGGATATGAGATGGGCTTGGAGGACAGTGGGATTTTCGGAGGTGAAGGCGGTGGGGATCTTGGCGGCGGCCGAGAGGAAGGGCTGCGACGAGGGAGGGAGATAGGGTTGCGTGGGCAAGGGCTGGAGATCCAACAAGGCGGCGGCAATGGCGGGGAAGGTGGGAGGAAGTCCGTGAGAAATCGGAGCGTGGGGACGGTGGGAGCTGCCTGCGGCCTGGACCCGAAGCTACCCCCACCGGGTACCCGGAATTCCCGGTGGGTTTTCCACCGGGGCATCAGACATTCAGCGGTGCGTGCCCGACCCGGGAAATCTTTCCCGGATACCCCTGTGATTGACGAAAACGAATGCGAATGTATTATATTCGTTTTATACATATTTTGATATTTGTATTCGTTTTAAAATAGATGCGAACATTGATATCACTTTGACCTTCGCTAATATTCGCATTCATATTTGTCTATTCATTTTCGTACATATGTATAGTAATAGATTTATTTATAATTATTTGTAACAACATTTTATGATTGAATTCATCATTGTTGATATAATTTGTTATGAAATTAATATGTATGGTATATTTATTTTATATTAAAACCATCTTAAATATGGATATTTTAGGTAATCTACAATTTTTTTCTTATTATTCGTATCTGATTCGTATCTGTTTTACATTCATATTCGTTTTAAAGGATATGGTAACACATTTTCACATCTGTTAATATTATATCCGCATTCGTATTCGTGTTTGAAATGAATAAAATATAATTATACCTATATTCGCATCCCATTGTTTTCATCCCTACCCGTGAAGATAGCAACGTGTAGGGTACCGTTCAGCATCACTTCTTGTAAAAAAACAAAAGCTGCCACGGAGCAATCTTGTATACCCGTAATTTATCTAACTCTAAGGGTGCGTTCTTGTATCGGGCCCTACCCCATATTTTCTCCTCCACGTGGGTCCCACTTTCTATCTTTTTTAAAAAAATTAAATAAATCAATCTCCATCATCAATTCCATCAAAAAATAATATACTATACCATCATATCATATAAAAATTATAAACTACTCCCTTCTACTCACTTTTTCAAACTCCAATACAATCACATCACAATAACTTCTCACTTTTTCGAACTCCAATACAATCACATCACCCCAAACACACTTCTAACCCACCCCCAGTTTAACCCTCTATCCAAACACCAAAATCCAAAAATGGGTTACCTGCAACCAGTTCAACCTACCTAAACCCACTATCCAAACACCCCTAAGTTTTGTTCAAATTGGAAAAAAATAATTGATGGCACTTTAAATGCTTTTACCATTAATAACATCTTTGTCTTATGTAGTACGACAAAATCGATCCGATTTGTATCATCTCCGTAATAACTTTGTTATTTTGATAATCACCCGAATCGATCTGCTAACAATGTTGAATTGTTGTACCAGATTCGGGTGATCGGTCAAACAAATTTATTTCAACACTTTTAAGTAACTAGTTAATGTAGCATTTGAGCTCAAGCGGGTCCAACCCAGGAAGCACGGTATGGACCAAGGTTTTGAAATCGAACCAAACACCGAACCGGAAACCTTACTGAAATGGTCGGATCGGGTCGACCATGTAATCAAACCGGTTCAACCGGATGATGGTGTCACCATTATTTAAAATCGGATTAAACTGGACCGGTGAAAAAAGTGGTTGAACCGGCTAATCAAATCGAAATAAAATAATATATATAATATACACTTAATATACTTGAAATATATATAAAATACATAGATAATGTATATATTTTAACACTATACATAAAGTATTTTTTTACATCATCAAATATCATACATAACATATATATACATATTATTTAGATTAGATGCTCTATAATATGATAATAGTATAAGTATATTTAAATCTAATACATGTAAAAAGTTGTGTTAGTGTAGTTGGTTAGAAGTGTGAAGTACGTAACCAAAGATCATGGGTTCAACTTCCACTGCCAACAAAAATTTTGAATAATTGACAAATTAAATGTGGTTCAACTTCGGTTGAACCTGGTTAAACCGGGTCAAAAAATAGGTTGAAGCGGATGGGTTAATCAAAATTTAAATAGTCGAACCGAACCAGCATAAATCGGTTAACCGGACCGTCCAAGCCCGGTTCAGTTGGACCGGCGAACCGGCCAGTCCAATCCGATTTCAAAAACACTGGTCTGGACCCATCAAATTTCTTTGGACACTAGGGGCATGTTGGTTACTGGGTTGGGCTGGGTTGAGGTGGGATGGGGTATCTTCCTTTGAATAGTAGCTGTTTGGAGGGTTGAATGATAATTGTGATGTGATGCGACATTTATTATGTGTTATATTAACTTTTTAATGATTATAATATATTTTGTAGGTTAATAAGTGTATTTGAACATGGTTAAAAGGTATTATACCAAACAAATTGTAGGATCAATACAAGCAATCTAACTCAGGAATACAAGGTTGGAGCTGGGGTAGGCCAGAGTACCCGATGTACCCTGGCAACCAAACGGGCCCTAGGTTTTGAGTCGGGTTGAGACCTGTATTTTTTGTTAAATCGAAGATCCGGGATCGGCCCACGGTATCGGGACGGCTCGGCCCGCCCCCATAATTTTTCATTACGCTTGACATTTATAAAGTACGAGAATTTTATGATAAATTAGGGTCCTCAATTTGGTTTCAACATACACCATGGGTCCGGATGCACTTTGTGTGAAAAAATGTAAGTTATATACTAAACATGTCTAAATTAATTAAAGATGACTATTTTTAAATTGCATTTAAAGAACATCATCACTACATTGCTTTATCAAAGATATGTCGCATTGATTAGATATACCTAGATAATAAATTGCACATACACGTCCTGAATACTCGTGTAATGTCCCGGGCTTCAGTCTCTAATACGTTATCGAGGAAAATCGACTCTAACAATTTGTTGGATACGGGTCTAATTGAACTCGTTGACAGCCACCCCAAATGCTTAAGCTCAAGTTATCAAGTAGTAATCTCTACCGCTTATAAACCACACCTACACTTTATGAGTTTTAGGTATAATACTATGTTTGGGGTTGGAGTGTTACAACTCGATTGCAATCATTGTATCCTAATCAACATCCAAAATCCTCGAAAGTAATTGCCCGTTTATTTAATACAAATTACACGCGATTGATATTATATACACACAGCATATACGCATTTTTAAGCATAAATCATAACAACAAAGACAGATTATAATACACGTAGCACAATAAGGGACGGCTTGTGATCGATTCGAAGTTGGAAATGGGGGCCTGTAGATGCGAGAATGCTACATGCAGAACCAATGTGGGTGAGGTCGAGCTGGATCAGGCTAATTCTGGCCATGACGGGTTAGGGATGGGTCCAGTATGTAATAAGCAGGTCCGGACCCGACCTAAATGCATATCGGGTCCATGCCGGATTGGAGCTTTTGCAAGTTGGGTCTGAGATGACCCACCCCAATGCTCTACCCCACAAGAAGGCAACTCACTAATAAGATCGGACATTCTGCACATAGTGCTATGTTTAATCACTATGCTCGTTTATGTGTTTTTATGATTTTTGAAGTATTTTTAGTTTGGATTTTACCCCACTAACCCTAAATTTTTTATAAATTACCTCTAAACACCGTTATTATTTCCTCTAAACTGTAAACTTGCTAACTCTTACACTACAGATCATCATGTAACTTACAACTCATATCCTCCTCCTCCTTCTTCCTCCTCCTCAACTCCTCTCTCCTACACTTCCCCCCTCCCCCCCCCCCCCCCCCCTCCTTCCCATCATCTCACCTCGTGCCACTCCCTTCTCCTTAGCACCTTCACTAGAAGCTCCCAGGCACCGCCCCCTTGCGAGCACCTCTACCTACATCTCCCCGTGCCACCCTCCCTTCCAACACCTCCCTGCACCACCCAACCTTCTAGCACCTCTAACTGTGCCGCTCCGACCTCTCAGCCCTCTAGACGCACCTCCTCGTGTCGCCCCGGCCTCCTAGACCTCTGCACGCACGTCCATGTGTTTCCCCAACCTCCCAGCCCTCCGCCCACATCACCCCGACCTTCCAGCACCTCCGCCCACACTAACCTGACCTCCCAGCCCTCCGGCCTCATTACCTTTACCTCCCAACCCTCTGCCCATGCCGACCCAACCTCCTAGACCTCCCCTACGCTGTCCAGAGTGTTGCTCGACCTATGATATGGGGTAGAAAGAAGAAGTTGTTGCAGAGAAATAAGAAGTTGTAGTGTGTTTTCTTAGCAGCCTCAAATATCTGATCAATCAGTACAAGAAATCATACTGAAAAATTTGGGAAAATCATTTTCGTGATCGAAAGGGGTAGTTTATTCGTGAAAGTAGATTTTTTTTTACAATTTGGTGGATGGATGGAGATGGGGTGAAGAGAGAGGAAGAAGGAGACAGGCAGGTGGAAGATCCACCATCCTATTCTCATATGGTTATATTAACCTAAGGTTTTGACTCACGTAAAAGTAAAATTAATGGTATGATTCGTGATGTTTGACGAAGCAACTTTACGGGGTTGAGGGGGTAGTAACAATTTTTACAAGGTCGAAAAGGTAACTTATAAAGATGCTAGGGTTCGTGGGGTAAAAATATCTTTTAATTTTTATTTTATTTTAAGATTATAAAGTTTTACTTGATTTTAATTTTACAAATTTTTACTTTTTAATTTTGAAAATAAATAAAATGAAAATAAAAATGATTTTAGAATACTAATATATAAAGAGGGTAAGAAAGGTCTTTCAAACAAAACAAATAAAGCAAAATAAGAGAAACACAAATAACATGTTTTTGTATCTTTTATATTTTGCAAATATTTTTGGATATTTTTCAAGTATATAAAAAGATAAAATGAAATAAAACAAAAATAAAATTTGAATAAGAAAGGAAGACAACGTGTTTAAAGTGAGTCCAAGTACCTTTTGTTTTTTGTGTTTTGAGTTTATGTGAATGTTTAGTGATTTTTTCAACAATTTGATCTTTTGTAATTTTTAGAGGGCGTAGGGATTTACGGACATGACATGTACCTAGATGAAAAGCATCTACCCTATTTTTGTACTTTTCAGAGACGATATAAATAAACTAAAATTCAGAACTACAAGAAGGTTGAAATGATGTTTTTGATTTTTTTTCAAACATTTAGATAATGAAATAAAAATCCAATGAAAATATTGACTACATAGAAAGATATGGCTACATGCATATATTTTTAGATTTTTGAAAAGATAAAAATGCTTCTATAATGAATCAATTACTCGAAATACTGTACATACTCTTCATGCCATAATAAAGTATTTTTCGATGAAATTTGGGCATATGTTCGGCCTAATAAAGATATACAAGAAATCAAAAAATGAGCAAGAGATATGAAGCACGCAAAGAGTTATTAAAGAAATAAGTCAAAATGATATGATGACATAAAAATTCACTAGTAATATTCCAATCATCAAAATGTTGTGATACAATGTAGAGCTCAATATATAGCAGTTTTCCAACAAATCTAAGTCACAAAAAACAGATATTCCCTCAGGAGCGATGTTATGGAGAGAACATTGTCGGCATGCTCGAGCATTAGCGGAGCATTGGAACTTGTAATCTTGTTTCTGTATCTAAACTGTTTACAGACGTCTATCTTTATTTGTGATTAATGGTGAAGTTTTTGAACGCTTATACAGTGAAAGCTCTTTTCTCTGAAAAATAAAAAACGGATGGTAGACGAATGATTTATGTATGTTTCAGTCGAGGGGCATGCTTGCAAAACTAGAAATTGAACCAAAGCATAAAAGATTAAGGAAAAACTCCCTTTAATATCCAAAACGTCCCGAGTGCATGGGTGCAAAAATCCCTCGCTGATCTCAGGCTGAGGTTGACATGATATAATGCGCCTTGCTTGACATCAATATTCCAAAATAGGGGTTGGTCTTGCACATACGTTCTATCTATATTCAAATCTGTTTTAAAATGGATACAGATATGATATCATTTTTATATATGCAAATATCTGTATCTATATTCGTATATCAGTTTTGTATATAAATATAGTTACAGATTTATTTTATCTCAATATAACATAATTCTATACCATCTTTTACCATATTTGTATATTTTTTATGATACAAATGCATTTAGTAAATTTATATCATGTGTTTTTCATCTCATTTGTATATATTTAAGTTGATTCTATAAAGTATTTCTAACATTTTTTGTATGTGATCACTATCGTTTTACATCCGTATCCGTTTTTAAGGATATGGTAAGATAATTTTAATATGTGTCAATATCCATATACGCATCCATATTGGTATTCAAAAAAAGGATAAGGATATGATAATACCTATATCTGTATTGTATCCGTCCGTTTGCATCTCTAATGAGCCGGATCTGGACTCGATCATGCCATGAGGTGTCATGTGATAAGATGGATGGTACGAATTTAATAGTTGTGATCTCCACCGTTGAGTGCTGGACGGATGAGATGAAACAGGGGGAGGAGGTCAATGGTGAGGACATGAATACTCGTTGCAATAGAGATGTTATAATTCCAATTTTTTTACAATTTTGATTCTAAAATCCAACTTTATAGATTGAATGTTAGATTAATGATCTATATATCCTCCAAATGTCGCTCAAATAAGAGATCATTTGTTATTTTATCTTAATTCTTGAAGATCCGGATAATATTTAAGCAACTTAAAAATCCATATAATAAGAACACGGGTATTCAAATATTAAGAAAAAATAACAAATGACCTCCAATTTAAGTGAAATCTAAAAGATATAAAGAGCGTTAATCTAACATTCAGTTTATAAAGTTTGATTTTGGAATTGAAATGGCAATTGATTATGAAATTGGAATCACAAAAAAATTGGGATCACAGCAGCTCTGCTGTCACCAGTTATAGCACCGATCACCCCTCCCACTTCTTGTGTTCTAGACAACAACGCAAGAAAACGGGTGATGGCGGCGGTGGTTGTCTCCGGCGAGCGTGGTTCCGACAAAAGTGATGGTGCGTGAGGTGGTGGCGTGCCTACGGACGATAAGCTTCTCCGATGACTGGTGACTACGAAGAGATCCAACGTGAACAGCTCACCTTGCTCCTCCCCCATCTTCATTCTATTCTTGTAGCCCCACGCGTGAGGAACATACTGTTATAGCCCTACACTCGAGGAACACGGGTTGTAGACCGACGAAGTTGGTTGGGCGACGAAAGGTCTAACGATGGCTGGGTTTGCGGTGGTGCTGTGTTGACCTAATGGAGGTTGATCCGAGTTGTTATCCGACGCAAATGGATGAACCCTTGGGCTCGACTTGGAGGTTAAAAAAACATGATGTGGGTGAAGCTCCTTCCGAGCAGAGGATCGGAAGAGGAGCATGCAGCAGGTGTAAATCAACCGAAGATAAAGGGGGTGTAGGGTGAAGGTGAAGAAGCACTAAAAAAATGAGTTGGGGTTACGGAATATGACTACGGAAATTTATGACCACGATAATTCGTGGTCACTAGTTTCTCGTAGGTACAATCCGTGGCCAAATCTTCCTACAAGAGTTGTGGTCACGATAAGTTCTGTGGTGTCTTCTAGTGGCCACAACATATTTGTGGTTAGAGAACTCTCTCGACGAGACTTGTAGCTACAGCTACTGGTCACAACATGTTGTGGGTAGAGCTCAATTCTGTAGCCACAGACCCCATATCTGTGGGCATAGTTCCTTTGTCACAATTTATTTTCCTTGTAGTGAAGCGCATGATGTATGGGTGGAGGTGGATCTATGTTGAGAAATGAAGGGAAGAAGATGATCTGCAAATGGTTTCTACTTCTATACCAAATCAACATAAGATAAAGAAAAAAAGAACAACTACGTTACCGATATCTATAGCTGAAAGTACTGAAGTGGAGTAGTTTATACTGCAAAGCTCGTAAGAGCAACACAAGTCTTAGCTTCGATTCCCTGGCGACGAGAAGAAGCTTGACGACGTGCACTGCTGCGTCCTGCGTGATTTCAACACCATGATGACATAGGAAAACTTGATCTGATCATGTTATTACATGAAAATCCACTTTTAATTCATGTCTAAGACTAATCAAAGTCCTAAAATAAGAAGTAAAATATAATATTTCATGAATCCACGCAGGACACTCTTTATCTCTTAAATCTCTAAAAAGAACAAAATTCAAAAGTATAAAAATATGATATTTTCTCTATTTCGAATCCCTAAATAATCATAGAATATACATTATATAAAATAAATATTTAAGTTATAGGATAATTATACAACATAAAATAATTAGTACTTTTTTGTGTTAAAAATCTAGTAAGCTTCATAGCCCATTTGAGGTTGTGTTTATTGTCTTTATCATGTGTTTTAACCCACTCTTTTGGACCCAATTTTAGTTGAGCATGAGGGTTACAGCCGTTCTCCAATTAGATCCCCATTAATTGCAGCCCATTTAAGATCTCAAGCAATTTCAACCGTGGATCTTGAAGATCAAATGGCTCAATCTTTTCTCTTTGGCAACAGGAATCCAACCGCCTTCTCTCCTCACGAGAGGGGTCGCCGCTCATCTCTCCCTCTCAATCAATTTTAGCTGCACAGAGCAGCCCCCTCACATACCTGAAGAACTCGACAGAACCCTCGTTAATTATGTGAATTAATGCGTTGTATTCAGGCAATTACAGATTGATCAAAATCACTTAAATGAATTAATGACTTGAATACAAGCGGTTATATTTTTTTTTACTTGGCAAGGAGGTCATTATCTCCTAAGGATGATTTTCAGATCATTTAGGTGTTAAGGTTTTGAAGAAACATTTTTTATTTTTCATGCGAGATGAATGCAATGGCAGAAGATGTAAATGAACTACATTCCTTAAAGAAATTAACAAACTTAATCAATTTAAATTTAATGCAAATTCATCCCAAATAGTAAAGTTGTATGTTTCCCAGAAACCTTATTCAATGATGCACTTGAAACACACTTTTAA
>JAZKJV010005467.1:0-157500 GCA_037367405.1 Ottelia alismoides
TTTGCGGTCTTGATTTAATCAAGCATATGTTGGAGGTCCATAAGATCTGGATTTGAGATGAGATCTCAACATCCAAGTCACTATACGTGGAACAATACAATCGCCCTGTCGTCATCTCCAAGTATCTGCGGAGAAAGCACATTATTCTCCAAGGGGTTCAAGAATAATTCATTTGATGAATTATGTATCCAAGCAACAAGAAGATGATAATCAAATGAGATTTAATTATCAATAATAATATCAATGAGATTCATATTATGAGAATGATTATCTAAGATAATTAAATGAGATTTGATTATCAAGTATTACAGATTATGGATAGTTCTATCCATACTATCTATGTATATTATAAATGTGATTTATAATATATTAGAGAGAGAAGCATTGTAAATAACATTTGTTAATTATTAATGTGAACTGGATTCACATTAAGTAATTAATTGGAAATGTAATTTACAAATCAGTTTGGGTTGTGAATATGATTCACATATCTTTCAATGGCATGATTGAAATATTCACAAATTAATTTGGAATTAATTTGGTGGATATTTTTGCAATAATAATTATTGCAATTTATTAAGGAATAATAGGATAACATAAAGAGGAAATAATCACCACAAAGAATAGGTGACGTCACCTATAGGTGATGCACCCTCTTTTTTTGGGGGGGGTGATTAATTATCCTCTTATTTGTTATCTTGTTATCTCTTGATAATTGATTTATGTTAAATTAAATTGTGTTAATGATAATGTAACATATATTTAATTTGATATAAATTAATGCTGTTGGTTTTAACCAACAACAATCATGGCCCTTGACTGATGCATGGATCAACCTAGCCGTTGGATCCATGGATGACATGGATTGAGATCCATTGGATCCCAAACTAATATATAAGGAGGGCAGCCCTAGCCCTTTCAAGGTACATGTTCAAGAGTTGTACATGCCTACAACCCTCTCTCTCTCTCATTCTCTCCTACTCTCTCTCTCTCTCTCTCCATTTCAAGGTGGTCGTCCATCTTATGTATTGAGAGAGAGCTTCTTGCCTTCGCTTTCGTCTACTCGAGGATCTCCATCTTCTTTGGGGCTGCTTGCTCTAGAGGAAGACGGCGGATTTCGTTGGATGAAATCAGGGGATTCGAAGCTTGGATCTTCATCGTGTCTCATAATCGCGCCCGCAAGTGCCATCTTCGTGGATTGGACTTGAGACAAGAGGATCTCTTGCTTTATAGATCTTATGATTGCAACCACACTTCAAGAGGTATTTCTAATACTCTGTTGTTTGATGAAACGATCCAAGAAATGCTTTTGTGATCATGTGGTTTCATCACTTGATTAAAAAAAATTTTAATTTCCACTGCATCTAACCACTAGTGCGACTATTCACCCCGATCGCATGAAATGCGATCAACACGCTTCCATGATGCACTTGAGGATTCCTCGTATCCTTCAAGTGGTATCAGAGCCTTAGTTCAAATAAGGTTTTGGATATGATCCATAAAACTAGGACGACTTGGTTTTGAAAGGGTTGCGAAAATTTAACTGCATTTCAATTTTCGAACATCTGATTAATTGAATTTTTCGGCACTGTTTAAATTGTTTAAACACAAAATTTTTAATTGGATTTTGTTCCTCATAAAATAAGGAAACCATAAGATCTGAGTTTATGTAATTTGGATTTCATTTGCTCAATATATGGCTCTTTGAATAAACATGTATTCACTGTTGCGGGAACTGCAAATATAAACGTGATTAATGCGTTAATTACTGTTTTGATCCGCCTCAAAATGCGTGAAATATAACTTGGGTTCTTTCATAAATCAAATTAGCAATCTTAAGAAACTGATTTTGCGTAATTTGGATTTAAAATGATCAAGATATGTTGATTTTAGTGAGTAGGGGTCACTACTAAAATTGACGAATTTGATTATTACCATGTGATAGTCATTCAAATAAGTAGATGAAAATTAATTGTTATTTTTCTGAAATAATTAGTGATAAATATTTGTGAAATATTAAAAGAGATAATTATTTCATTGAATGGAATTTCCCTAAACCAAGATGATAAGATAGTTGATCTTGAACATTAATTGGTTGATATGAAATCATCAACAAACATTGTTTTCATGGAAAACCTTAGTTTATCCTACAATAGTTGTAGGACAAGTTTTACATGCAAAACCCTCTTGCTTGAATAGGATTGGGGATTTGTTTAGAAAATCTCCTTATAATATTATCAAAATGGTTTTGATGAATATTATATGGTATAAATTCGATTTAAAAACCGATGAGCATATCAAAGTACATAATGATCTATCTGGCATTATCCTTTCCTGACGTGGATATGGTGACTATTCAGAGAGCACTGGGGTAGCTGGTTGCAACGTATGTGGTCCATCCCACTCTCGTCGGTACTGGCCATGACAACGGGTAGGGACTCGACAATGTCGGAGAAGTCAAAGTGTATTTTTCTAATTATTAAAATTCGAATAATACGTAATTTGAGATTATACCTACTATCCAAGTAATAATCAAGTTTGTTGATTGATGACTGGATTGATGATTAATTTAATGTGATTAAATTAATTATATCCAATAAACACTCTATTATGAATAGATGTGTATTTCCCTTGGAAGAATTAATTATGTGAATGTGATTCACGATAATTAATTATTACAATTTGAATATGAGGTGGAGGATCACATAAGTGACATCCATGGTCTCCCGTCAATGAAAAGGATTCCGTCACCAGATGTTATATATAGGAGACACATGTCCGAAGTGGCAGATCATGTATATGATTTATTTGGATCGGGTTCTTTGCTTCTCGAAAGAGTAAGGCCGTATACGTAGTGACCCCAATATCAGGTCCTCATATTATTGGGGTGATATTGGATTGCGTATAGCGAGTATTAAGCTTGTTTATGGTTGGTTCAATTAGCAACGGGTCAATATAATCTTAGGGGTGGTGGGCTCGGGTGTTAAAGACCGAATTGGGAAATGCAAGTTGGATTTGCAAGGTGGAATGTGTTCCCGCTTCTCTTTATTTGAGACACAGACTCTCATATTATCGGGATGTGATACGGATAGAGAGGAGATCCTAGATCTTGCTTGAGATATAGCGGTAAGTATGTCTCTTACTTTGAAAGACAATAAGGGAATAATCTTTCAAAGTTGACATAGCAAGACGAATTTGATTTAAAACGCCTTAATCAAATATTCTAAAAAATTTGAATAAGTAATTATTTATATGTTCTAATATAGTGCATTCTTAATTTTAGAAAATGAAGTCCATGAACCCACTTAGCAGGCTCCTGGAGGTCAACCAGTTGACCAGACCAAATTATTGGAATTGGATCTGAAATTTGGATATTGTCCTATCTACGGAGCGCGTCTCGTATGTGCTAACCAAGGACAAGATAGGAAACCCTAAGACTGTAGAGATAAATCATATAATGAGAAATATGATGAAGACCATAATCTGGCAAGGTGTCATATCCTTGAGTCATTGTCCAATGTGCTTCATAAGCAACAAGTGGAAATGAACCATTACCAAGAGATTGTGATGAATCTGAAGGAAATGTTCGGTGACATAAACCGCACACAGCGCTACGATGTGACGAAAGAGCTTATTCGCTGCAAGATGCAGGAGGGGACCTCCGTCAGAGAACATGTACTCAAAGTGTTTGGGTACCTCTGAATTGGAAACCCTAGGAGCCTACGTGGATTTTGATATGCAGGCTGATTTCATTCTCCTGTCACTCTCTAAGTTTTTCAACAATTTTGTCGTGTCTTATCACATGAGCAAAGGCGATTTCACTGACGCTGGGTTGTTAGCTGCATTGAAGTCTGCAGAAGATGTATGAGGAACGATGGCCCCTCTACTAGTGCAATGATTGCACAAGTGAGAGGAAAGCACGGGCGGAAGAAAGGTTCTTGGAAGGGCCCGACCCAGAAGAGAAAGAAGAAGAATCAAGGGGTTGGTTCATATTCTAGTGCTTCCACATTAATGACATCGAATAATACGGACGTCTGTCACCACTACAAGAAGCTGGGGCACTGGCGGCGTAACTGCCCAGATTACCTGAAGTCTACTGACAAAGGTAAAGCCCCAGCAGGTATGAAATCATCTTTCATCATTGAAACTAGCTTTCTCGTTGGATGAGAAGGAAGTTGGGTTATAGATTCTGGTGCTTCTATTCATGTATGTAATTCATTGCATTTGTTTCAGGAAACTACGAATTTGGTGCAAGGGGAGATAGTCATCCCGATGGGATCTGATGCAAGTGTTGCAGCAATCGTCATCAGGACGTGCAGACTATCGTTATCTACTGGTCAAGTTCTAGTACTTAAAAACTACTTTAAAAAAGGTTTAAACCGAAAAATCTACCTCATAGAAAAATTGTTGCATTCATTCCCATTTTTCAGAGCAAGTTTGATTCTTGAACCGTATGGATCTAAGTCCGAGAGATGGATCTTGGTTTAGGCCTTAATCCACTTAATTCTAAAGGGACTTTATTAGGAATGGGAATTGAGAGTCTTCAGGTCTTTCAGAGTTAATTCTTTAGGTTCCATGAGACCGTGTTCGGAATTCAACTTGAAAGTGCCTAAGTAGGACACCTGGTGTCATTCGTTGAACTCTTCTCCATTTGAATCAATTTTGAACTCATTCACTCTGCACTTAGCTCGATCTGTCTGGAGCTGCGAAGGGCAATCCATTTCGGTGGTGCGTTTCCATCATTGTCTGGCGGTGATGAGGTCTTAAGACGGGAGAGATTGGGGTTGAAACAAAGCTTTGGATGAGGGAAGGATCTGCTGGCATAATTTTTTCAAGACCTCAAAACATGGGCGGAAAAAAAGATTCTATATCCGTCGAGGCACAAAAGACATATACTATGCAACAATTATCTCTACCAAAAAGAAGCCGAATACATCAAATACCAAAAATGACCATTATGATCTGAGCTTCATAAAAGCCTGCATGTCTTCGTGGAGACTTGGCTAAACTGGACAGGCTTCACCGGAGATGTGATTACACTGATCACACTCCAGTTCTCTTCTCCTTCTTCTACCTTCTCTCTTATTCGATTGTCGACATAGCATGACCTGACCTCAGAAGGAAATACCTCCCTCCTTGAGGATTGAGTTGCTGGACAAGTGCCCAATGGGAGTGTGTAGTTGTATGGGCGGTTTCTTCGCTGCTTTAAGCGGGAAGAGCTAAAAACATTCACACACAGTCAAGTTGCTTTCAAAGCCGAAAAGTTTACGTGATGGATAGGTGGATCTGAGCTCGCTGTTGAGGTGGATCCGGATAAGGATTTGTGGAACTTGAGGGTTGTCGAGGCTTAAATCCTAATTCTAGTAGAGTCCGGACACACTATTAATCCAAAGATTTAGATCCAAGATCTGGATTTCGGATGAAGTAATATTCGGTTTAAAGAAACAAGCATGTTCTAAGTTCTTTTATTTTCCTTTTTCTTTTTCTAAGTAATATTCGGTTTAAAGAAACAAGATTTGCTTTCACTTATTTATAGAATAAGTGTTTGCTAAGGGACTAATAAAGGTAAAGTATAGGGGAACGGTGAATCCATGATTCATCGCATTTATTCTTTCATTTTTGGCTAAAATTCTTGGTAAAATACGTGTAAATATTCACTAATTCCATTTAATTGAGATCCTAACGATAAATATTAATATTATATAATTAATACTTAATTTGCCCAAAATAAAAGAATAAAGATAAAAAGAAAAGTAAAAGATAAGAAGGTTGGAGATATGTAATATATACAGATTGATCCTAACCTCGAGACCAGGTCAATATTGACCGGGTCGACAAGAGAAATAAGTAGGGGGAGATAAGGATCATAACTTATACAAATTTGAAGAAAATCAAGAGCAAAAATATAATTTATTCATTTTTACCATGTAAATACTTCACCTATTTTATTTACAATAGATGAATATGTGATTCATCACTCTAAAAGTTTAAAATAGAGCTTTGTTCCCGAGTAATTAGATGCATATTTCTACTTATATTTCATAATTAGCATTCATGCATGCATTGATAACATTTGCATTTTAGCATTCATATTTGCATAAAATAAGAAGCCAATTTCACTTGTAAATATTTATCATATTTCACCTATTTGTAGATATTTTATACTAACTCCAAATACAATAAAATCAACTCCATAGTGTATATATTACTAACACTAATTAAAGAAAAATATCAAAAACAAAATACTAACTTGTAAAATTGACCAATAAAACCCCAAGCCAAGTTTGAAACCATGAACCTTAAAATGTACATATCTCTCTCATACAGTGTCCGATTGTGGTCTACTCACTTTTAAAGTAATATACATTCAAAGACCTTCGAAACAAGACCAATTTCATTAAAATCGGAGCACGTAGGAAGAAGTTGGGTTTTTAGGCCTCCATGTATACTATATCTGTGTATGTTTGTATTCCTATATTTTTGTATCATATTTGACCTTATCTCTGTTTTTGGTCCATATGAAACTTGTAGATCTCATCAAGATCTACAACTTTCATGTTTTGAGTTTTTCCAAATTCGGCCTCCCTCTCTCTCTACTTTCATTTCTCCTTTCAGCCACTCACAGTTGGCCACGTGGTGCCCTCTGATTGCGCCACGTGGCCCGCTTCCTTTACCCAATCCGCCTGCGCTCTGGACCATTGGATCTTCATACAGATCCAACGGCCCAATGTTTTCCACACCTACCTTATTCTGCACCATCCGATCACCCCCAGGATCCATCACCACCGCCCGTTGCCGCCTCTTCCTCCTTACGCCACGTGGCGGTCTGTACACCGTTCGATCACGCTTGTATCCCTTCAATCTCAGCCACCACCTCCGCATCGATTATCAGCCCTGCGATCACAAACCCTACGCTCATCATCACCGTCCATAATCGCCCTCACCAGGGTGCGACACGTAGCATGCTCCATCACCGTTCGATCAGCACCTTCTTCGCATCTGGTCCGTCCACCCGCGCCTTAATTTCACCACGACACGTGGCACGATCTTGGATCTTTGATCATTTTTCCCATGATCTCATCAGAGCCACTTCTTGGCACCTCACTCCCGGCCGTTGGAACACAAGATCCAACGGCTGAGACTTCATCTTCTATCTCCAGACCATCTCTCTCCCACGTTCTCAATTTTGCGCAGCACCCACCCCCTTTCTATTTTCGACTCCACGATGACCACCTTCCCCGATCACCAACGCCACCACGATGAAGCCTACTCATCCCTCATCCTCGCTAGCTCCCTCGCTCTTCACGACTACCACCAGCGTCGGCCCACGAAGTCCACGAACTTCGCCTCCCCTCCACTCCTGCTGTCACCCTTGTCCTATAAATCAACCACCTCCAGCCACTTCCATCCCTATCCGCCATTCCATAGAGATACCCTGAACTCCGACCTTCAATTTGGTGACAGCAATTCATTGAGAGGTTGAGCGAAGAAAGGGGTTCTTCTCCGGCGAGATCCACGGTCTTCCCCGCCGTGCTGCAGCCTCCTCCGTCAGCTGCACGAGCTCAGAACCATCTACCGTTCTTCGAGCGACGACCAGGAGCATGCCTTCGACTCCATTTCCTAGGTAGACGCCTCCATCTTCCCCCTCCCCCCGATCTTCCTCTTCTTTTTCTTGAGCTTTCTCATAATTTATTCGCCGCCCTCTTCCAACTGCGCATTCATGTGACCACCCTCCGAGCTTCACCTCGGAGCCGGCACCTTCGCGCATCCTTCCATATCCTCAGATCACACACTTCATCTCATGCCGCCGCGAGCGTCGCCACCTTGGCGGAGCACCACCACTCGACCACTCTCATCGCCCTTAGGCCTCCCTGTGCACTCACGATTCACTCCACAATCATATAGCACGCTTCGGCTACCTCCTAACCCCTTGCAGGTACTCACTTCTTGATTGGCCGGAGGCTTGTCGGAGCGGCATGTGAGCTCCTCCGCCACAGAGCTCCAGAGCACCTCTTTCCCCATTGAGACGCCCAGACACTTCGCCAGCCTTCCCCGCATCTTCCAAGCTATGTCATAGTCTCCTGCGCCCCTCGCCGATGACTGAAGTACGAGGCGGAGCGTAGTCGACCTCGCCGGAGCCGAGCCTTCTCCTCCGTAGGAGGCAGAGGGCTGCTGGGGACGACGACCAGTAGCCGTTCGATCGTCCTGATCGCACGGCCAGGAACAAGCCACGTCGCCAAGCACTAGAGCCCCAGAGGGTCGTTGGATTCACACTGATCCAGCGGCACTCGATCAGCCATGCCACCCTCTTCATTGGACTTAAAGGACCGTTGGATCGATCGTGATCCAACGGAACAAGACACGCCACGCACATCCTTTCAGCAGCCGTTCGATCACTCCTGATCGCACGGTCAACAGTGAGCCACGTCACCTAATCCGAGCCTCCTCCCCGACCACTAGGCTCGGATCCCCGAAGCTAGCCGAGCCGCCTTCCAAGCGAACGCCCGAGCCTACAGAGTCACCCGAGCCTCCTTCCGAGCCTCCGAAGTTCTCCGAGCCTAAGGACCCCATGTGATCTGCACGTGTGTCCTAGGCCAATTGCATTGAGGCTCCTGAAAATTTTTCAATATTGCACTTCAGTCCCTGCCAGGAGATTCCACGTGAGGAGCACGTGATCCGTGGAGAAATTGCATCCACCCCTTGGTATTGTAGGTAATTGCATAAAAGTCCTTGTCAGCACGTTTATTTTCAGCAATTTAAATTCCTGTAATTGCATTTATACCCCTGTCTTTGCACGCATATTTAGGTATGCATATTAATTCATTCTTCAAATTGGAAAAATGCATTGTGAAGTTTATGTTGTCCTCTTCATTATGTGACATGTGGCATATTTTTGTGATATCAGTAGAATTTTCTATTAATTAAGTGGCTCATTTTTGCTATATTTTGTCCAATTTCACCTCTTAATTAATAGTAATTTTTCTGTGACTCCAAAAATTCCCCGAAAAATCACATTAGATCTAGGAGAATTAAAGTTCATATTGTGCCCAAAAATCATCTTATTTGCACGCATCGTGAGGCCTAAATAAATCATTTACTGATTTGATTAATTGATTTTTGATAGGTCCATTTCACATGAAAATTTAGGTTTATTAATTTTCCTGGATTCTTCACACTTAGATCTATCTAGGATAATTAGAAAATAATGTGATTTGGTATTTATTAAAAATTAAATTAGTCAAAATCACCTTGCATTCATTTTTAATTCATAGTTAATTCATCCAGTGTCAGAAAATTCTAAAAAAAATAGAGTAGCTTAAGTTCATTATATTTCATCATCTGGCTAAGTTTCATAATTTTTGGAATTAATTTGACCATCTTTCTGATTTAACTTGTAATTTGGCTTGATTTTGCATGTGTCTTGCATAAAAAACCGAAAAAGACCAAAAATATCTCCTCTGAAAATCATACCTTGGAAATTTGCTTCGAATCTACCTAAGAAGAGAGTTGCCTCCCTGAGTTCGACCTTGGACTTCCAACCAAGTAAAATTGCCGCTCGAAATTAATTTGACTATAATTGAAAGTGGTTTTTGATCTGCTCTCATTATCCGACTGCAACGAACATTCTTAATTAATTTGAACATTAATTTGCTAAAATTAACAAGGGTAGTGGGACGCATTATCAAAATGGCGCCGTTGCCGGGGACACAGCTCATTTCTTGTATTATATGGATTTTTCATTTATTTAATTAAGTGTTTCTTTTTTATAGGTCAAGTTTGTCAATTTGTCTTGCATTATAAATTTTCTTCTTTATCGATCTCTAACCATTGTTTTTGTGGCAGGGCCCTTGAGGATTCAAGAAGACGAGGAGCAGGAGCTACCCGCTGTGAGGAGCCGCAGAAGCACACTTGGAGCACGTCGAGAAGAAAGAGAAAAAAACGTTTCATTTTTGCATCTCATGTTGTAATAACCGTCTTTTACAACGGTCTTCGATCGAAGGCTCGCGGTTGTAAAAGAACGACTATATGTGGTTGTGTGGGGATCGTCCTCACTTGAGTGTCGACCTAGGACCAGGCACGCGGCTCTCTGAGCTTATTTTATTTTTTATCTTTTACGTGTTTGCTCGTAGGTAGGTCACACAATAATAAAAGATGCACCTAGCCTCGCATCACTTAGCCAAATTTAAAAGATAATCCTCCTTGCTAATTGAAGCATAATAGGTGCGGCTTTTATCGACTTGCATACATGAGTTTTTGTTTTTAAAACAACCTCAATTTTTACGTATTCTCGCCAAGTTACTACATGTTTTATCGCTTAGCTTAGATCATGGCTTTATCGAATACGCAATTTTTCTCAGTTTCCCCTCCTAGCTTGATCACCTAGGTTAATGGAAAATGGGAATGAACGGTAGACGATGATTCCTTGATTTTGTGCTAACCTTAATTCAGTGATAACCTTAAATAATAACTGGGATTGTTAATTTCAAGTCAACTTAAAATGGAGTAAAATTTTGTTTTGGGAGAGCAACACCCTCATTTACGCTTTGATTTCTACTTAAAAAATTTTCTCCGCGTAAACATAGACAAGATAATAAACCAACTTCGGTTGGTTTCATGTGTGAGTTGGTGAAATTGAGGGTTTTGCATGCTTGGCTGAGCCATGTTTGCTCCGATACACTCCCCTGAGCCCTAAACACTCCATTCATCTCCGCAGATTCCTCCGCTCACTTGTAAATCCTTCCTTCTTCTTCGTTGACCTTGGGACCCTCCCAACGTCAAATCTCCATCTTTATACTTAGGCTACTCTCAGCCTGAGTATAGGGGGGACCCGAATCCCTGTGATTTTCTCTACTCATATTTCCTTGCCTTTATACTTAGGTTATTTCTAACCTAAGTATAGGGGGAGCCCCTCTTAGCTCCCGTATATTTCTCTATACTTAAATGGACCTATGGACTTGTATCATCTAGTGCTATGAGGACATAGCAATGTTTAACGATAGGGGGGTATACCGGATATACAACATACTTACTTTAGGAAAATCTGAAAAATTTGAAAAATTTAAAACTTTTTGGCTGAAGTAAAAATCTTTGAACTAAGAGGACTCAAATATTTTTGACGACTTTTTCTATACTATGTTACACTATTTTTGATAAAAATATTTTCGAAAATGATTTGAAAAATGAGATTTTCTTGTTTTGAAAAAATCTTTTGAAAAACATATTGAAAATTTTTATTTGTGTGACATGGTTTGGAAAATTTTCTCTTCAAGGAAAGCTGAGTCTAACCATTGTTTTAATCTTTAAATTAAAACCCATAAAAATGAGAAAAATCCAAAAATCCTTTAGGAGTCATTAGTGACTACTAAGCCCAATTAAATAGCCGCGTTCAGTGAGGGTTCGCCCTTAGCAGATTGGATGGTTTAGAGGACATCGTGTAAGGCCTCGTCCTCAAGCAACGGGCTCTGGCCTATACTTACATCCATACTGGCTGAATGCAGATACATCTATTTAGATGAGATTAGGCAGTCCTAATATCTCTTGAAGCTTCAAAAAGAAAAAAAATGTTTTCGAATGAAGAAGTTGGATTAATCCTCTATTTTCACACTTCCACCCAGGATCTGAAAAGTTCAAGGAAGCTTGATTTGTGAGGTCTTGAGATTTTAGGTTAACCAACCTTAGCCATCAGGGACTTAGACTTTATCATCCACATTTCCCTAGATTTCTAGAATTTCATGCTATATTCCATGCTTAGTCTCAGACAATAAGAATATGATCAGCACATCACATGCACGACTGCGGTTTTGATGAGATGAGTTGACTTTTCACCTGAGGGATTGGGATGAGGGATTTGAGTCTGGACTTGATCTAATGATGCTCGAGGATGGGATAAAATCTTTGAAGGCTTCATGAAACCTGAGTGTCAGCAATTTTAGCTAGTATGAGAACTTGGTTCTTATACTAATCTCTTGACATTGACCTACGTGCCAGGGTATGAAATAAATAAAAAAATGTTGATCAGTGTGCGCCAACTCTTGGTAAAAGCAGAGGAGCTAGCTAAAAATATTACAAAGCAATGAAATTCCAAAGAAAAGCTCTCATTCTACAAAGTCATATATCAAAGAGCTTCCACCAAAGGCGAGCACTCCCAAACTTTTCAAAGTGTCCACTTGGACCACCGCTATTAGGACCAGGAGTTGGGCTTGCACCAAAAAAGGGCTCTGCATCGTAAATGCTACAAGTTTGGGTGTAGAAGGTATGATAGGTACTCAAAAAAAGACACACTCCGATGTACTCCCAGGAAACAAGTGCAGACGGCTCCAACTTCTCTTGATGGACGCACTGATCAACACCAAAAATATGTGTTGCGTAAAAAGGCACTAGAGAGAATCCTTGTTCTAATGAGAGGGAGAGAAGAAATGACACAATCCCATGCCGTCCATTACTGACCTGACATCTACATTTTCTAAGTCTGACAACTAAAGAGAAGGTGGACTGGATGCAAGATTTGATTTATTCCCTAGTGTTGAGGATTGAGTCCTTAGGAGAATTTTTCAGACCAAAACTTTGGGTGACGTTTTGACTCTATTCTTGAATTGCAGTCAACACTAAAAGTCATATCCTTAGTATATAAGTACATCAGAGAGAGTCTGGAGAATTAGAGGAATTGGGTGCCTCTTGATTAAGGATGTGTTGAGCTTTGAAATTTTGGACCTTTAAAGTTGAGTAGACTTGAACAAATTGGATCTTGTACTCACATGCACAAGGGGGTTAGTCCAGCTTATTCATTTTCTTTGATGCTCGAGGACGAGCATAGTTTAAGTATCGGGGCTGATGAAACCCAATTTCATCATCTTAATTTCCCAATATTAACCCCCTTTCTTAAATTCATGTCAATAAAATCCAGATAAGGTCCTGTAATTATTAGAGTCTTGAATAAATTAAAAATCACAAAAAATGGCAAAACTAAAATCCGTAGTATCTTTAACCTTAAAAAATAACCCCAAAAATATTTTGTGTCTTTAGATGACCTCATCTTTAGTTTTGGTCAACATGAAACTTGTAGATCTCATCAAAATCTACAACTTTCATGTTTTGAGTTTTCTCAAATTCGGCCATCTTGACCTTCTTATTTCAATTGTTAAATGCTAATAATCTGATTGGGCCACGTGGCCCTTTCTGGTTGAGTCACGTGGCCCGGCTTCCTTGCATCAGCCGCCCGCGCCCCTGGCCGTTGAATTTCTCTTTGAATCCAACGGCCCATCTCTCGCCACATCCGTTCTTTTTCTTAAGTCGTCTGATCTTCCCTCGTATTGCATCACAGCCGCCCGTCGCCGCTTTTTCCTCTATGTGCCACGTGGTATCTTACGAACCACCCGATCTTCTACATCTCAACCCTTCACTTCATCCATAATCTCAGCCATTCGATCGTTCTCCAGAAGCGATCTCCACCGCTCGCCAGCACCGCGGCCAGACCACGACATGTGGCGCACCACTCGCCCTTTGATCGCATCGCCCCGAGATCTCATCACATATGTTCTTTCGCACCCAATAATCAGTCGTTGGATCTCCAGATCCAACGGTCGAGCTTCATCATCAACCTCCCGATACCCCTCTCTCCCACAATCGTATCTCGTCAACCATCTTCCCCCTTTCCATTTCCTCCACCATCTCCGACTTCCTCTCCCCTCGCCAACTGCCCCACGACGTTCCCCTATCATCCTTCTTCCTCGCGTGCACGTCCTCCATCTACGAGCCGCCTCCAGTCGCTCCATATCCACCCCACAAGTCGGGCCCATCACCTCACCAACTGCCGACCAAATCCTTAAATACGCCACCCCCTTCCCTGTAGCCTGTCGTCCATCTTTATGCGGGTGAAGGCCCAGCCCTCCTCCGTCTCCCTGTGACAGGGGGAGGTAGAGGATTGAGTGAGGACAACCTTTCCACCCCGGTGAGACCCTCCGCCGATCACAGCGGTGCTGCGGAGCTCTCAGCCCGCTCGAGCTGCCCCGAGTTGCTGCCGGGGTTCAGCGAAGACCAGAGCTCCTACTAGGAGCTCGAGCATAAGCTCTGCATTCGTAGATCATCCAGGTAAGCCTCTCCGATCTCTTATGTATTTTTCCTAATTTTCGCTAATTATCTAGGCCGCTTCACTCGTTCTCGACCTCCATAGACACCCATTCGAGCTCCACCACACCTCCACCGATCACGTGACCCATTCCGTTCACACTCATCTTCCTCCACACCCTAGTACACCTCCGACTCAACTTCCCCGAGTTCGCTGGAGAAGAAAATTTGGCCGCCGCTTTCTTCATTTCATTATGGCCAACCATTCCATCTCATCTCTCACCCGTAATTATTGTAGGATGCTTCGACTATGCAAATTAACCATGCATGTATTTAACCCCTCAATGATCGGGAGCTTCGCCGGAGGGTTTTTGCGTAGCTCCGTTTCTGTCCTTCAAACATGATCAGACACTTCCAGGATGCTCGGAAGGTTCCTCTGAGCTCCAGCTACATCGCCCAATGTCCACGGAGCTCTGGGGACCTTCATCGAACAAGCTAGAAGGCGGCGGAGCTCGAGGGCCTTCGCCGGAGACCTGATTCCACCGCCCGCCTTCGGTGGGGGAGAAAGCACAGCTACCGTCGGATGGTCTTATCCCAATGACCCTCTTACGGTCCAGATGAGGCCACGTCATCGACTTCAGATACCGTTGGATCTTCGAAGATCTGACGGTGTACGAGCAGCCACGCATACGACTCCAGGAGCTACTCGATCTTTGTGATCGAATGGTCCACAGTTATCCACGTGGCATCTCCAGATCCTACACCGAGCCTCCCCACCAGAGCCATAGGCTCGGAGCTCCCGAGCCTAGCCTTCTTGGAGCTTCGAGCCGTCTGAGCCTATCCAAACCTCTCCCGAGCCTACGCCGAACCTGCATGGAGCTTCGAACTGTCCGAGCCTAGCCGAACCAGTGCCGAACCTCTGTCGAGCCCAAGCGTTCACCCGAGCCTGGATGGCGCGTGCATTGCACGTGCTATTTTGGGCAATTTACACAGAGGACCTCCAAAGTTCTTCAATTTGCAACCAGGTCCAGAATCACGTGCAGTCTACGTGCTCTGTGGGTATTTTGCATTGATACCCTCGCGGGTTTTCAATATTGCAAAAATACCCTGTGCATATTGTTTATTTACAGGGAAGGCCTCGCACTTAACTTTTATTGCATTTTAGTCCCTTTTAGGGACCTGTTTGTAACTATCTTTTCATGTTTTCTTTCATTTATGCCCTTGTCTTCTTTCATGCATATCTTGAGCCCCGTATTTCCGATTGAGTTGATTTCAGTTTCATTTTGAAGCTCTTCTCGTTGTCTTTCTTAGACATGCTTATATTTTAGACTTAATACTATGAACTATGATGCATTATCTTATTATCTTGGTGTCCAGCTTTCCATATTTCTTATGCCTAATTACTACATAAATGAAGTGTGCTTCATTCTTTGACTCTGTTTGACTCACATTTTTAATGGTTCAAGTATTTATTGCCTAGGGCTTGTTTGTATTGCATTTCACAAATTTTTTTGCATAATGAAAAAAAAAATGCATGTTTCTTCTTTTCTTTAATGCATTGTCTTGAATTCATGCATACTTTAACCTATTGTTCTTTAACTCAACACTTAGTTAATAGATAAAAATCTAGATAATACGAGAGAGGCTCGTTTCCCTGAGTTCAACCTTGGTTTCTTTCCAAGTAAAATAAATAGATGACCATCTTATTCTTATCTGACATATCAATCAGATGGTCTTTGATGAGCCCGATTCGGCTCGACTGCGATGACATTATCAAGTGCTAAAACAACACTTTTAAAGGGCAGATTTTGTGGTTCATCAAAATAATAAACGTTAATTAATATATATTATTATAATTATATTATGGTGTAGTATTTATGAATTTATTTCTCATTAAAAATAAAATAAATTAAGATAAAAATTGTGCATAAATAAATTAACATAAAATAAAATAAAAAATAAGAAAAAAAGAAAAAGAAAAATCAAAGAAAATGATATTATATGGTTTAATTTTTATCTATGTACAAAGGACCTCTGATCTCTTTGACTTTTACATGAAAGGTTTAGATGTCATCGAAATCTACAACTTTTATGTTCATCATTTTTCCGATTCAATTGTTAATTATTTTATTTCTATTAATGTTTGATTTATCTAATTTTCTTTATTCTGTTTGGGACACGTGGTGCCTCCACAGGTGACCACGTGGCCCACCTCTCTTTTTGTCTCCTATCATCCTCTTGGGTCGTCAGATCTGCTTGGATTGGATGGCTTACATTCTTCCAACTGCACCTAAATTGTAACAGTTGGATCATTTAATCCAATGGTTAGAAAGTTTCCTTTAAGCTTCATCCATCTACTCCTAGGATGTGCAAACCACCCAACCACTAACTTCCCTCAATTCTTCATCGTGAATTGTTGTCTTAGCAAATTCCCAGCGCCTAAACCCCCTCCTAACTTCCATAACCCACATGGACACCCTAACCTACTCCTAACCTAACTTTCCCATAATGGCAGCAGTTGAAACCTCCGTTAAAACCACCTGGAACTTCTACACTTCTCCTCTTCAAAAACCCCACCACCACCTCTAGCAGCAGTTGTCCAACCTTGTACGAGATTCAACCCAGCCTCCTATCCCTCTTTGTGACATGATTGATTATAAACAGGCGAGTGTCAATGACGACAGAACTCGGATGAGACCCGTGGCTACGGAGCCATGATACGTTCATCAAGTTTGGTCGTTCTAGCTTTCTCCACCAGCTGGGGAAATTAAGTGACAACCCGAGAGTCATCTGAACTCTCAGCCCAAGCCTTTACTTCTTGCATCTATCTTCAATTTAGGTTAGAATCTTGGTTTATTTTTGCTTAGATTTCACTTATTTAATTAGGACACAATAGTTAGTGCTTCTTCAAGTTGATGAGATTATGAATCTCGTAAGGGATTCTAGACATTAGCGAGAAAACCAAACCATGTCTTCCCTTCTTCAGAATCTAATTCCTTTTGATTCCTCCTTCTTAGATCATATGAGAAGAACCTTTAGGGTCCCATTTCCTTTACCACCCCTTTTACCCTCTACTTCACTCACAAGCTTCACACACACATCTTGGATGTTTTCTATCCATTGCAGGTCCATTCTTCTTCAATGGTCGGATTCTTCAAGGTACTTCGTTCTAGAGCAAGATCTTGTACGAGCATCCTTCGACCTGTCTTCTAAGAAGCTCGTTGAGCTTCCTGTAGAAATCGACATCTTTGGCATGAATAGAGGAAGGTCTATTAACCTTTATCATTGCTAGATGATGATGGAGGAGTTGGATCATGCTCGTCAGAGACCATAACCAATGCCACTGTGAGAGGCAACGTTCATCTTAGGAAGAGCTATAGGTACCGTAAGATCATTCATATTTGCATAAGATCTGACGGGTGAGATAGATCCACGTCTATGCCTTCTAGAGATGCAGCCTCGGCACTTGAATCTCGGCCTCAACAGACCAAGGCACCAATGAAGCACGATGGTGTGTCACACATCATCCATACATGTGGCGGTTGCACCTATACTCGAGACTTGTCGCACGCATGCGTAACATGCGGGAAGGGGAATTTACATCCAAACCTAGTCAAATTTTCTTTATTGCAAAAATACCTCCGTCTGGGAGTATTTCATAATTCTGTATGCATATTTTTTATATTTGCGAAATAATCCATGTAGGGACAAATGTGTAAGAATTTTTTCATGTTTTATCGCAGATATGCCGCTAGACTAAAACTTGAATAACTTTGAGCATAATTTGTCCAAATGAATTAATTTTAGTTGCATTTTGATCCGTGTTTAATTGTGTCTGATGTGATTTATTTTCTGATTAACTAATAAAATAAGGAATAACTTGTGAGAGTCTATATTGTGTTTTTAGATTTATTAAATCAAGTATGATTCTACCTTGCTTTGATCAATTGGGCATCAATATAATTTTTATAATTGCTTAAGTTTGAATAATCATTTTATGGTATCTTTGTGAGTATAATTGCATGTGTTAGAGTTTTGTCATTATTTTCATCATGACATTATTTTTTAACATGCATTAATGTTTCATCATCACATTTTGTCTCATTCATGCATGCATTTGTGATGCATTTCACCTTACATTATTTGCTTCTCTGCACTATTTTGTTAGGTCTGACCTAGATGATTTATAAAATATTTAACGAACATAATTAAATACCTAAATAATTGTATTATGGCTCGTGTCCTTGTGTTCGACCCCGAACTTCCCAGGTTAAAATTAAAGCTGAACTCTCTTCTTGTAGATTATTCATTCGGTTATGTGTGACAAGCAATGTTACCATGCTACAACTGATCATTATTAATACATGCATTTAGTGAGTCAGATAGCGTCGTTGCCAGGGACACGATTTCATTAATATAATTATTTAGGTTTATATATGGTGGTTAAGTTGATTTTATTTTATCTAGGTCAATCCTATAATGAGATGTTTTCTACATTATTATATACGTGTGATGATAATCTTTGAAATATCTAATATCTCCTCTTTTGTGGTAGGGCCCATTCATCGAGGACACTCGTGGAGAATGGAGGCTGGACGCTCAAGCTGGAGTTCCTGCTGAGAAGAATTATAAAAGATGCCTTCAAGATAAGTAGAAGATTATTCTGTTCATATTTGTTGTGTATTATTATAGAATGAACTTTACTTGTTTGGTGTGTTGAGTTTGTTTCAACAATGTCGGGTAGGACTCAACTTAAGTGCTCAACGTAGGATTTAGGCGCACGTCTCATGGAGCTATTTTTCGATATATTATCCTTAGTTCTTGAGTCATAAGTTAGGGCACACTAACTTCATCTTATGAGATTCACTCATCTCTAAGATTCATGAGACATACGTAATCTACGTTCAACTTAGCCCAAATTAAATTGATTATCTGCCCGCTAATAGACGCATGATTAGGTGTAGATTTTTATCGACTTGCATGCTTTTATATATATTTCTATATTCAGTTATGCATATGCATGAAGAGAGTCAGCGCCACTGTAAGTACTTCTCTTGAGCATGACATCATGATTTTATGTCTACATGATTTTCCCCTTTCATGATTTGTAGCTTAGGATAAAATGGTAATGGGACTGGATGGTAGACAATGACTTTTGTGTTCAGGGATTTAATACAAGTGATAAACTAATCTCTGAAAAATGAGATTGTTAATGTAAGTTGATGTAATTAAAATGGACCTAAAATTCACCTTGTTTTTTGGAGAAAAAACCATGTATTACATGTAGGTACATATGCATTCATTAAGAGGTGAGGATGGATCCATAGGATAGAGCGCAAACTCGAATTCAGCATGCTCGTATTGAACGTAAATCTTGTATTATCACCAATAAAAAAGATAAGATAATTAAACCATATGCATGGTCTTTACTATGTGTTGGTGAAATAATCGGGTTTTTTTAATAGTAGGCCCGGTAATTTCGGGGGTCCGGAGTGTCCCCACTAGGATTTGAACCCGGGTCCTTTATAGTGTAGACACACTGCTCTACCACCAGACCAGTCCTTGGGTTCGAAAAATAATCGGGTTTGTTTGATCTTGTTTGACTCTTCAGCCTCCTGAAAACCCTAGGCTCCATTATCATCTCCTGAGATTCATCATCTAGAGATTCAGCTAACACTGATCACTTCATCATTGAGCTTTCTATTCTTTATACTTAGGCTTATTTTCAACCTAAGTATAGGGGGGATCCTTTGTCATTATTATTGTTCCCCTCGGGTCACATGGTTTTAGATTCATATCTTTATACTTAACCAATTTCTCAGCTTAAGTATAGGGGGACCCAAGTCCATATATTCATCTAACTGATTCTTTTACTCCTGATGCATCTTTGAGTATGGATTCAGTTCGTGTATATTATTTTATACAAAGCATGGGCTATGGATACATTTCACTTTGTGCTATGAGGATATTGCATATATACAAAAGATAAGTATAGTGGGGTCTACCGTATATACTGCATATATACTTTAGCCATAGCTCATATTTTTAAAAATTTTCCAACTATTGGGGTTATCGGTATCGTATTAACTATTTGAATGGATTTTTGTACAAAATATTTTGAAAATAATTTTGAAAATTATTTACATATTTGACATGATTCTCAAATGCTTTACATGGTTTGCAAAAATACGACTTGACATGTTTGGAAAATCATTTGTAAAATGTTTTAAAAACCTATATATTTATGTTATGTTGTTTGGAAAAAATGTTTTACTTAGGTTTGAAAAACATGATTTTCATTATTTTAAAAATCTTTAAAAAGTGTTTGGAAAACTTGTATAAATATGTGACAATGTTTGCAAAAAGTTTTCAAAAGTTCTTTTCAAAGCTATTGGTGTAAATGAGTCTAATTAATTAATTCTCTAACTTAAAAATATGGAAAAATAAAAAATTCACAAAAAGATTGACTTATTGATTCGTGATTATTCTTTGACACTTCCACAATGCACTCAAGGCTTGAGAGTGTCTTAAAAACATTGTTTGAGAAGTCCCTATACTTAGAGTTATCATGTATTAATCATTAGGGTCCTGGATTTAAAATTTCATAATCTCTTAATTCGAAGATATGCATGCTATATTTCATGCTCAATCTCACTTAAAAGAATTTGACTATCACTCACATGCACGCCTGCATTTATTATTGAGATGAGTCAAAGTATCATTGAGGAGACTGGGATTGGAAGTTTGAGTTTGGACTTGATCTATATGATGTTCGAGGATGGGCTAAAATTAACGATGGGTTCATAAAACCTGAATGTCGACATCTTAGCCAGTATGGGACA
The DNA here is from genome assembly GCA_037367405.1 of Ottelia alismoides. Taxonomy (NCBI): domain Eukaryota; kingdom Viridiplantae; phylum Streptophyta; class Magnoliopsida; order Alismatales; family Hydrocharitaceae; genus Ottelia; species Ottelia alismoides. Next base: position 20,907 of record JAZKJV010005467.1, read on the forward strand.
TGGTCTCATGCTATCTCTTGACTTTGACCTAAAGAGCCAAGGTGTGATGACATTATCTCAATAAGTTGATAAGTGTGCACCAATCTTTTTGTAAAAGAAGTGGAGCTAGCCAAAAATGAAGAAAAGAAAGAAAGAAAAGTTGAAATAAAAGCACTCACCATACAAAGTTGAACAATAATAAAAGCTCCCACCAAAGGAAGGCACTCCCAACCATTTAAAGTGTCCACTTGGACCATCGTTATTAGGACCAGGAGTTAGGCTAGCACCCAAAAATGGGCTATGCATTGTAAATGCTACAAGTCTGGGTGTAGAAGGTATATTAGATACTTAAAAAAGACACACCCCGGTGTATTCCCAGTAAAACAAGTGCAGACGACTTCAACTTCTCTTGATGGACACATTGATTGGCAAAAGAAAATGAAAATTGTGTTGACTATTGGGCACTTGAGAGAACCTTGGTCCAATGAGAGGAAGAGAAAATAAGTACACAATCCTTCATACTCCATAATATGTCCATCCATCTATTCCTTTGAAGTCTGACAAACAAATGAGACAGTGAATTGAAGTAAGACTAGATTAATTCCCTAGTATTGAGGGTTGGGTCATTGGGAGAACTTCCGAGATTGGAATTTTTTGTGATGTTTTGACTCACTCTCATGATGCAGTCTACACTAAGTCATATTATATATTATATGTATGTATATGTATGTATGCATTGAGTGTTTAACACTTAGAAGAGTTGAATTACTTTTGATTAGTACTTGGATCAACTAAGAGTTTTAGGATTCCTAAAACCTAGTGTTTTAGGTCAAATCAAGCCTTGTTTTCTCACTTGCACATGTCAGGGATCTCACTAGTTAAACTAGCTCTCAAACAAATTCTTTATTTGTTAGCTCGAGGACGATCTTAGCTTAAGTATAAGGGGTGGTAAATGCCGAATTTATCAGCTTAAACCATTATTATTATCTCTCTTACAAAAAGTTAATCACAAGATTCATTGACTAATTAACAATAAATACTAATTATTGTGTTGTGATTAATTAACATTAATGCATATATTATCACTCTATTATGGTGTAATATTTTGTATATTTATTTCTTACTAAAAATCAAATAAAAGTTAGAATAAAATTATCAATAAATAAGTTAACATAAAATAAAATAAAAATACAAAAAAAGCAAAAGAAAAATTAAATAATATGGTTTTATATGGTTACTATAAGTATTTTATTTTTATCTATGTACAAATGACCTTTGATCGATGAGATCCACAAATTTCATGTTCATTGTTTTTCTTGATTGAATTCCTAATTTTTTTATTTCTATTAATCTTTGATTTATCAAATTTTCTTTATTCTGATTGGGCCAAGTGTTGCATCAGCAGGAGACCACGTGGCCCACCTCTCCTTTTACCACATGTCGTCCTCCTAGGTCGTCAGATCTGCTTGGATCGGATGGCTCACATCCTTCCAGCCGCACCAAGTTGCAACCGTTGGATCGTTTAATCCAATGACCAGAAAGTCTCCCTCAAGCTTCAGCCATATACTCCCAGGATGTACAAACTACCCAACCACCTAACTTCCCTCAATTATTCTTTTGTCATCAACCGATGTCTAAGCAAATTCCATGTGCCAAAACCCCCTCCTAACTTCCATAACCCACGCAGACACCCTAACCTCCTAACCTAACTTCCCTATTAATGGCATTAGTTGAAACCTTTGTCAAAACCACATGGAACTTCTACACTTCTCCTCTTCAAGAACCCCACCCCTGCCTCTAGCAGTAGTTGTCCACCCTTATGCGAGATTCAACCCATCCTCCTATCCCTCTTCATGACAATATTGAGGATCAACATGAGAGTGTCAACGAAGATAGAACATTGGTAAGACCCATGGATACAGAGCCATGATACAAACATCAAGTTTGGTTGTTTGACCTTTCTCCACCAGTTGGGGAGATCTAGCGACGACCCAAGAGTCATCTCAACTCTCATCCCAAGCCTTCACTCCATTGCGTTTATTTTTAATTTAGGTTAGAATATTTGTTCATTTTGCTTAGATTTCACTTATTTAATTAGTACACAATAGTTAATGCTTATTCAAGTTGATGAGATTAAAACTCTTGCAAGGGATCCTAGACCTTTGCGAGCAAACCAAACCATGCCTTCCCTTCTCCAGAATCTGATCCCTTTCGATTCCTCCTTCTTCAATCAATGGAGAAGAACCTTTAGGGTCCCATTTTCTTCACCACCCCTTTGACCCTCCATTTCACTCACAATCTTCACACACACACACACACCTAGGATGTTTTCTAACCATTGTAGGTCCATTGTTCTTAAATGGTCATATTCTTCAATGTGCTCCTTTCTAGAGGAAGATCTCCTATGAGCAGCCTTCGACTCTTCTAAGAAGCCTGTGAAGCTTACTGTGGAGATCAACATCTTCTCCATGAATAGAGGAAGTTCCAGCAACCTTTCTCATCTCTAGATGAAGATGGAGGAGTTGGAACATGCTCGTCAAACACCATAACCATCACCATCGTAAGAGGCAACATTCATCTTAGTAAGAGCTACATGTAATGTCATACCATTCCTATTTGGTGATTATCTGATGGTTGAGATAAAGCCATGTTTGTGCCTTCTGGAGCTGTAACCTCGGCATTCAAACCTTAGCCTCAGCGAAACCAAGGCACAGACGAAGCACGATGGCATGCTAGGTGTCATCCATACTTACGGCGATCTAACCTATACCCGAGCCTCACCGCACACGTACGTAGCGTGTGTGGGGTTGGGGAATTTTCATCCAAGCCCAGACGACTTTTCCTTATTGCAAAAATACCCTACTAGGGGATATTTCATAATTCATCCCGTAGATTGTTAATATTTGCAAAATAGTCCATGTAGGGACCTTTGTGTTATAATTTCTTCATGTTTTATTGAAGTTATGTCACCAGACTAAAACTTGAATAACTGGAGCATACTTTGTTCGAATGAAGTAATTTCAGTGGTGTTTTGATCCTTATTTAATTGTCTTTGATCTAATCTGATTTATTTTCGAATTAGTTAATAAAAGAAGGATTATTTGTGAGAGACTATATTGTTTTTTTAGTCTTATTAAATGAAGTAGGACTCCATTGCTTTTATCAATTGTATGTAGATTTAATTTTTATAAATTTCTTATGTTTAAATAATCATTTCATGGTATATTTGTGATTATAATTGTGTGTTAGAGTTTGTCATTCTTTTCATCATGTCGTAATATTCTAACATTCATTAATGTTTCATCATCACATTATTTCTCATTCATGCATGAATTTGTGATGCGTTTCACCTTGCATTATTCTCCTACCTGCATTATTTTGCTAGTTCTAACCCAGATGATTTATCAATCATTTAACCTAGATAATTAAACACCTAAATAATGGTATTGTGGCCCGTGTCCTTGTGTTCGACCATGGACTTCCCAGGTTAAAGATTAAAGCTAAACTATCCTCGTAGGGATTATTCATTCAGTTATGTGTGACACCCTAAGTACCCTTGCTACAACTGATCATTATTACTCTATGCATTCAGCAAGTCATCACATCGTGCTACAACTAATCATTATTACTCTCCTACGTACGATAGAAGTGCCAATACTTCGTCGGTCCTAGGTGATAATCGAGGCAGCCATAGATTGGGATTTTAGCTCTATTCTTTAGGGGTCACACATCGCTCCGTCTCAAATGTACCTGAAAAAAGTGAGAGCTTTATGAACTAAAATAACGATGTTTCTTAAGGATTTTAGTTAACGTCAAAGTGTTATTAGCAGTACTCTTATTTTTGTTTTTAGATTTTCACTTTTTTTAGTATTTTCAATAATAAGCAGCTAATGATTTTTTTGGATTTTATTTAAAAACTTAAGTGAACATAAACAAAGGGAGATAGCAGAAAAAATCCATGCAAGTGGATACGAGGGTGGGGATCTCACCGTTGTATTAAATTATGCATACAAAGTAAGAATACTTACTCTTCTTCCCAGCTCTCTCCATGCGGTATGCAAGGCAAAATTGAAATATTTACACTACATGCACTATATGAAAAATGCCTGAAATCTCCCTAAATAGGAATTACTTTTAATTGTGAAGAACCAACTGTTGAATACATAAAAGTGAAACCGAAAAGTCCGATCTTGGAAGCTCATCGGTGTCTGCCACAACAGATCATATGAGCATTGTACATAGCTTCTCATGATCCTTTGTTTCAAGTTTAAGTAATAAAAAATCTTAATTTGACTAATTCCAATTATAGAAAACTATATATATATATACGCTTTTAATTAGGCTTGGGATCTAGGAACCATGTCAAGCAATCTATGTCTATGAGGTCAATCATAGAAAATATATAAAAATGAGGTGGAAAACATAAAATGCAGAAAATAAAGAAAAACAAGTGGAAAACAAGGAGAATAAAAGAGTAGAAGCAATAAAAACACGAGAAAATCAATGAGTCCCCAGATGAACAATCACCCGGGCAACGGACCTCGTAAAATGTGAATGTCCAAAAAGTCCAATGTACATGTACTGTTACAAAGTAGTAATGCAAAATAAATGATTTCTCTCTCAAAAAAATAAAAATATATATAAAAATATCATCTCTTTTCTCTCTCTCCTACTCTCTTCAATTGACTTATAGAGAAAAGGTCAATCTCCTCGCTGCTCAAGTGCATCAGCTTCCTAAGAATGTTGCTTTTGCTTAGCGGTCCCTCGTAAGACATTCAACAAAGAAAATGGCCATACAATGATACACCAATTATATATAGAAGATAAATACAAGATAAATTAATAATATCTATAAACTACGTTACACTACGCGTCATTCTTGGAAATCGCCCCATTTGTTGAACCAGAATTTCTACAAGGGTCTGATATTCTCACAAGGCAAGAAAACGATTGCTGAGGAGACCGCTCACGAAACCCAAATTTAAACAACAATTAACCCACAAGATAAATGATATATCAATGCAAAGTGACGTGAGCTAAAATTCATTCTAACCCAAACAAAATGCATATAACGCGCATGGGGTAGAGGTGTCGAACTTAGGGAACAAATGGGTGTTACTATTTGTTAATAATTACTAATTAATAACAATATGTAGATATAGCTGCAATTTACTTAATGCGTTTATGGGTTTTAAATTATATTCAATTTTGATGCATTTTTAATGTTTTGTATTTTCTTTTTTATTTATTTGATAATTTTTATTTTCTTTTCATATTTTCTGTATTTAGTTTCTTTTTTAATGATATAATAAGTATATATCGGCATAATGTAATATGTGTAATGTACATAATATATGTGGTATATATAATATTAAGTATATATATTTGGCAAACAAAAAAAAATTTAGTCCTTTTTAAAGAGTTTAAAATATACTTAGGTTTTTATAATTAATAATATTAATATTAACTATATAAAGTAGTTTTAAATATATAGATATATATTATAAGGTATTTAATTTATGAATATTACTATGTGGAATTAAAAAAATAAATTAATTTTTTTATTTTATATAATTTTATTATTTTTTGTGATTTTTTAGTGAATTTTCATCATTTTTAAGTATTTTTAAAAATTGAAATACTAAAAAACATGGAGTTCATAAATAGGTCGAACTATATTTGAGTTTAAAAATATATAATTAGTTTAAAAATCCATAAAACTAAATTTTATAATTGTTATGTGATATATAGAAAAATATAGAGAAGAAGATAATTTTTTAACCATTTTTGAGAATTTTTACTAAATTTTTTAGGGTTAGGAGGTTTTTTCAATTTTTAATGTTTTGGTTTTTTGTGATTATTGGTCTGGAGTTATATTATATACTAATGTATAATATTTTTGGAATTTTTAAAGCAGTTTTTCTATTTTTTGTAATTTTCAAGTAAGGTAGGGAATAAATAGGCTCTTTTTTATTTTTAATAAATAGGAAAATGTAATCGCTAAAATAAAAATAGGGTGTGAACATGCATGAGATAAAGCATTTGTAGTGACTTTTCCATGAATATACAAATGAAGGAGCTATTTAAATCAAAATAAAAAGGAATAAATTAATTTACAATGATGGTAGGGAAGATTTGTAATACAATATAAGTTTAGGGGTGCATGTAAAAATATCCAAAGTTGAATAGTGAAATTACAAGTTTTTATACTAAAATGAAATGACAGAACACGGATGGGGTCCCTTGTAATTTGCCAACTCACTTTGGGGACCACGCGAGCTGACCTGTCAGTGGACATAAAGGTAATATATAATACATGCGGGGTCCATTTGCAAAATTTACATAAAAGTTTGAACTTAATTTAATATGCACATGGCTATTTGAAAATTACAAAAAGTTTTAAGGGGTCGTATAAAATTTACCCCACTTAAGTTCTCGGATTGAGTTGTTCTTGGTGTGTCACGTGGATGATCCAACGACTTCCAGCACGTACCGCTTCAGCTTGAATGGAGACCCAGATTAGATCTGGGCTAGAGTTTTGATCGGACGGTAGAGGACGATTGTCAAGGAACTTGGATGAACAAACCTTTCGATGATCTTCGATCTATGATAACTTCCACCTTCGTCCTCCTTCCGCCTCACCTGAGGTCGCTACGTCTTCTTGTGATCACTTCACATCTGCAGGTGGTTTTCGATGGACTCACGACACCCTCAAATGGGACCTAGTGTTCTTTCTTCTTCAAGCAATTGAACATCTTTGTGGATCCAGGAGGGTCCTTGTAATGCGAGAACAATGCCAAAATATAGGGCAGCTCGAGGCAAGTCACCTCGACTGGTAGATGAAGGAGGAGAGTGGGAGAATGAGGTTTAGGCCTACTTTCCTCCTTCGGGGTCCGACAAGTTCTATTTTGACTAATCTGAATCTGTGTACTGAGTCAAACTCTCTCCATTCTTGGCAGAGGGACATGACCGCTACTATATACTATATATTCCGAGGGTAAGAGGAATAGAACTAGTGCTCTTGCCAGATTGACTCTCCAATAGAGATCAAGCAGGAAAAACAGGATTCTCCCTTTAGGTCGACTAGGTTAGGCCATTGTATCTCGCTTCGCTCTGATAACTAAGTTCAGACCTTAGGTCGAGTTAAGACAAAGTTCCACCCACCATTCGCTTTTTTGACTAACTAGACTATAGGACGGAAGTTAGAAGCTCGAGACCAAGGTCACTGTGGAGAGTGGGAGAATGAGTGGGGTAGTGAGTTTCCGAGGAAGGGAGGAAAGCTGAAGCTCGATTCACCATGATTTATGTAGAAGGAAGGGTGGATTGATGGGCAAAAGATGGAGAAGTTATCGAGGATTGAAATGGGGTGAGATTGGGGCAGATCACTAGTGATGATAAGATGAATTTGGACTGGAGCTCAACCTCCTAGTCAAAGAAGGGTTTTAATTTTACATTAAATTAATGATTAAAACTGATATTAAAATGAAAAAATTAAACCTACAGCTAAAACTAACCTTAGAACGCTGGAAAAGGGCCTCAATTCAGTCCTATAACCGAAGAAGGTGAACCATCTTGACAGAGGTCCAACGATAATCAGATCTTCCCAAATGGTCGTCCTCCTTGCTACAGAATGATAGAGCAAATTTCTTGTCACCAAGTCCTCCCCTTCACACACGATCTAAGGGGCTAAGAGAAACCTAAGGGGGATCCAACCCAAGAAGGAAGTCGTAGGTTGAACTTTATAGAAGTGGTTTTCGGCCAAAAAATGGGGAGCTTGCATGAAGGCGGAGCGTGGTAGGTAAAGGCTATGGAGAGGGCGTGAGTTAGGGACGAGGGAAGAGCAGGATGGCAAGCAGATCGAGGGGAAAGGGAGCTTGGAAGATGCGTCAAAATGGGGAGAAGAAGGGTGTTTATGTGTCTATGATAGAGTTAGACAGCTAGGAAGAACAGTTGACCTGTTGGGTCAACTAAAATAGGAGTGTTAGAATATTTTATTTAATCCATATTAATTCTTAAATGATTTTATCAATTTTTTATCAAAATAAGAAAAATGTTTGAAGTTTTATGTCTGTATTTTTTAGGGTATTTTTATTTATTTTTATAAGTTATTTAATTAAATGCTAATATTTTCACGTATGGTTACAGGTATAAATACATGTATTGTGCATATTTTATTTTTAGTTTGTATTTTATATTTTATTATTATATAAATTTACTTTATACATTTAAAATTTATTTAAATACTTATTTAGATAATTTTAGTGTATTTTATAATTTTATTTATATATGTAAATAATTAGGTATATTTATTATATTGGTACTTCATAGGTATAATTCACGTATATCTTGAAGTACACTATTTATTTAAATGTATTTTAATGCTTTTTAATTTCTATTATTTAAATATATTTTAAATATTATTTCCAAATTTATAAAAATATAATAAAATTAAAAATATAAAGGATAAATAGATTTTATATATATATATATATATATCACGCATAATGAGGTCCCAAAAGCCAACTTTTGCATCTTATTTCCAAATAGAATGAAACAACCTTCCTTGAATATATAAATTAATTTTATGAACAATAACAATGAGTTCTATGAATTTTGGAAATTTTCTTTGTGGCATTTTTCTGTGTGTCCTTGGCACTATGCATTGTTTTTCAGTGAAATCAATTTTGTATTTTTCTTTCTATTTTTATGTACAATGTTTATGTTGAGGGCTTATTGATAAGGAGTGTAAAAAAAATAAAATAAATTCATAAAGCCTATTATTTATGAATAAAAAATTAGGGGTTTTAGCTATTTTCTCTACCATATCTCCCCTTGTTTACTCATTGTTGATTAAGTCATCATGATGTTGGTATCTCATGGTCTAGCGTCATCCTTGTCTTTGACACTTCATTCTTTTTATTTTATTTCCTTTATTCTTTTTTTGTTATTAAGTATTTTATATAGTATTTTATGTCATTTATTGAGTGTTATTTTGTACAAAGCAATGACGTATACATGCATTGAGCAGGGATTTAAGGCCAAAATGAAACAAAAATGTGATGAAATGGAGATTCATCACATGCGACCCTCCCTGACATCCACACTCACCCTCCTGCCCTCACCCTATAGTTCCACCTGCAACCCTCCAATCCTAATGGACACAAATATAGATTGGATTTTACTTATTTGATGAGAAAGGTGTGAATGTGAAAATGTGTGTTTCTATGAATCGAATAATCCATAAATCAATAAAAACTTTATTCTAAGAGAAGAATTGCTAATTATTTATGTGATGTAGCTCCCATAGACGAACACAAGGAGGCAACTAAATTAAGCTAGGGTTATTAATTCAAAGAATTAACAAATGTTTTTTAATTTCTTTTTTTACTTTTTAGTTTGTTTTTAATGTATTTTAATTGGTTTTATATTTTTTGTATTTTTTTCTTTTAAATATTTAGTTGATTTAGGACCAGGTCAGATGTTCTACACAAGGCCTGTCCACAAGGCCCTACTCTCCCACATATGATAGAAGCACAAATACTTTGAGAATCTAGTCAATAACAAGGCAATATTTAGGCTGGGTTTTTGGCTCTAATCCTTACGTGTCGTGCTTCACTCAGACTGGAATGTACCTAGAAACAATGAGATCTTTACGAACCAAAACAATGATGTCTATTAGAAATTTTAATTTTGGGCAAAGATTATTGAACCCTCTCCTTGTTTTACTTTTGAATTGTCACAGTTTTTATTATTCTTCAAAATAAGACGCTTAACAATTTTATGTATTTTCTTTAAATTCTTAAGTGATACAAAGATGAGGGAGATAGAATAAAATCCGTGCAAGATGATACTAAGATGGAAAGCTCACCTTAGTACTTAATTATGCATGCTCAGTAAGGAGTCTTACTATGCTTCCCAACTCTCTCCATGTGGGATGCAAAACAAATTTAAGTGTACACTACATGCAAATACAAGACGGTGTAATCGCCCTAAGTAGGAGTCATAATTAGCATGAAGAACCACATTAAATTTGATCTAGATCCAATGGTAGAGACTATAGGTGTATGCAGATATTAGGTGTTTGAACCTAAATTACTCAATCAAACAAGTCCTATATATAAGGGATCATTCAAATAAAATAAGTAAAATAAATGGAAAATAGGGAGAATAATAATATAGAAAGCGATAAAAATGTGGAAAATCTGATGAGGTCCCAAGTGAATAATCACTCGAGTAATGGACCTCAGAGAGTGTCAATGTCAAAAATGTTTGTGGTACATGTATTATTACAAATTAATATTTCAAAAATAAATGTCTCTCTAAAAAATAAATAAAAAACTGAGCAAAGATGACTCTGTCTCTTTCTCTCTATGTCTCTCTTCCTTGCTCTCTCTAATTACCCTATAAAGAATATGCAAATCTCCTCGCAGCTTCGGTGCACCAACCTCCTAAGAAGTTGCCTTTGTTAAGCAATCCCTCGTAAAGAGTTCAACAAATGGTCATAAATAGATAAACTATTTTTAGTAGAAACCAAATAAAAGAGAAATAATTATGCAAATGAATATATACAATTATATCCTATATTACTCTACGACAATGAAGCCATTTGATAGTTAGGAGGTTGATGAGGAACCCTAGAGTCCGATCTTGTAGGGCATATGGTGTCTGATAAATTGGATCAGGCAATCGTTGTATATGTGCCTCTCTTGGATCTCGAATCTCAACAACCAATTAAATCAGCAACAATCCCACAATCTATGATAAATCATTGAAAGTGTGTGGGATGAAATTTATTATACCCTCCAAATAAATGTGTATAGCTAGCAAGTGCATGGATCAAACCATTGAGAGAGTCATGGATAGATGATTTATTATCAATTAATAAAAATTAAACAATAAATGTTTTTGCACTTTTTCGATTTTTAGATTTTTGTGGGTTTTTAATAATATTTAATTTTTATGGATGTTTAATTTTTATATTTTTTTCTTTTAAGTTTTATAAAATTTATTTTTTATATTTGTCTAGATTTTATATTATTTTTATTTTTAAAATATAAGAAGTAGGTACATATCTATATAGAATACTATGTATAATATAAATACTCTATAATATATATTAAATATAGAAAAATAAAAAAATACAAATAAGAACAAACATTCCTATTTTTTAAATATTTAAATATATTGATAGATTTTTAAATAATAATATTTTTATTATTAATTAGTACACAAGTAATATTAATTGTATATATACCATATAAGTTTTTATATTTATAAATACATATACATACTGAAACATTAAGAAATAGCATGTTTGTATTTTAAGAATTTTCCGCTATATTTTTAATTATTATGTAATTTTTGTTAATTTTCTAGTATTATTAATTATTAAATATAGCAAATTAATAGCTATATTAAATAGACCGGATTGTCTTGGGTTTTAAAAATTGATAATAATTCCAAAAATAACAAAAACTATTTTTAATATATAGTATATAATATAAAGAAAGTATAAAGTAGAAAACTAATTTTAATTCTATAAAATTTTCGCTAATTTTTATAGAGTTAGGAGGTATTTCAATTTTTAGTGTTTTCTTTTTGTATTTTTTTGTGATTTTTTGTCTATAGTTGTAATATATATTAATAAATAATATGTAATTTTTTGGAATTTTTAAATAAGGTTTTATGTGTTTTTTTATTTTAAAAGCTGAACATGGAATAAATATCTCTTATATGATTTTTAATAAATGGAAATTTGTAAGTAAATGAGGTGAACGTGCATGAGAAATATTTAAAGCATTCACAATAACTTCAACAAATAAATGAATCATTCGAGCTATTTTATAAAAATTAAACGATAAAAAAAATTTACAAGTCTAGTAAGGGTATTTATGCCATAAAAATAATAACCAGGGGTTGTGAGCAAAATTTCCTAAGAGCTCACAATTAATTGCAAAATTTTAATACTAAATAAAAACTACAAAAGATGAGAGTGGCTCCCTACAAAATTCCCACCTCGCATGGGCCGCCACATGAGATCAGCTCGTGTGGACCTATATGCAATATCCAATAAATACAAGGGTCCACACCAACATTTACACAACTTTTTAAACTAAACTTAATATTTACAAGACCAAATAGAAAATACAAGAAGGAAGGAGAGTTACTTAATAGTTTGCCCAATAAGGCACACTATCAGACCCTAACAACGCTCCACATGCCACGATCTAGAGCTCTTGGGGTGATGTTTTGTTGTTGATCAGACAATTCTAATTAGAACTGGAGGATGACTCGATACGATGCATGGGAGGCAGTATGGAAGAATGGGGAAGAAGGTCTTCCCCAAGCTTCAATCTTGGATTCTGGAATGCTCTAGTTAGACATGTGAGCCCCGGGCGAACCATTCTTACATTAAATATTATTGTAATATATATATATATATATCAATAAAAGTTATTGATGTTTCACTCCCTTTCTGAAATTAAACGAATGAATGCACTATAAGGTCCCTCTGTACAATTAGGGTTATGTACCATGGCCATCTTAATGATCATATAGTTGTTGATTCATTGAATGAATCATAGAGGTTGGTGTTTGGATGAATATCTAAAGAGTTAGACAGAGGACTCGTCAAGCACCGTCAAATGATCATTAAGAGATGGTCTCCAGCATGAGTAGGAGATTGCAATCTCTTCTCACATAGGCAGATATCTGACCGACCTCTTAATGCAGGTCCTCTGCATAGGAATAGTGATTCAGAAGTGTCAGATTAGTTAGGTCAATGGGTTGACTTAACGAGATCGAGATAACCTAAGTCCTATGATGAATGCTGTCACAGCATAGGCACGCATCCGCTGACCCGAGACAGATGGGTTACTATATGTCTGAGTGTGTACATTTGACAGAGCAATAGGTTGATGACCTAACCAAGGTCTATACACCGACGCGCTGGTGTGCATGTAAGGGCATATGAGCAATACGATCTCTCAAAGGGATCATACAGGTTCACTTATAAATCGGAAGACATGAGCTCACTCATGAGGTATTGGGACCGATCAAATTCCATGCGTGGTCATCGTGCTTTGGAAGCATGACAAGAATTTGAAGGTATGATATATGCTTTTGGAAAGCATATGATCGATACCGATTCCCAATGACCAAGATTGAGAAACTTAATGTTCAAACCCTAAAGAAGACAATGTAAAATTGATCTTGATCTTCAGGTTGATCATAGGTCTTCCAGTATGCAGGTGTTGGAAATGCGAGCCCACGACGAGCCATTACGCAATAAATGTTATTGCAAATATCATTCCCTGATCTGAAATGAAGAATAATTAATTTGCATAATAGGTCCCTTAGTACAATTAGGGTATGTACCATGGCCATCTTAATAATCATACATCTGTTGATTCAACTATTGAATCATAGAGGCTGGTGCTTGGATGAATATCTAAAGAGTTAGATTGAGGACTCATCAAGCACCGTCAAATGATTGTTAAGAGATGATCTCCAGCCTGAGTAGGAGATGGCAATCCTTATCTCTGAAGGTTGATATCTGACCGACCTCTTGATGCATGTCCTCTGCATAGGAATAGAGATTCGGAGGTGTCAGATTAGTTAGGTTAAAGAGTTGACTTAACGAGATCAAGATAACCAAAGTCCTATATCGTATGCTGTCATGATATAGGCATGCATCCTCTGACCGGAGACAGATGTGTTGCTATATGTCTAAGTATGTACATTTGGCAGATCAATAGGTTGATGACCTAATGAAGGTCTATACACCGGCGTGTTGGTGTGCATATAAGGGCATATGAGTAATACGATCTCTCAAAGGGATCATACAGGTTCAGTTACTGAACCGGAAGACATGAGCTCACTTATGAGATATTGGGAAGAATCAAATTCCATGCGCATGGTCGTCTCGCTTTGGAAGCTTGACTGAATTTGTAGGTTTGATATATTCTTTTGGAAAGTATATGATCAAGACCTAGGTATGATATATGCTTTTGGAAAGTATATGATCGATACCAACTCCCAATGATCGAATGAGAAACTTACTGATAAAATCATGAAGTAGACAGTATAAAGTTGATTCAATACTTCGGGTTTAGTCTGAGTCTTCCAGTATGCAGGATGTACATGTATTGGGAATACCTGAGGGTGATTTGGTCATAAACGATTATATAACCATGACGCTTCCATTCCTAGGGAGAGATGAAACGGGTTTGGATTTTAGTGACTCCTCACAGTAGAGAAGTGATCTAATCTTGGTCCAAGTGTTGGACATTGATCTGAATGTGATTCATATATAATAAGAAGATTATATTTACGGTCTTGATTTAATCAAGCATCTATGAGAGGCCCGTGATCTGGATTTGAGATATGATCTCTATATCCATTCACTATACGTGGAACAATACAATCGCCCTGTCCTTATCTCCAAGTATCTGCGGAGAGATTGCATTATTCTTGAATGGTTCGAGAATAATTCCATAAGATCTAAGCAATGAAGAAATGATGATTAAATGTGATTTAATCGTATTGATGTGTGAAGAAATTATCCAATGTAATAAATGTGATTTAATTATTATGGATAAGAATAATGTGGATAGAAATATCCAATTATTCATAATATATTATAAATGTGATTTATAATGTATTAGAGAGAGCTAATTATAATTTATATGTGTTTATTAATTATTATGTGTATTGGATACACATTGTGTAATTAATTGACAATGTAAATTATATGTTATGTTGGGTTGTGAATATAATTCACAATTTTTCCATGGCAAGATTGCAATATTCTCAAATATAATTGTGAATTATTTTTGAAGAATAATAACCCAACAAATAAATAAAGAGATATTTCCATGGAGATATGCAATCTCATGAAATTCATGAGATTGCTCTCCCCATGGAAATAAGTGGGCGGCACATCATTCCTATAAGGAATGTGTGGCCGTCCACATGGAAGGTATATGGAGATGGAATCTCCATGTATCATCTCTCCTTATTTGTTTATTTGATTTAGGACTAGTTTATATTTGATTTTGTCAAATATATTTTAACCTAAATTTGTTGGTTTTACCAACAACAATCTTGACCATTGGATTAACATAAATCAATCTCACCCATTGATTTTATGTGTCCCATGGATTGAGATCCATGGATCCCAAAACCCTATAAATAGAGAGGCATACCATGCTCTCTCTAGACATGTGATATGGAGGCTCTCTCTCTCTCTCTCTTTCTTCTCTACACACGTCAGCCCTCTCTCCCTCTAATTAGTGGCCGACCACCAAACCCTAGAGGAGGGAACCGTCGTCGCCTTCGCCACCGCACCGCCGCTTCGACGTTCTTCGGTTCTCCGTCTTCTTGGTGTGCTACGCCCACGAAGGAGACTTCGATCTCGTGCGACGAGATCAGGAGCAACCACGCTTGGATCATCTTCTTGGATTGCGAGGACAACGCGGTTCATCCCCGCGCTCGCAAGCGGTCTCGCCGACGATCGGACTTGAGACAGGAGGTCTCTTCCTTTAGAGACTTGATCAACCATGCTTCAAGAGGTATTGCATTATACTTGTTGTGGTTATAGATGAAAAGATCTGAGAATGGTTCTCGGATCATGTGGTTTCATCGAATAAAAATTTTAAATTCCGCTGCACCGAACAACTAGTACGACTAGTCGTTCTTCGTCGTATCCGATACGACGATCACGCTTCCATGATGCGCTTGAGGATAATTCCATATCCTTCAAGTGGTATCAGAGCCTTAGGTCGACGGTTTCGAATGTGATTCGAAAAACTGAGGATGACTTCGGTTCGTTAAGGTCGCGAAAGTTTTTATCGCATTTGATTTCGCAGATCTGTTTAGTAAATAAATTCGACACGTTTTAAATTGTTTAAACACGAATTTAATACTTGGATTTTGTTCTCCATTAAATAAGGAAACCATAGGATCTGAGTTTACGTAAATCGGATCTAGATATGGTTGTTTTACTGAACATGTATGCACTGTTGCGGGAACTGTAGATCTGAACGTGATTAAAATGTTAATTACTGTTTAGATTTGCCTCGAAATGCATGTAACATCATTGGATTCTGTCCTAAATCAAATTAGAAAACCATGAAAATTGATTTTGTCTAATTTAGATTTAATATGATTGAGATATGCTAATTTTAGTAAGTAGGGGTCACTGCTGAAATTACAGTCCTAATCTAGAACCAAGTGATTGCCAATTAGTGAAATTAATTGTTAATTTCGTGAAATAATCATGACAAATATTTGTGAAATATTGGAAGTTGATTATTTACCTAATTGACCTGACCTCAACCAATTAATTGATTAGATTTGATCTAAATCTTAATTGGAAACACAATCATCAAACTTGATGTTTGATGGGTGATTGTCATTTAATCATTTAGTGAAATTAAATTGTTTAATTTCCTAGAATAATTGTGCATAAATATTTGTGAAATATTTGATGAAAATTATTCCCTTAAATGACATTGTCATAACCAATAATTGATTAGATGTGATCTAGATCACTAATTCGTTACATGATCTACATGATCAACATTCCAACAAACATGTTACTTGAATAGGACTTGGGATTTGTTTAGCAAATCTCATTATAATGTTAATCAAAAAAATTTTTTGATTATTATTATATGGTATAATTTCGGTTGAATAACCGATGATCATCTCAAATACAAAATGATCTATTTTGCATTATCCTTTCTCGAGGTGGATATGGTGTCTAGTCGGAGAGCATTGGGGTTGCGGGTTGCAACGTATGTGGTCCGTCCCACTCTCGTCGGTACTGGCCATGACAGCGGGTAGGGTTAGTATAATGCTTAAGAAATCATGATGTATTTCTAATTATTAAAATTCGAAATAATACGTATTTGAGATAATACCATAATTCAAGTAACATTAAAAAAATGTTTGTTGGATATTAATTGGATCATTAATTTAATATGATTAGATTAATTGGAATCCAATTAAAATTAAAACACTCTATTATGAATAGAGATGTTATTTCCCTTGGAAGAATTAATCATAATGAATATGATTCATAGTGATTAATTAAAATTTGAATATGATATGGAGGATCACATAAGTGGCATCCATGGTCTCCCGTCAAGGCGGACGGTTCCGTCGCCAAGGATTGTATGTAGGAGACGCCTGTCCGAAGTGACAGCTCCTGTATGCAAGCGCATCTAGATTGGGCTCTTCGCTTCTCGAAAGAGCAAGGCCGTATGCGTAGTGACCCCAATATCGGATCCTCATATTATTAGGGCGATATTGGATTGCGCATAGCGAGTAATATTCCTGTTGACGGTTGGTTCAATTAATGACGGGTCAACATCGCCTTAGGGGTGGTGGGCCTGGGTATTAAAGACTGAATTGGGAAATGCAAGTTGGACTTGCAAGGCGGAATGTGTTCCCGCTTCTTTTTATCCGAGTTGCAGATTCTCATATTATTGGGGATGTAACAGAGATAAGGAAGGAGATCCCAGATCTTGTTGAGATATAATGGTAAGTATATCTCTTACATTGAAAGTGATTAAGGGAATGAACTTTCAGTGTTGACAAGACAAGACAACTTTGATATAAAAATCCTAAATCAAAGTAAAATATATATATTTATATATTTATGCAAATTTCTTATTTCAGATAATCCTTCATTAAAACCCACTCAATGATATACTCAATAATAACTAGTAGAATATCATGGATTGGACTCGTGATCCAGATATTATACTTGCAATTGAACACATAATGTATGTGGTTACAATGTGCAAGTTTCCTCATAATAATGAGGAATGACAATTAAATAGATAATAGGACTACAACCCTAGGGTTTGTATGTCTCTATAGTCTTGGTATCATCAAATGTACTTTGGAAGTGACATGTTGATGATGATCATAATTGTCATATAATCCTTATAAAATCTAAGAAGATATTATGGCATACATATGTTCCCTTGACATTTATCATGAATGACATAGTTCACTACATCATGTAGAATGATAGTTGTATAAGAGATGATGTATTCAAATTGTTTGAGTACCTACCCGAACCTATGTTTTAAGAGTTTAGATGGATGTAGATGATGAGTGTCATTATTCTACTATCTATACTCTAGTCATTCATGAAGCTTCATAATATTCATATTGTATGAATTTAATGAAGGATGTAGATGATGAGTGTCATTATTCTACTATCTATACTCTAGTCATTCATGAAGCTTCATAATATTCATATTGTATGAATTTAATGAAGCAAGTATAAATGTTGAAATGATCTTACATTGAATTCTTTTGAATTTAACGTAAGAGATCCTTAGTCATAAGCAATGGTTGCTCATAGATAAAGGGAGCACAGTGGAAGCATGGGTTGGACCCAAGTAAGAAGTGTAGTCAAAGAGTTGACTGTACCTCTGTGACTTCCATTTGACATCCAAAGAGTAGGATGAATGCCAACACTGCAATAAATTGATGTGTTGATAGTATGGCAATCAAGTCTGTCTAGAATCCTTAAGAAAGAACTCGGATGGAGCATCAGAATAATCTACATAAATCATTGATATTGACTTACTTATTGAATAAGATAAAGTCAAATAATTGTATCTCAATCTTCTGATGACATCTGCAATAGGTTGCATATGTTTTAGAAGACCAGAAAATTTGTTCTTAAGGTTTATAGTTATCCACATGGACATTGATGCAATTGTTGCAATAATATCTGTTGGATTGATAGACTTGTTAATTTCAGTGGGAGAGCCCTTAGTCTTAGAGAATGTCTCTATGACCTAGATATAAGAATACACTCATTGTTTGTTTCTAAATGTTGGAAATAAACATGAATTCTGGAATGGACCTATCATAAAGAGTTATGATGAAGATATTTCAGAAAGTAATCTAAAATCTAGTGGACTCCACTAAATTAGAAAATTAATGAATGGTTCATTAGCATTTCTAAATACTGAAAGTGAACCTTAAGATTAATAGGAGGATGAAGATCATTTGACAATGATCTAGCATCAAGCCTTGGACATTTGTCAATTGATTTGATCAAAAGACTATTAAGAGATGAAACTTTAGAATGTCTAGAATTTCAAAACTTACATACTTATGAATATTGTATTCAAAAGTAAAAATGTCCAATACACCCTTCCTTGGGAAAGGTGTAAGATGTCAAGGTATTCAGGATCTCATACATATTGATGTATGCTTATCATCTATATCATAGTAAACATTATGGATATGTGATATCCGTTGATGATTATGTATGATATGAGATTTCTTCTCTTCACCCAAGAAACCTTTGAAATGTTCAAAGATTTCATTATATTTGGTTTAGAACCAAGGTTTGAAGGAAGATAGAATGAATTTGATCTAATCTAGGTAGCAAGTACCTACTAGATAAATTCGAAGAATACCTTATGGAGATATGAATATCATTTCTATCTCAATCCTCCTAACACACCTTAACTCAATAGAGTTGTAGGTAGATACAATTGGATCATGTGTGACATGATCTTATCAATGATGAATTTTAGCATAATTATCCCTTAGTTTCCATGTATATATGTGTAGTAGAGACTACAATGTATATCCTTAAGAAGGTTCCATGTATGTTGGAATCTAGCACTTGAGAGTGATGCTTCATTAGGAAAATAAAGGATGGTATTGGATACCTACTTTATGACCTTGAGCTTCTTAAGTATCTCATCTCTGAGAATGTGATTCTTAGAGGTTGAGACTCTTGAGAATCAAGATGGAAATGAAGTGTAGGAACTCATTTAATCTTGAGAAGATAATGAGACTCTTGAAATTGGAAACTTAAAGGACAATTAAAGATGAAATACTAATACCTCTTCAAATGAGTTTGAGGATGGATTCCATGTGTTAGAGAAATCTGACAATGATCGAACTTCATGTGATGAAGCTTCTGAAGATCATGGCATGGATAGATGGATAGCAATAAAAGTCTAATGTAGAATTCATATACAAGTGTTGTATATGGACCCTCGAGGATCCACCTATATGGGTAATACCTGTAGAGGTGTAAATGGATCTTCAAGAGAAATGGAACCTGATGAGAAGGTAGAGACCTTCAAAGCACGGTTTGTAGCCATGAGCTACACACTGGAAGAGAAGACATTGCTTGCAATGAGACTTGCTCTTCGGTGACCATGCTTAAAACCATCAGAATGTTGCTAACCTTAGCTACACAACTTGACTATTGCATCTTCAAGATGTAAGTCAATATTGCATTCCTCTACAAATACCTCTTTGAGGATATTCACATGAAGTAACTCCAGGGCTTTATGATTGAGGAAAGCAAGATGTGAAAGCTGAAGAATCCATCTATGGACTCAAATAAGCTTCTTTAAGTTGGATCATAAGATTTGATGAAATTATAAATGTTATGATTTCAGATAGAATCTGGATGAGCCATGTGAAGCTTAGTGGGAGTGCCTTTGTGTTCATTGTGCTAAATGTAGATAATATCCTAATCATTTAGAATGATATAAGGATGATAATAAGTGTTTTATGGACTGGCTATTCCATATCTTAAAATATGATTTCAAAGATACCTCTTAGATCTTAGTTCTGAAGTTGTTCAGAAGCCAAGAGAAGAGGATAATGGGACTGTCACATTTGTAGTACACCTTGGACATATTCTATTCATAGAAATTCCAAGAAAGGCTTCCATCCCTTAAGATATGGTACTGACCTATCTAAAGGGATAGCACCTCAAAGAGTTGAGGAAGTGAATGCTAGAACTACTTGCCTTTGGGCATCAGTTCTGAGAAGCCGGGTGTATGCTAGATGTGTACAAAAGCCAGATGGCTGCCATGCAGTGGGAGTAGTAAACTGTTACTAGTCCTACTATGAAAATAAAACACTTGGTTGCAGTAATAACAAAATCTTCATAGATGACAAGATTTTTGAGATAGTGGTCTCAAAGTCTTATCTTCAAAAGTTTAAGACTTTATAGATAGTGATCTAAAAGGTCTTAACTATAGATACCTTAGGAGATAGAGATCTCCAGAAATAAGGATATTCTTATAAGGATTATGGAAATACTGGTTATGATAATTGTTAAGCCTTAGTGTCAGGGACACTATATATTTTTTTAACAAGATTGAGTATTGATTGCATAAGATGCAACATTCGCATTAGATGCGAGCACTGTTACTGGGGATATGCAAGTGTCGTAAAAGGACTTGGCATAGTCTCGCGGGAACAGAGTGACTGATCAGCTTACCTAGCTATTTTTTAATAGCCTATGATTGTCACATGAGTGCGGGTTTAAATGATTAGCCCATTAATGACTCTTTGGGCTAGTGGGAGATTGTTGGAAATGCGAGCCTACGGCGAGCCATTATGCAATAAATGTTATTGCAAATATCATTCCCTGATATGAAATGAAGAATAATTAATTTGCATAGTAGGTCCCTTAGTACAATTAGGGTATGTACCATGGCCATCTTAATAATCATACAGCTGTTGATTCAACTATTGAATCATAGAGGCTGGTGCTTGGATGAATATCTAAAGAGTTAGATTGAGGACTCATCAAGCACCGTCAAATGATTGTTAAGAGATGATCTCCAGCCTGAGTAGGAGATGGCAATCCTTATCTCTGAAGGTTGATATCTGACCGACCTCTTGATGCATGTCCTCTGCATAGGAATAGAGATTCGGAGGTGTCAGATTAGTTAGGTTAAAGAGTTGACTTAACGAGATCGAGATAACCAAAGTCCTATATCGTATGCTGTCATGATATAGGCACGCATCCTCTGACCGGAGACAGATGTGTTGCTATATGTCTAAGTATGTACATTTGGCAGACTAATAGGTTGATGACCTAATCAAAGTCTATACACCGGCGCGCTGGTGTGCATATAAGGGCATATGAGTAATACGATCTCTCAAAGGGATCATACAGGTTCAGTTACTGAACCGGAAGACATGAGCTCACTTATGAGATATTGGGAAGAATCAAATTCCATGCGCATGGTCGTCTCTCTTTGGAAGCTTGACTGAATTTATAGGTTTGATATATACTTTTGGAAAGTATATAATCAAGACCTAGATATGATATATGCTTTTGGAAAGTATATGATCGATACCAACTCCCAATGATCGAATGAGAAACTTACTGATAAAATCATGAAGTAGACAGTATAAAGTTGATCCAATACTTCGGGTTTAGTCTGATTCCAGTATGCTGGATGTACAGGTATTGGGAATACCCGAGGGTGATTTGATCATAAACGGTTGTATAACCATGACGCTTCCATTCCTAGGGAGTGATGAAACGGGTCTGGATTTTAGTGACTCCTCTCAATAGAGAAGTGATCTAATCTTGGTCCAAGTGTTGGACATTGATCTGAATGTGATTCAGATACAATGAGAAGATTAGATTTACGGTCTTGATTTAATCAAGCATCTATGAGAGGCCCGCGATCTGGATTTGAGATATGATCTCAATATCCATGTCACTATACGTGGAACAATACAATCGCCCTGTCCTTATCTCCATGTATCTGTGGAGAGATTGCATTATTCTTGAATGGTTCGAGAATAATTCCATAAGATCTAAGCAATGAAGAAATGATGATTAAATGTGATTTAATCGTATGTGTGAAGAAATTATTCATTGTAATTAAATGTGATTTAATTATTATGGATAAGAATAATGTGGATAGAAATATCCAATTATTCATAATATTTTATAAATGTGATTTATAATGTATTAGAGAGAGCTAATAATAACTTATATGTGTTGATTAATTATTATGTGTATTGGATACACATTGTGTAATTAATTGACAATGTAAATTATATGTTATTTTGGGTTGTGAATATAATTCGCAATTTTTTCCATGGTAAGATTGTAATATTCTCAAATATAAATGTGAATTATTTTTGAAGAATAATAACCCAACAAATAAATAAAGTGATATTTCCATGGAGATATGCAATCTCATGAAATTCATGAGATTGCTCTCCCCATGGAAATAAGTGGGCGGCACATCATTCCTATAAGGAATGTGTGGCCGTCCACATGGAAGGTATATGGAGATGGAATCTCCATGTATCTTCTCTCCTTATTTGTTGATTTTATTTAGGACTAATTTATATTTGATTTTGTCAAATATATTTTAACCTAAATTTGTTGGTTTTACCAACAACAATCTTGACCATTGGATTAACATAAATCAATCTGACCCATTGATTTTATGTGTCCCATGGATTGAGATCCATGGATCCCTCCTATAAATAGAGAGGCATACCATGCTCTCCCTAGACATGTGATATGGAGGCTCTCTCTCTCTCTTTCTTCTCTACACACGTCAGCCCTCTCTCCCTCTAATTGGTGGCCGACCACCAAACCCTAGAGGAGGGAACCGTCGTCGCTTTCGCCACCGCGCCGCCGCTTCGACGTTCTTCGGTTCTCTGTCTTCTTGGTGTGCTACGCCCACGAAGGAGACGTTCGATCTCGTGCGACGAGATCAGGAGCAACCATGCTTGGATCATCTTCTTGGATTGCGAGGACAACGCGGTTCATCCCCGCGCTCGCAAGCAGTCTCGCCGACGATCGGACTTG
The DNA here is from genome assembly GCA_037367405.1 of Ottelia alismoides. Classification (NCBI taxonomy): domain Eukaryota; kingdom Viridiplantae; phylum Streptophyta; class Magnoliopsida; order Alismatales; family Hydrocharitaceae; genus Ottelia; species Ottelia alismoides. The sequence goes on from JAZKJV010005467.1 coordinate 44,524, forward strand.
AGACAGGAGGTCTCTTCCTTTAGAGACTTGATCAACCACGATTCAAGAGGTATTGCATTATACTTGTTGTGGTTATAGATGAAACGATCTGAGAATGATTCTCGGATCATGTGGTTTCATCGAATAAAAATTTTAAATTCCGCTGCACCGAACAACTAGTACGACTAGTCGTTCTTCGTCGTATCCGATACGACGATCACGCTTCCGTGATGTGCTTGAGGATAATTCCATATCCTTCAGCAGGATGTACAGGTATTGGTAATACCTGAGGGTGATGTGGTCATAAACGATTGTATAACCATGTTGCTTCCATTCCGAGGGAGTGATGAAACGGGTCTGGATTTTAGTGACTCCTCTCAGTAGAGAGGCAATCTGATCTTGGTCCAAGTGTTGGACATTGGTCTGAATGAGATTCAGATTCAATGAGGAGATTAGATTTGCGGTCTTGATTTAATCAAGCATATGTTGGAGGTCCATAAGATCTGGATTTGAGATGAGATCTCAAGATCCAAGTCACTATATGTGGAACAATACAATCGCCCTGTCGTCATCTCCAAGTATCTGCGGAGAAAGCACATTATTCTCCAAGGGGTTCAAGAATAATTCATTTGATGAATTATGTATCCAAGCAACAAGAAGATGATAATCAAATGAGATTTAATTATCAATAATAATATCAATGAGATTCATATTATGAGAATGATTATCTAAGATAATTAAATGAGATTTGATTATCAAGTATTACAGATTATGGATAGTTCTATCCATACTATCTGTGTATATTATAAATGTGATTTATAATATATTAGAGAGAGAAGCATTGTAAATAACATTTGTTAATTATTAATGTGAACTGGATTCACATTAAGTAATTAATTGGAAATGTAATTTACAAATCAGTTTGGGTTGTGAATATGATTCACATATCTTTCAATGGCATGATTGAAATATTCACAAATTAATTTGGAATTAATTTGGTGGATATTTTTGCAATAATAATTATTGCAATTTATTAAGGAATAATAGGATAACATAAAGAGGAAATAATCACCACAAAGAATAGGTGACGCACCCTCTTTTTTGGGGGGGGTGATTAATTATCCTCTTATTTGTTATCTTGTTATCTCTTGATAATTGATTTATGTTAAATTAAATTGTGTTAATGATAATATAACATATATTTAATTTGATATAAATTAATGTTGTTGGTTTTAACCAACAACAATCATGGCCCTTGACTGATGCATGGATCAACCTAGCCGTTGGATCCATGGATGACATGGATTGAGATCCATTGGATCCCAAACTAATATATAAGGAGGGCAGTCCTAGCCCTTTCAAGGTACATGTTCAAGAGTTGTACATGCCTACAACCCTCTCTCTCTCTCATTCTCTCCTACTCTCTCCCTCTCTCCATTTCAAGGTGGTCGTCCATCTTATGTATTGAGAGAGAGCTTCTTGCCTTCGCTTTCGTCTACTCGAGGATCTCCATCTTCTTTGGGGTTGCTTGCTCTAGAGGAAGACGACGGATTTCGTTGGACGAAATCAGGGGATTCGAAGCTTGGATCTTCATCGTGTCTCATAATCGCGCCCGCAAGTGCCATCTTCGTGGATTGGACTTGAGACAAGAGGATCTCTTGCTTTATAGATCTTATGATTGCAACCACACTTCAAGAGGTATTTCTAATACTCTGTTGTTTGATGAAACGATCCAAGAAATGCTTTTGTGATCATGTGGTTTCATCACTTGATTAAAAAAAAAATTAATTTCCACTGCATCTAACCACTAATGCGACTATTCACCCCGATCGCATGAAATGCGATCAACACGCTTCCATGATGCACTTGAGGATTCCTCGTATCCTTCAAGTGGTATCAGAGCCTTAGTTCAAATAAGGTTTTGGATATGATCCATAAAACTAGGACGACTTGGTTTTGAAAGGGTTGCGAAAATTTTACTGCATTTCAATTTTCGAACATCTGATTAGTTGAATTTTCGGCACTGTTTAAATTGTTTAAACACAAAATTTTTAATTGGATTTTGTTCCTCATAAAATAAGGAAACCATAAGATCTGAGTTTATGTAATTTGGATTTCATTTGCTCAATATATGGCTCTTTGAATAAACATGTATTCACTGTTGCGGGAACTGCAAATCTAAACGTGATTAATGCGTTAATTACTGTTTTGATCCACCTCAAAATGCGTGAAATATAACTTGGGTTCTTTCATAAATCAAATTAGCAATCTTAAGAAACTGATTTTGCGTAATTTGGATTTAAAATGATCAAGCTATGTTGATTTTAGTGAGTAGGGGTCACTACTAAAATTGACGAATTTGATTATTACCATTGATAGTCATTCAAATAAGTAGATGAAAATTAATTGTTATTTTTCTGAAATAATTAGTGATAAATATTTGTGAAATATTAAAAGAGATAATTATTTCATTGAATGGCATTTCCCTAAACCAAGATGATAAGATAGTTGATCTTGATCATTAATTGGTTGATATGAAATCATCAACAAACATTGTTTTCATGGAAAACCTTAGTTTATCCTACAATAGTTGTAGGACAAGTTTTACATGCAAAACCCTCTTGCTTGAATAGGATTGGGGATTTGTTTAGAAAATCTCCTTATAATATTATCAAAATGGTTTTGATGAATATTATATGGTATAAATTCGATTTAAAAATCGATGAGCATCTCAAAGTACATAATGATCTATCTGGCATTATCCTTTCCTGACGTGGATATGGTGACTATTCAGAGAGCACTGGGGTAGCTGGTTGCAACGTATGTGGTCCATCCCACTCTCGTCGGTACTGGCCATGACAACGGGTAGGGACTCGACAATGTCGGAGAAGTCAAAGTGTATTTTTCTAATTATTAAAATTCGAATAATACGTAATTTGATATTATACCTTAAGTTTGTTAATTATTACAATTTGAATATGAGGTGGAGGATCACATAAGTGACATCCATGGTCTCCCGTCAAGGAAAAGGATTCCGTCACCAGATGTTATATATAGGAGACACCTGTCCGAAGTGGGAGATCCTGTATACAATTTATTTGGATCGGATTCTTTGCTTCTCGAAAGAGTAAGGCCGTATACGTAGTGACCCCAATATCAGGTCCTCATATTATTGGGGTGATATTGGATTGCGTATAGCGAGTATTAAGCTTGTTTATGGTTGGTTCAATTAACAACGGGTCAATATAATCTTAGGGGTGGTGGGCTCGGGTGTTAAAGACCGAATTGGGAAATGCAAGTTGGATTTGCAAGGCGGAATGTGTTCCCGCTTCTCTTTATTTGAGACACAGATTCTCATATTATCGGGATGTGATACGGATAGAGAGGAGATCCTAGATCTTGCTTGAGATATAGCGGTAAGTATGTCTCTTACTTTGAAATACAATAAGGGAATAATCTTTCAAAGTTGACATAGCAAGACGAATTTGATTTAAAATGCCTTAATCAAATATTCTAAAAAAAATTGAATAAGTAATTATTTATATGTTCTAATATAGTGCATTCTTAATTTTAGAAAATGAAGTCCATGAATCCACTTAGCAGCCTCCTGGAGGTCAACCAGTTGACCAGACCAAATTATTGGAATTGGATCCGAAATTTGGATGTTGTCCTATCTACGGAGCGTGTCTCGTATGTGCTAACCAAGGACAAGATAGCAAACCCTAAGACTGCAGAGACAAATCATATAATGAGAAATATGATGAAGATCATAATCTGGCAAGGTGTCATATCCTTGGGTCATTGTCCAATGTGCTTCATAAGCAACAAGTGGAAATGAACCATTGCCAAGAGATTGTGATGAATCTGAAGGAAATGTTCGGTGACATAAACCGCACACAGCGCTACGATGTGACGAAAGAGCTTATTCGCTGTAAGATGCAGGAGGGGACCTCTGTCAGAGAACATGTACTCAAAGTGTTTGGGTACCTCTGAATTGGAAACCCTAGGAGCCTACGTGGATTTTGATATGCAGGCTGATTTCATTCTCCTGTCACTCTCTAAGTTTTTCAACAATTTTGTCGTGTCTTATCACATGAGCAAAGGCGATTTCACTGACGCTGGGTTGTTAGCTGCATTGAAGTCTGCAGAAGATGTATGAGGAACGATGGCCCCTCTACTAGTGCAATGATTGCACAAGTGGGAGGAAAGCACGGACGGAAGAAAGGTTCTTGGAAGGGCCCGACCCAGAAGAGAAAGAAGAAGAATCAAGGGGTTGGTTCATATTCTAGTGCTTCCACATTAATGACATCGAATAATACGGACGTCTGTCACCACTACAAGAAGCTGGGGCACTGGCGGCGTAACTACCCAGATTACCTGAAGTCTACTGACAAAGGTAAAGCCCCAGCAGGTATGAAATCATCTTTCATCATTGAAACTAGCTTTCTCGTTGGATGAGAAGGAAGTTGGGTTATAGATTCTGGTGCTTCTATTCATGTATGTAATTCATTGCATTTGTTTCAGGAAACTACGAATCTGGTGCAAGGGGAGATAGTCATCCCGATGGGATCTGATGCAAGTGTTGCAGCAATCGTCATCAGGACGTGCAGACTATCGTTATCTACTGGTCAAGTTCTAGTACTTAAAGAGTGTCTTTATGTACCTGAAATTAGGAGGATTTTGATATCTATATCTAAGCTTGTTAGACATGGATACTCCTTCCTTTCTGTAATAAGTTAGTCATTAATCAATATGATAAATTTGTTACGGAAGGTGTTCTGACTTCTGGTGGACTTTATGAATTGTGCATTGATGAATGTGTCATAAATGTCATTACCACTGATAATAAAAAGCCTAAAAGATCCAGGGAGAATGGAAATCATTCGAATATGATTTGGCATCAAAGGCTTGGACATTTATCTGTTGATAGGATCAATAGATTGATAAAAGATTGACCTTTGGATTTTCTACATGTTCAATCTTTACCTACCTGTGAACATTGCATTCGAGGTAAAATGATAAGGATGCCTTTCTGTAACAAGGTTACGAGATGCGAAGGTATTCTTGACCTAATACATACTGATGTATGTGGTCCCTTCAGTACCACGACTAGAAATAGATATCGATATTATTTGACGTTTATTGATGACCATTCGCGATACGGGTTTATCTTCCTACTACGTCATAAATATGAAACCTTTGAAAAGTTCAAAGAGTTTAAGGATTTGGTTGAGAACCAAACCGATAGGAAGATTAAATGGATTTGATCTGACCTATGTGGTGAGTACCTCTCAGATGAATTCAAGGAATATCTTAAAGAGAATGGAATTGTCTCCAATCTCACTCCCCCTGTCACTCCCCAACTTAATGGTGTTATTGAGAGACACAACAGGACCATCATGGACATGGTCCGTTCGATGATGAGCAAAGCGCGTTTACCTCTTAGTTTCTGGGGATATGCAGTAGGCACTACAATGTATATCATGAACAAGATTCCTACCAAATCTGTACCCAAGTCCTCTAACGAGTTGTGGTATGGAACCAAACCTAGTGTTAATCACTTGAGGGTATGGGGTTGCTTGGTCCATGCTAAGAACATGCACGCAAGTAAGCTAGAATCTCGCACTTGTGAGTGCTACTTCATTGGGTATGTTAAAGATGGTATTAGATACCAGCTTTATGATCCTGCGACCCAAAAGGTTTTTGTCTCTAGGGATGTGAAATTTCTAGAGGATGATTTCCTTAATGGTCAAGACAGAAATGAAGTAGAGGAACTCAATGAATACCCTGAGGATTCTGAGATTCCTGAACCAGAAACTGAAGAGATAAATAAAGATGAAACACATGTACCTTTTCGAAGGAGTTCGAGGGTGGTTGCACCACCTGAGAGGTATGGATTCCATGTGTTAGGTGAGACTGACAATGATCCTTTTTCATTTGATGAAGCACTCGCGAATCGTGATATGGATAGATGGATGCTACCAATGAAGTCAGAAATTGACTCCATCCATAAGAATGGTGTATGGACCCTAGAGGATCCACCTAAAGGGGTAAAACCCATTTGGTGTAAATGGATCTTCAAGAGAAAAGGGGACCTGATGGGAAAGAAGAGACTTTCAAAGCACGGCTCGTGGACAAGGGCTACACACAGAGAGATGGCATCGACTACGATGAAACGTTCTCTGTTGTGGCTGTGCTGAAATCCATCAGGACACTGCTATCTATAGTTGCATCTCTTGACTACGATATCTGGCAGATGGACGTCAAGACAACTTTCCTCAATGGATTCCTCGAGGAGTATATCTATATGGAGCAACCCCAGGGCTTCATAGTTGAGGATGGAAAAGTATGCAAGCTGAAGAAATCCATCTATGGGCTCAAACAAGCTTCTTGTAGATGGAACATCAGATTTGACGAAACCATAAAGAGTTATGATTTTGTGCAAAATCCTGATGAACCTTGTGTGTACAAGAAGCTTAGTGGGAGCACCGTTGTGTTCATCGTGCTTTACATAGATGATATCCTTATCATTGGAAATGATACAGGAATGATGACCAGTATAAAGACTTGGCTATCCCATACCTTCGAGATGAAAGATCTTGGAGAAGCCTCTTACATCTTAGGCATGAAGTTGTTCAGAAACTAAGAAAAGAGGATATTGGGATTATTACAACACGGATACATTAAGAAGATTATTGAACGATTTCGTATGGATAGTTCTAAGAAAGGATTCCTACCCTTAAGACATGGCATCCATCTGTCTAAAGGTATGGCTCCTCAAAGTGTTGAGGAGAAGGCCATGGTTGGATGCCCCTACGCGTAAGCTGTAGCAAGCTTAATGTATGCCATGATGTGTACTAGGCCAGACATCTGCCATCAAGTGGGAGTAGTAAGTCTTTACCAATCCTGCTATGGAGAACAACACTGGAATGCAGTAAATAACATATTCAAATATCTAAGATGGATGCAAGATTACATCTTGGTCTATGGGGATGGTGATCTCCAAGTCTTGGGATATACAGATTCAGACTTCCAGTCGGATATTGATGATCAAAAGTCGACATCAGGGTTTGTATTCCTGTTGAATGGTGATGTTGTGAGCTAGAGAAGCAAGAAGCAGGACACTACGGCAGATTCAACAACAGAAGCTGAATACATTGCCGCATCGGATGCTGCAAAGGAGGCGGTGTGGTTGCGCAAGTTCATCTTGGAGCTTGGCGTAGTTTCCTCTGATACTCCCATCACGTTACTCTGCGATAACACGAGAGCCATTGCCCATGAAAAGGAACCCAGATTGCATCAAAAGAGCAAACACAGGGAAAGGAAATACCACATCATTCGGGCGATTCAAAAGCGTGGGGATATCATCATCACCAAGGTGGCCTCTGCCGACAACGTTGCTGATCCTCTTACCAAACCTCTGACACAGAAGGTTTTCGACAAGCATGTAATGAGTATGGGTTTATGGATTGTACTTGAATGTCTCTGAGGGCTAGTGGGAGATTGTTAGACATGTGAGCCCTAGGCAAACCATTCTTATAATAAATGCAGTTATAATATATATATGTTTATCAATAAAAATAATTGATGTTTCACTCCCTTTCTGAAATTAAATTAATGAATGCATTATAAGGTCCCTCTGTACAATTAGGGTTATGTACCATGACCATCTTGATGACCATATAGTTGTTGATTCATTGAATGAATCATAGAGGCTGGTGTTTGGATGAATATCTAAAGAGTTAGATAGAGGACTCATTAAGCATCGTCAAATGATCATTAAGAGATGATCTTCAAACTGAGTAGGAGATGGCAATCCTTTCTCACATAGGATGATATCTGACCGACCTCCTGATGCAGGTCCTCTGCATAGGAATAGTGATTCGTAGGTGTCAAATTAGTTAGGTCAATTGGTTGACTTAACGAGATCGAGATAACCTTAGTCCTGTGTTGAATGTTGTCACAGCATAGGCACACATCCTCTGATCGGAGACAGATGTGTTACTATATGTCTGAATGTATACATTTGGCAGACCAATAAGTTGATGACCTAACTAAGGTCTATACACCGGCGCGCTGGTGTGTATGTAAGGGCATATGAGTAATACGATCTCTCAAAGGGATCATACAGGTTCACTTATGAACCGGAAGACATGAGCTCACTCATCAGGTATTGGGACTGATCAAATTCCATACGTGGTCATCGTGATTTGGAAGAATGACAAGAATTTGAAGGAATGAGATATGCTTTGGGAAACCATATGATCGATACCGATTCCCAATGACCAAGATTGAGAAACTTAATGATCAAACCCTGAAGAATATAATGTAAAATTGATCTTGATCTTGAGGTTGATCATAAGTCTTCCAGTATGCAGGATTTATAGGTATTGGAAATACGTGAGGGTGATGCGATCATAAATGATTGTATAACCATGACGCTTCCATTCAGAGGGAGTGATGAAATAGGTCTGGATTTTAATGGCTCCTCTCAGTAGAGAAGCAATCTCATCTTGGTCCAAGTGTTGGACATTGGTCTGAATGAGATTCAGATTCATTGAGAAGATTATATTTGCGGTCTTGATTTAATCAAGCATCTGTGGGAGGTCTGTAAGATCTGGATTAGAGATGAGATCTTGAAAAACCACCTAATCACTTGTCTTCTGAACCTGTAAAAGAGTCAGAAAGAATGATTTCGGTCGTTGTATCGACCAGGTGAGTTTACCAGAAAAGATTAAGGGTTAGTTAATCTTCTTTATTTTATTTATACTCTGAAACTTAATGTATAGTGGTTAAACACGGGAGTGTCGAACTCAGGGAAGCAAACTGTTAAAACAAGGGGTAAGCGGTAGAAAAACTTAGGCAACGGGTTTTCCTAATTTTTTTTCTTTGATTTTTAAGGATTTTTAGGATTTTTATTTAATTTTATGAATTTTATAATGTTTTTATGAATTTTGGGTATTTTTGTGATTTTTTATTATTCAATGTTTTTAATTTTTTATTTAATTTTTATATTGTTATTTTTATGTTTTGTTGTTATTTTCTGTTTTTATGTAATTTTAAAAGGTTTTTAGTATTTTTATGAAGTTTGATTTATTTTTAATGCAAAAATGAAGTTTTTATGTAAAACTGTGATGTTTTTGTAATTTTTAAGGTATCAAACAGTAACAGAATATTTTTATTTTATTTTCTGTAGAAAGTAAATGAAATTCCCTTTAAAATGATAGATTGTGCGTTTCCAGGGGATTTTTGGTTATTTAGTTATGAACTTTTGAAGTTTTTGTGTATTTTATATTTTTTATTGATTTTATTATTTAATTTTTTTTGTTTTGTTTATTTTTTTAAAAACATATTTTATACTGTATATTACGTAAAATATAATATTTTTGAGTATTTCGTGTATTTTTATATTTTGATTTTTTATTTATCATGTAGAGTATATAGTATGATAATTATATACAAATAGGGGTATAGATGTAATTATGGAAAGTATTAAGGGTGTGTGTGATATTATGGCAGAGAGTAAAGAGACCAATCACAATTTTCCAGGTTTCACGTGGTGCTTCTTGTGAGTAATGCTATTAGGTTGCACATGAAGGTGGACTTCCGATAATCCAGGACCAGCAACCTGTAATTGGACCTGCACGTAAATAGAGAGAGTTCGGGGTATATGTGCAAAATTGGACCTGCACGTGAAAGTGGTCTTCGTGCACGAGATTGCACCTACGAGGACTTGTAAGCAAAAACAAACAATGTGGAGTGCGTACCTACAAAAGTATCCAGAAACACGTGTCGACCACGTGAGGGCTCGACCTGGAGGACCTGTTTGACGTTTGCTGAACCTCCGGGGATGCACGCGTAAAAAGTCCGCAGAAAAATCTGACGCACGCGCTAGTCACGCACGCGCTGCTCCAGGCTTGAGCGGTGGGGCGGTGCGGCGTCGAGTTGGAGTTATGAGTTGTTATTTCGCCAAATTATTTCTGTTGCAGGAGCTCCAGGCGATGATTGTGCTCAGATCTTAATCATGGAAAGTTCTCACGAGTAGCGGTGGTTTTTAGCTTCATATCTGTTCGTCAATCAGAAAAGATTCCCAGAGGCGAAAAGGATAGCTGCGGATGGCGGCGATGCTCGAAGGTGTTCAGTAGTTCTCCGCCTAATTCTTCATATGCGGCGGCAGAAATGCTACGATCTGTAGCGAGACTTTGTGCTCCGAGGTGGAGGTCTCGATGTGAATGTATGTGTTCGGCTGCAAGTTGTCGTTTGTTGACTCAGAAGATCCTCAGGGCATGGATGCTTGATTTGATCAGATCAGGTGTACGTTTAGCTACAAACACCTGCAAATGATGAACGGGCTCGAAATCGGCGATCTCGGCCAAATGTTATGGTACAGAGAGGAATTAGTAAATGGTGGACTCCGATAATGCGGAAGAAAAACCCCAATGGTTTTGTGTTCAAATCTGGAAGGGATGAGAATTATATAAAAAAACGGAAAGGATCGAACATGAAGTGGAATAGATGGATGCAGTTTTGATTTTAAATTGAATAATGCATCAAATTTGGAGGAAAGTGCTGGAGATGGAATCACATGGGCGTATGTGGATGAGGTGAGGGATGAAGTCGAACATTTTGATATAGATTTGCATAGAATCAGGATTTAATCGAATCAGGAATTGAATCAGGAATTAATCCAATCGAGAAGAGAGAGTTGGAGATTAGAACAGAGGGTTGGAGGAGAGAAATAGAGTACAACAGAGAAATCGAGAGGAGAAAGTGTATCGAATAGAGAAACGAAAGAGGATCGGGAGAAGAGAAATGAGGAGGGAAATAGAGAAAGGAGGAAACATGCTAACCTGGAAGGACGTGTGAACGAGTGAAGTTGGTACGCCTGAGGATGCAGGAGCTCGGCGAATCTCCTGCGGTCGTTGCCTCTACACACGGCGACGTGGAGGCTTATGCGCAGCGGCGGAGCGGCCTCAACGCCAACGGCTGATCACACCCCCTCCGCTCCTTCCGACGCTCGACGGCGGAAATAGCCGGAGGCTGTCACCACTCCGAGCCCTTTCTCTCTCCGGAGCTTGAAGGTGGAAGTAGAATAATGACGGATCTCTTGCTCCGGCGGGGATGGAGCTCTATTTATAGAAGAAGAAGAGGATGAATCTGGACAGAAAATAGGGGAAGATGAGATTCCTTGGGGAGCACGTTGCCGGTTCCCGTCATCGACAGTGGGTGTCGTGACCGAGGTGGTTTGAGAAATGGCCAACGGCCGGGGTGTTAGGCCGTTCGCCGGAGGAGGAGAAGAGGGAGAAGAGGCGGCGGCTTGGAAGGGGATGGATTTCGGAAAGTAGGAGAGAGAGAGAAAACAAAGGGAGAGAGAAAAAATGGGAAAATAAATAAAATAAAATAATTAATTTATTAATAATTAATTAATAATAATTTCGAAATTAAATATTTAATTAATAAATAAATATAATTAATAATTTATTTAAATAGTTAAATAAATAATTAAGTTTATAAATAAATAATTAAGTATGTAATTAAGTAATTAATTAAATTAATAAAATAAATAAATAAATAAATAAATAAAATATATAAAGTATTATTTATTTATTAAATAAAAATAAAGGGTTAATGTATTAAATAATAATATAATTACGGCTTATTGTACAGTATACCAATACAGACCCGAAAACCGCGTTTTTCGTATTAACTCCGATTTTAGCGAAACTAGTGTCATTTTGTAGATAATTGAAATATATAAATTTAGGGACCGGGTTGGCTCAATTCGGGTCTTTAGATTTTCTAAGTATTTTAAGTTACTTTTATTTTTATATTTTTATATATAATTTTAGATGATTTTAAGAAAAGAATTAACTTAATACGGTTTACGGTTATTTAATTAAAAACCCAGAAGTTTCTACATATAGTACATATATACAACAGGTCCAAAAAGCCGAAACTCGACGGTTTTATCCGAATATTTTTAATAAATAGTATTATATGCAAAACATATTTTAAAAGTGAGTTTGATCATTTTGGCATTTTCTATAAATAGATATGAACCTCGGAAGTCGGCTTTTGCTGCTTTTCCGGTTCATTGCGGTTATTTTATTTTTATAAGGGACTATTTTTCTGATATTTTTATAAAATAATATATATTTTTGTGAACAACTTTTATAAAAGGAGTGTTTTAATTTGAAGTGGTTTTGATGGTTGATAATGAGGCCCACTACCCTTGTTAATTCGAGCAAATTAATGTTCAAATTAATTAAGAATGTTCGTTGCAGTCAGATAATGAGAGCAGATCAAAAACCACTTTCAATTATAGTCAAAATAATTTCGAGCGGTAAATTTTTTACTTGGTTGGAAGTCCAAGGTCGAACTCAGGGAGGCAAATGTCTCCTTAGGTAGATTCAAAGCAAATTTCCAAGGTATGATTTTCAGAGGAGATATTTTTGGTCTTTTTCGGTTTTTTATGCAAGACACATGCAAAATCAGGCCAAATTACAAGATAAATCAGAAAGATGGTCAAATTAATTCCAAAAATTATGAAACTTGGGCAGATGATGAAATATAATGAAATTAAGCTACTCTACTTTTTTTAGAATTTTCTGACACTGGATGAATTAACTATGAATTAAAAATGAATGCAAGGTGATTTTGACTAATTTAATTTTAATAAATACCAAATCACACTATTTTCAGTTATCAAAATTATTCTAGATAGATCTAAGTGGAAGAATCCAGGAAAATTAATAAACATAAATTTTCATGTGAATTGGACCTATCAAAAATCAATTAATCAAATCAGTAAATGATTTATTTAGGCCTCGAGATGCATGCAAAAAAGATGATTTTTGGGCACAATATGAACTTTAATTGTCCTAGATTTAATGTGATTTTTTGGGAAATTTTTGGAGTAACTGAAAAATTACTATTAATTAAGAGGTGAAATTGGACAAAATATAGCAAAAATGAGCCACTTAATTAATAGAAAATTCTAATGATATCACAAAATATGCCACATGTCACATAATGAAGAGGACAACATAAACTTCACAATGCAATTTTCCAATTTGAAGAATGAATTAATATGCATGCCTAAATATGCGTGCAAAGATAGGGGTATAAATGTAATTACAGGAATTTAAATTGCTGAAAATAAACGTGCCGACAAGGACTTTTATGCAATTACCTATAATGCAGTGGGGTGGATGCAATTTCTCCACGGATCACCTGCTCCTCACGTGAAATCTCCTAGCAGGGACTGAAGTGCAATATTGAAAAATCTTCAGGGTCCTTGATGCAATTGGCCGAGGATGCACATGCAGATCACGTAGGGTCCTTAGGCTCGGAGTACTTCAGAGGCTTGGAAGGAGGCTCGGGTGACTCGGGAGGCTCGGACGTTGGCTCGGAAGGTAGCTCGGCTAGCTTCGGGGATCCGAGCCTAGTGGTCGGGGAGGAGGCTCGGATCAGGTGATGTGGCTCACTCCTGACCATGCGATCAGGAGTGATCGAACGACTGCTGAAAGGATGTGCGTGGCGTGTCTTGTTCCGTCAGATCACGATCGATCCAACGGTCCTTTAAGTCTAATGAAGAGGGCGACGTGGTTGATCGAGTGTCGCTGGATCAGTGTGAATCCAACGGCCCTCTGGGGCTCTGGTGCTTGGCAACGTGGCTTGTTCTTGGCCGTGCGATCAGGACGATCGAACTGCTACTAGCCGTCGTCCCTAGCAGCCCTCCGCCTCCTACGAAGGAGACGGCTGGGATCCGGCGAGGTCGGCTTAGCTCCGCCTCGTCCTCCAGTCGTCGGCGAGGGACGTGGGATACTATGACATAGCTCGGAAGATGCGGGGAAGGCTGGCAAAGCGTCTGGGCGTCTCAATGGGGAAGGAGGTGCTCTGGAGCTCTGTGGTGGAGGAGCTCACATGCCGCTCCGACGAGCCTCCGTCCAATCAAGAAGTGAGTACCTGCAAGGGGTTAGGAGGTAGCCGAAGCGTGCTATATGATCGTGGAGTGAATCGTGAGTGCAATGGGAGGCCTAAGGGCGATGAGAGTGGTCGAGTGGTGGTGCTCCGCCAAGGTGGCGACGCTCGCGACGGCGTGAGATGAAGTGTGTGATCTGAGGATATGGAAGGGTGCGCGAAGGTGCCGGCTCCGAGGTGATGCTCGGAGGGTGGTCAGATGAAGGCGCAGTTGGAAGAGGGCGGCAAATAAATTATGAGAAAGCTAAAGAAAAAGAAGAGGAAGATCGGGGGGGAGATGGAGGCGCCTACCTGGGAAATGGAGCTCGAAGGCGTGCTCCTGGTCGTCGCTCGAAGAACAGTAGATGGTTCTGAGCTCGTGCAGCTCACGGAGGAGGCTGCAGCACGGCGGGGAAGACCGTGGATCGCGCAGGAGAAGAACCTCTTTCTTCGCTCAACGTCTCAATGAATTGCTGTCACCAAATTGAAGGTCGGAGCTCAGGGTATCTCTATGGATTGGCAGATAGGGATGGAAGTGCCTGGAGGTGGTTGATTTATAGGACAAGGGTGACGACAGGAGTGGAGGGGAGGCGAAGTTTGTGGATGTCGTGGGGTGACTCTGGTGGTAGTCGTGAAGAGCGAGGGAGCTAGCGAGGATGAGGGATGAGTAGGCTTCATCGTGGTGGCGTTGGTGATCGGGGAAGGTGGTCATCATGTAGTCGAAAATAGAAAGGGGGTGGGTGCTGTGCAAAATTGAGAACGTGGGAGAGAGATGGTCTGGAGGTGCGAGGCGCCAAGAAGTGGCTCTGATGAGATCACGGGCAAAATGATCAAAGGTCCAGGATCGTGCCACGTGTCGTGGTGAAATTAAGGCGCGGGTGGACGGACCACATGCGAAGAAGGTGCTGATCGAACGATGATGGAGCATGCTACGTATCGCACCTTGGTGAGGGCGATTACGGACGGTGATGATGAGCGTAGGGTTTGTGATCGCAGGGCTGATAATCTATGCGTAGGTGGCGGCTGAGATTGAAGGGATACGAGCGTGATCGAACGGTGTACAGACCGCCATGTGGTGTAAGGAGGAAGAGGGAGCAACGGGCGGTGGTGATGGATCCTGGGGGTGATCGGATGGTGCAGAATAAGGCAGGCGTGGGAAACATTGGGCCGTTGGATCTGTATGAAGATCCAATGGTCCGGAGCGCAGACGGATAGGCTAAAGGAAGCGGGCCGCGTGGCGCAATCAGAGGGTGCCACGTGGCCAGTTGTGAGTGGCTGAAAGGAGAAATGAAAGTAGAGAGAGAGGGAGGCTGAATTTGGAAAAACTCAAAACATGAAAGTTGTAGATCTTGATGAGATCTACAAGTTTCATGTTGACAAAAAATGGAGATATGGTAAAATATGATACAAAAATATAGGAATACAAATATACACAGATATAGTATACATGGAGGCCCAAAAACCCACTTCTTCCTACGAGCTCCGATTTTAATGAAATTGGTCTTTTTTCAAAGGTCTCTGAATGTATATTACTTTAAAAGTGAGTAGACCTCAATCGGACACTGTATGAGAGAGATATGTGCATTTTAAGGTTCATGGTTTCAAACTTGGCTTGGGGTTTTATTGGTCAATTTTACAAGTAAGTATTTTTTTGATATTTTTCTTTAATTAGTGTTCATAATATATACACTATGGAGTTGATTTTATTGTATTTGGAGTTAGTATAAAATATCTACAAATAGATGAAATATGATAAATATTTACAAGTGAAATTGGCTTCTTATTTTATGCAAATATGAATGCTAAAATGCAAATGTTATCAATGCATGCATGAATGCTAATTATGCAATATAAGTAGAAATATGCATCTAATTACTTGGGAACAAAGCTCTATTTTCAACTTTTAGCGTGACGAATCGCAGATTCATCAACCCCCTATACTTAAACATTGCTCGTCCCCGATTAACTAAAATGAAATGCAAGAGTGAAATGATTTTGGGTTCCATACCAAGGTCATGAACAAAAGTTGAAAATGGAGCTTGACTCGACCTTTGGATTAATTGTGTGGCGGAACCTTATTGGGATCTGAACTTAAAACCTAATAGACTTCAAGTTCTACAAGTCTTCTATTCAAGACGCCTCAACAGTCAGGTCAAAACAAATCCTCAAACGCAAATTTCTGATGACTATGATTCTTACTTGTACTGTGTAAGTGATAAATAGCTCTCCACATCAGAAATGGCTCACAACCAGCCTCCTCTAACAAGGTAACTCTAATTACCCGGTCCAGTGACTCTTTCCTCTAGGAGCGGGGTATTCCCTTCTAAGTTCAAGTACGACCAGCTCAAGAGGAGGGGGTGGAGAAAAGAATGGACGATAGCCAGTGTAGCTACCTATCCCGGGATGCCTGACCAATGTAGCCAAGTCATCCAGCTGCAGACTTCTTGCTAATATACATACTCCGACAGGCATTTTTTCTGGCCTATCTATTTTTTTTGGAGTTCTTGCATTTTTTCTTTTCTTTTTATTTTGTTTTGGAATTATATACAAGGTGCATCACGTACATCAAGAGTTTTTCCTCTTGATCCAGTAGACTATCCCTCTTTTGAAGCATTATTGCAACCCACAACATCCTGTCCTCAGACTTCAACACCACCAGACTAGGTTGAGATGCACTACCCTCCCTAGAGGAGGACGGATGTTTCCACCCGTGTGCTTCTCCAAGCTAAAGGATTCTACCTCCTCACAACCTCATCAATGAAGAGCTACGTGCATAGTGCTTGTCCAAGTTAGGTCACTGTCTAAAAGAATCATGCGTGTGCACGAGATATTCTACTTAGACTAATCAAGATGACATGGGAACATAGACTAGCGGACTCAAAGAATTAAGTCACTTGACCTGAGAAATGTTAACTCCAGTTCTTATAAGGTTCCTCTGAAATTAGGTGGATTAAGATCAAATCAAGTCCATCCTCAATATCTACTCATAACTTGGTTCAAAACCCACTAGCTTTTCACCTTGCATATGCAAGATATGCAGATGAGGTGCAGATGACATGCTATGAATGAAATGCAAGACTTTTTTTAATGCAAGGATGCAATTGTAAATAAGAAGCCTTTATTTTCAACATTTTCATTTTATTTTCTGGTATACAACAGTTTTTTTATTTACAACAAGTTTTTAATTTACACATAATATACATAGTATACAAGTTTTAAAATGTATTTTTGGTATACATCCTATTTTACAACAAATCTTACAAAAGTATGTTTTACAAGTTTTTATACAAGTATTATACATATAGTACAATTTTTTTTCAATTTTTACCCACCCCGTATTTAGTGAATAATATATACAAAAATACGCGAACATATGCAAAAGTACAAGCTATGGGTAAATTATATATGTAATATATACACGCCCCCTATACTTAGCGTGGGTTATGTCCTCAGAGCACGAAAAGTGACTAAAAAGTCATAGCTCGTGCTAAGTGTAGGAGAGCTAAAATTACAGAATGTATAGAAGTCGCTCCGCCCCCTATACTTAGGCTCTGGCAGCCTAAATGTAGAAGAAGACAAAAAATGGGGCGGACGAGGGCAAGAGGGGAAATGATGAGTATATACGAGGTGGGTATCGGTCCCCCCTATACTTAGGCTCAGGTCAGCCTAAGTATAGGATAGGAGTGAGTATGAGGACCGATGTGATCTGGAGGATGTACAGAGAGCAGACTCAGGTGGCTCGTCCCCCTATACTTAGGATCTAATCATACTAAGTATAGTCCAAGATGGTGATTAATGATGCTGGGATGAGTTACTAGAGTTGCAGGAGAGAAAGGACACGATGTACAGGAATGATGGTATAAACAAGTGAGTCGGTCTGAATCTTTCAAGATGCTGCTGATGGCTAGAGCTCACTACTGCAAGGTCTCATGCGCAGTTCGATGTGTATCTACCGAATCTGTCTCACGCATAAACACAATCTCCTCAACATGGACTAACTGCTCATTGGATTCGACAAGGTGCTTCAACAGTTGTCCATTCACTAGGAATGTCGGTGCATCATCTGCGAGATCTGAGATCTCGACACATCCACTATCATGCACCGTACGAATGACAAATGGGCCTGTCCACTTGGACTTCAACTTGCCTTGGAAGATCTTCAGCCTTGCATTAAACAACCATACCTTCTGTCCAGGAACAAAGGTCTTTCGTCTGATATATCTATCATGCCAACGCTTCACCTTGTCCTTGTACACCAAACTGTTGTCAAATGCGCGGTTTCTAACTTCCACAAGCTCATTCAGATCCATTTCTCTCTGCTTCTGCCCAAGGTGTGTGTTCCAGTTGACCTTCTTGATTGCCCATTCTGATTTATGCACTAACTCTGCGGGCAGATGGCACGGCTTTTCGAATACCATTCGGAATGGGGAGGTTCCTAACGGTGTCTTGTAAGCTGTCCTATAAGCCCATAGGACTTCATCCAAGATCTGAGACCAGTCCTTCCTGTTTGGGTGGACAAGCTTTTGCAATATAGTCTTTACCTCCCGATTCGACACCTCAGCCATACCATTGGTCTGTGGGTGGTAAGGGCTGGCGACATGGTGTTCGATGTCGTAGTCCTTCAGGAGTTTCTTCAGCTCCCGATTTACAAAGTGGCTACCCCCATCTGATATCATCATTTTGGGGATCCCAAACCTAGAGAGTATGTGCTCTAAGATGAATTTACAGACAGTCCTGCTGTCTGCGGCTCGGGTCGGGATAGCCTCCACCCACCTTGACAGGTAGTCTACCGCAAGAAGGATGTACTCGAATCCATGGCTCACAGGGAATGGGCCCATGAAATCGATGCCCTAGGCATCAAAGATATCACAAATGATGACAGGCTACATCGGCATCTCATCCTTGGAACCAATGGTTCCTCCCATTCTCTGGCATACTGGACATGACTTCGCAAAGGTGATAGCATCGTGAAACAGAGTCGGCCAGTAAAAGCCACACTGAAGTACCTTCCATGCGGTCCTCTTCCCGGAGTGGTGTCCTCCTGCCTCCAAGCTGTGGCATAAAGAAAGGACACTCTAGTATTCCTCTTGAGAAATACACCGTCTCCAGACTCAATCCGATCCTTTAAAGAAAGGATCGGATCCTCCCAATGGTAGTGTCTAGTGTTCGACTTCAGTCGGTCGATGTAGCTCTTGGTCCAACCTTCGGGAACCTTCTTAGAGACAAGATAGTTCACGATGTTGGCATACCATGGGAGTGAGTCGATAACAAAAATCGACTCGTCAGGGAAGGAGTCTCGAATTGATGAATCCTCGGAAGTATTAAGATCTTCGAGACGAGAGAGATGATCGGCTACTACATTTTTCTTTCCAGGTT
The DNA here is from genome assembly GCA_037367405.1 of Ottelia alismoides. Classification (NCBI taxonomy): domain Eukaryota; kingdom Viridiplantae; phylum Streptophyta; class Magnoliopsida; order Alismatales; family Hydrocharitaceae; genus Ottelia; species Ottelia alismoides. The sequence continues at coordinate 63,841 of JAZKJV010005467.1, forward strand.
TATCACGAATATCCAAATCAAATTCATGGATAAGTAAAATCCACCTAAGAAGACGTGCCTTCACATCCTTCTTCTCCATCAAATATCGTAGCGTCGTATGGTCAGTGAACACAATTACCTTGGATCCAATTAAATGAGATCTGAACTTGTCCAAGGCAAACACTACCACAAGCATCTCCTTTTCCGTAACTGTATAGTTACGCTGAGCGGTATCAAGCACTTTTCTTGCGTAGTGGATTGCAAACGGGACGCCATCTCTCCTTTGTCCGAACACAGCCCCAACAGCAAAGTCTGATGCATCCGTCATGATCTCAAAAGGTAGAGACCAATCTGGGGCTTGTAGGATAGGTGCATCCATGATCATTCCTTACAATAGCTTAAAGGACTTAAGACATTTGTGATCAACAACAAACTCCATGTCTTTGCCTAAAAGCTTAGTTAGCGGTCGGGCAATCTTAGAAAAATCCTTAATGAATCTCCGATAAAATCCAACATGCCCGAGGAACGACCGCAACTGTTTGATGTTGGTTGGTGGCTGGAGTCGTCTGATCACATCCACCTTGGCAGGGTCAACCTCCATTCCTCTCTTGGAGATGACATGCCCCAACACAATGCCCTCCCTCACCATGCTCCCAGGAGAGCACCAGATTAACCTCACAACATCGTTTAAGGACTAGGTCCAGATTCCTAAGACAGGAATCGAAGGAATCGTCGTGGATCGAGAAGTCATCCATGAAGACTTTCAGGAATTCACCGACCATTTTGGTGAATACATCAATCATGCACCTTTGAAAAGTACCTGGGGCATTGCATAACCCAAAGGGCATACGCTTGAAAGCATAGGTACCAAAGGGGCATGTGAACGTGGTCATTTCCTAGTTCTCTGGAGCTATGGCTACTTGATTGTAGCCCGAGAACCCATCCAAAAAACAGAAGAATTCTTTCCCCGCTAGTCTTTCTAGGATCTGATCAATGAATGGTAGGGGAAAATGATCCTTCTTCGTTGCGGCATTTAAGCGTCTGTAATCCACACAGACGCACCACGACGTGGGCACTCACGTCATGATCTCCTCTCCATCTTCGTTGGTGGTTGTCTGAAATCCCGATTTTTTCGGGACCACATGGATCGGGGACACCCATTTCGAGTTGGAGATGGGATAAATGAAACCCACGTTGCACCATTTCTCTATCTCCTTCTTCACTACCTCTCGTAAATTTGGATTCAAATGACGTTGGAATTCACGAGAGGGTTTGGCTTCATTCTCCAAGTAGATATGGTGCGAACAAAGAGCGGGATTTATCCCGTGGAGATTGAAAATGCTCCAGCCTATTGCCTTGCGGTTTTTCTCTAGGATATTTAGCAAGCAAGATTCCTGCTCCTCGGTCAATCGCGAACTGATGATGACCGGATATTTCCTTTCTTGACCCACAAGGAAGGCGTATTTTAGCATTGTGGGTAAAGGCTTGAGCTCAGGTAAGGTGTGAACATCTAGGAAATCTGGCTCAATCGAATCTAGCTCAGTGTTGGAAGTGGCTGGATCTTTCTCTGTTACTGCTGCCACCAAATTATTTGGCTCTGGAGTCGGATCGTCAAAGGTCTCCATGCAATCGGCAAAAGCCACGTCCGACTCGTCATCCTCATCTTCTGATTGTCCTAAAGAGGGGAGGACTGACAAGCCCAGATGGGTTCTAAGTCATCGAAGATGTAGGGGGATGCAGGTTCTGAGCTGTACTCGTTTTTTAGGACCTCACAAACTGACTCATGCACTGGATCATCTCCGGAGGGGAGGGACTCATCGATGCTGGCTGGATTCTGTCTCCATGGCCCAATTGTGTCTATATGGTCCCGGTCTGCTTCGGATTAAGAGTACTCGGTGCTGGACTCGAAATCCGGTCTCTGTTATGTGGTTTGCTTCATCTCAAGTTCCTCATCTCCGCCGGGAGTTTGGAACTGGATCTTCCGATCTTATAATCAAACAAGGCCCCTACTGTCCTAAGGAAGGGCCTACCTAAGATGATCTGGGAGTCTCTCCAATTACGAGGGGTTTCCATATCTAGGACAGTAAAGTCCACCATGTATTCTTGACCCTCGACTTTGATTACAACATTCCTCAATTCTCCTTGGGACCTCTTGGTTGATTTATCAGCAAGCTGTAGGAGGGCTCTGGATTTCCTAAGAGGTCCTAGATTAAGCCGCTCATAGAGGGCTCTAGGCATTAAGTTAATTGAGGATCCATTGTCTAGGAGAGTGCGTGCAAATGCAATGTCATCGACATGACTCACCACATAATGTGCACCCATGTCTCTTCATTTCCTTGGAAACGAGTTCTTTATTGCACAAGTCGTGGCTACTGACAGAAAGTGTTTCTCAACACGGCGTTTAGTCTTCCTGCTAACCCTAGCAGGTGTGCATCTCACCTTCAGGTACTTATGAAATGTAGGAGTCATTTCCACGTACTTGTAAAAAGGGGATTGTGACCTTGATATACTTGTTGCAGAACTCTGCCATCTCAGGGTCATCTTTTTGGATTTTTTTGAATTTCTTCTTTCCACCTGTAAGAGCTCGGGGGAAAGGGATTATTGACTCTAACTCATGTTCTGAAACTGAAATGTTTTCATTGAAAGCTGGAACTGAGTTCTGTACAAGACTCGGACTCTGAAACAGACTCGGACTCTGACTCTGACTAAAAGGAAAATGCTGTGGCGAAACCAGTGATGCATCTTCCGCGACTTCTGGACGATTTTCCTCAGATGGAGGTGCGGGCTCTTCATCGGTTTCGTCGTACTCTCTACTGATGCGGGTTTGCTGCTTAAAGGACCCAAAAGTCCTCTTCTTCTACCGGTGGTGGTGATGGTAGTGATGCTCCTCTTCTTCCTCCAAGTTCTCCTCAGGTAGAGACTTGACGGCTCCTTCCTTCGGTGTCCGTGCCCCGATCAGGTACGATCACGGTCCTTCCGCTCCTGAGGGACATATGATTTACATTATCATATGAAAGTATCTCATGTTCAGATAAAGATTTATCTGAATAGTATACCTGATCACGAGGTTGGTTCTGGACTTGATTTAGGCTGTTCGGATTAGCCTGAACATGGGTGGGAATTGGGGTCTTTGGCACCATTTGTTGATCCTGGGTACGAGAAACACAATTCAGATCGGTTCTCATATCCAGATAGTCATTCTGGATCTGTTGGACCCTATCAGACAGGGTCTGGATCGCCAAGGTGAGGGACTCAAATTCGGTGGGCTGGACTGGATGATGATGACGTGCGGATGAGGTTCTGTACTGGTCCTGCTGTCCATGTCGATACTGCTGCTGCTGATAGGATGATGCTTGGCCCTGTTGGCCCGAATGGAATGTGCGTTGCTGCTGTTGGTGCTGTTCAGGCTGGTACCAATGTTCGGACCTAGACTGAACAAAGCGCGGTACAGGGACGGAGCTGGTTTCTTGGTAAGCTGGGGAAGGTCGGTGAGGCTGACCATTCCCCATCCCCGACTGTCTGCCGATGGGGTCACGACTGTACTACAGTCCGTTGATCTCGAACACCTGCGGAGGCTCCTCGTATCTGGTCTCCACTTGTGGGGACGCATGCTGGTCCTGTTGGGTGTAAGTCTGATCCCAACCACTCTGAGGCCTCGGTGCCTATTTCTGTACAAGATGGACTCGATGTACAGGTACAAGTGGTGCAGAAGGGGCATGTAGCTTTATCTTAGCTACCTTCTCAGAAAGTTCCTCCACTTGCTTTGGCAGAAGTGAGAGATACTCAAGGTCAGTGACCCTCTTGTGAATCTGTTCGACCATGGTTAACTTATCAACAATCATCCCCATGCTGGGAATGAGGTCCTCTGTTAGATCCGCTACAGTCCTCCGTGTTGTCTCGTTGGATAGGATTGAGGGAGACAACTGATAGACCCTGGTGGCCTGCGACCTGCCGGTTTCCACCATCTGCTCTAGTATCTTCCATACAACATCCTCATTTTTATTCAGATAGCTTCCTCCACAGGCGGCACTTACTAACCCCTGCATCTCCGGGGTTAAACCATAGAACAAGGTCTGGACTAAGATCGCCTTAGAAATGCCGTGGCATGGACATTTCTGAATTAGGTCATTAAACCTATCCCAGGCATCATGGAATGGTTCACTGGGTCCCTGGGAGAAACTGGTGATCTTTGTTCTCATTTGGTTAGTCCTACTGAGAGGGTAGAACTTCTTTATAAATAAGTCCTTGAACTGCATCCAGGTTGTACAAATCACCCCTAGGTTCTTCAGCCAATGTGTTGCCTTATCTCCTAAGGCGAAAGGGGTGGCTTCAGTCGAATGTAATCCTGCCCAACCCTAGGATGGCTAAGGTTGTTGCAAACTAGCTCGAAGTCTCAGAGAAAGGCATATGGTTCTTCATGGGCATTTCCGTTGAACTTCGGTAGCAGGCTAAGGAAGTGGGGCTTGAGCTCATATGCTTCGGCAGGAACCGCTGGTGCTAACCAACTTTGTATCTCATTCTCTGTTGGGTTGTAGGCATCAACCATTGGTCGGTCGATTCCTCTTGCCACAATGATCTGTCCCATTCTTGCTATAAGATCCACGTTCCGTTGTTCGGCTTGGGTGAGGCGAGCCAGGACTTTGTGGAGTGGGTCATCGTGGTGTTCTTCCTCATCTGGGGGTCGCTTTGGTGGAATCTTGTCCTCTAGTCCTGGAAAATGGAAATGATCTGGTTTAGAGGATAAATCAAGGAAGGGATACTTACTGAGGCGATGGTCTTCCTCGGTAAGCTCAGAGGAGGGGTTGGTTTGAGAGTAACCACCCTGGGTGTGAGGGATCCAAAACTCAAGAGGGTCATGAGCTCTGGGTGGTCCAAGTTGCGCTTGGTCCGGTGAAGATGATTTTCGTGGGGGACTCAAAGAGAGATTGGTGAATAATGTATCGATATTCCCCCAGTCAGTCATCTTGAATTGGCGAGAAGAGTCAGGAGTTTTACGTAAAGATAGGATTTTACTCCTACCTGAAGCAAGCAATACAATCCAAGACCCTGGGTTCACACTCAACACAGTGAAGGACTCAAACCGAGTCTAATTAATCTTGTTAATTTTAAGTGTGATTTTTCAAGCAAGATAACAAGAACTTACGCGGCCTATAGGGAAGTCGGCTCAGAGCTGGATGTGTCTTCCCTGTTTAACCTGTCGCCTAAGATAACGCCGGTCCTTCCTTTCTTCGCTCCTATCCCAAGTTGATGGACTCAAAGACCATGCCCCTATCTACCTGCAAGCAGGCGGAGGGTGACAAGGCTAGAACTTCGCCCCGAAGGGTTACTAGTAACTTGTCGCGACGTACCGCAGGTTCACCCCTGACTACCCGCGAACAGGCGGAGGCTACTTGGTACTAGTCAGTGAACCTAAAAATATTCAACTCGTGATATTTGCTAGGATCAGTTGGCCCGTGATATGGAAGGCGGGGATTTGGGCTCTTCCTTAAGGTGTTCACACACACTCAAGTACCGTCACTCAACCTGAAACAAAGTCGGGGATTAGTCTCCCGTAAACAGATTTTCCAATTTTATTGATTTTTTTGGTCAATAATGTTAGCAGTCCCGGTTTTAAGTTAAGTTTTCACTTGTTAGTACAACCACACAACACGCCTATCGTACAGTCCCAATTTTCGTTTAATCTAAGTTTAAAAAAACAAAGGGGGAAATCGAGAAAAGTCAATGCACAAAAAACGATGATGCGTATGCTGAGTTAAGAAGACTTACAGTGATCCCTTAGCTTGTATGCAGGATGCAAGACAGAATTGAAATCTTTACACTATATGCAGATGCAAGCGACAAATTCTGCTCCTAGACAAGCAGTTCTATTAGAGAATGAAGCACAGGTTGATTTGACTAGATCTGCAGTCTAAGTGCATCTTTTAAGTGTATTGTGTGGTCCTAAAAATTACGAGCACAAGCAAACCCTAGAGTAGCTCGAGGAGCCGCTAGTGCAATCCTACTTTACAATTCAAACCACACAGCACATGGGGACACGGTTCCACTATCTTTACACATGTGAGAACCCAAACGGGAACCGCTAGAAATGATGCGAAAAGATAAGGAAATGAATCAAAGTACAAAATCTCTCAAATCACTCAAGAAATTAAAATGTCGATTCCTCGAAGTGTCTTTGACTCCTCGCGTTCCTCGCACGGAAATAACTTGAGGTTAGATAATGACACAATAAATGCAAAAATTAAAAGAAAGGAAATATTCACAAAGAAAATCGGGGGTCAGTCTACCCGGGGATAGAAAATCAAACACTCAGAAATAACTGCAAATTAACCTAAGCCGTGCCTCCCCGGCAACGACACCATTTTGATAAACCGCAAAATCTTCCCTTTAAAAGTGTTGTTTTAGCACTTGATAATGTCATCGCAGTCAGGCCGAATCGGGCTCATCAAAGACCATCTGATTGATATGTCAGATAAGATTAAGATGGTCGTCTATTTATTTTACTTGGCAAGAAACCAAGGTCGAACTCAGGGACACAAGCCTCTCTCGTATTATCTAGATTTTTATCTATTAACTAAGTGTTGAGTTAAAGAACAATAGGTCAAAGTATGCATGAATTCAAGACAATGCATTAAAGAAAAGAAGAAACATGCATTTTTTTATTTTATCATGCAAATAAATTTGATGAAATGCAATTCAAACAAGCCCTAGGCAATAAATACTTGAACCATTAAAAATGTGAGTCAAACAAAGTCAAAGAATGAAGCACACTTCATTTATGTAGTAATTAGGCATGAGGAATATGGAAAGCTGGACACCAAGATAATAAGATAATGCATCACAGTTCATAGTATCAAGTCTAAAATATAAGCATGCCATAAGAAAGACAACGAGAAGAGCTTCAAAATGAAATTGAAATCAACTCAATCGGAAATACGGGGCTCAAGATATGCATGAAAGAAGACAAGGGCATAAATGAAAGAAAATATGAAAAGATAATTACAAATAGGTCCCTAGGAGGGACTAAAATGCAATAAAAGTTAAGTACGAGGCCTTCCTTGTGAATAAACCACACGCACAGGGGCATTTTTGCAATTTTAAAAACCCGTGAGGGTATCAACGCAAAATACCCACGGAGCACGTGGACTGCACGTGATTTTGGACCTGGTTGCAAATTGAAGAACTTCAGAGGCCCTCTATGTAAATTTCCCAGAATAGCACGTGCAATGCACGCGCCATCCAGGCTCGGGTGAACACTTGTGCTCGGCAGAGGTTCGGCACTGGTTCTGCTAGGCTCGGACAGTTCGAAGCTCCATGCAGGTTCGACATAGGCTCGGGAGAGGTTCGGATAGGCTCGGATGGCTCGAAGCTCCAGGAAGGCTAGGCGTAGGCTTGGGAGCTCCGAGACTATGGCTCTAGTGTGGAGGCTCGGTGTAGGATCTGGAGACGCCACGTGGATAACTGTGGACCATCCGATCACAAAGATCGAGTGGCTCCTGGAGTCGTATGCGTGGCTGCTCGTACACCGTCAGATCTTCGAAGATCCAACGGTATCTGAAGTCGATGGCGTGGCCTCATCTGGATCGTCAGAAGGTCACTGGGATAAGACCATCCGACGGTAGCTGTGCTTTCTCCCCCACCGAAGGCGGGCAGCGGAATCAGGTCTCCGGCGAAGGCCCCCGAGCTCCGCCGCCTTCTAGCTTGTTCGATGAAGGTCTCCAGAGCTCCGTGGACGTTGGGCTATGTAGTTGGAGCTCAGAGGAACCTTCCGAGCATCCTGGAAGTGTGATTTTGAAGGACAGAAACGGAGATGCGCAAAAACTGTCCGGCGAAGCTTCCGATCATTGACGGGTTAAATACCTGCATGGTTAATTTACACAGCCGAAGCATCATACAATAATTACGGGTATGAGATGAGATGGAATGGTGGGCCATAATGAAATGAAGAAAGCGGCGGGCAAATTTTCTTCTCCGACGAAGTCGGGGAAGTTGAGTTGGAGGTGTAATAGGGTGTGGAGGAAGATGAGTGTGAATGGAATGGGTCGTGTGATCGGTGGAGGTGTGGTGGAGCTCGAATGGGTGTCTATGGAGGTCGAGAATGAGTGAAGCGGCCTAGATAATTAAGCGAAAATTAGGAAAAATACATAAGAGATCGGAGAGGCTTACTTGGATGATTGGCGAATGCAGAGCTTGTGCTCGAGCTCCTAGTCGGAGCTCTGGTCTTCGCTGAACCCCGGCAGCAACTCGGGGTAGCTCGAGCGAGCTGAGAGCTCTGCAGCACCGCCGTGATCGGCGGAGGGTCTCACGGGGTGGAAAGGTCGTCCTCACTCAATCCTCCAGCTTCCCCTGTCACAGGGAGACGGAGGAGGGTTGGGCCTTCACCCGCATAAAGATGGACGACAGGCTACAGGGAAGGGGGTGGCGTATTTAAGGATTTGGTCGGCAGTTGGTGAGGTGATGGGCCCGACTTGTGGGGTGTATATGGAGAGACTGGAGGCAGCTCGTAGATGGAGGACGTGCACGCGAGGAAGAAGGATGATAGGTGATGACACGAAAAACCGAGCGACTAAGGCAATCAGGTATCTCTACGATGGTCGTCGCGACCTCGGTCACTCGATCGTGTCGATCAAGAAAAAGTAGACCACCAAGACAGAGAAAAATCAATCAAAATGCGAAATAGTGGTCTTGCTATTTATTTAACCTGGTATAGCGACCAGGGTCGAACACAAGGAGCACGGGTTGGCCTCTCAGCCTACGAAGTAGTCAATCAGAGAAGAGAAGATATTTTTGGTGGTTTTTAAGGGTTTTTATATTTTTTTGAATTTTCAAGATATTAAGAAAATAAGAAGAGCAAGGAAACTACACACTTCAACAATTTATTAAAAGCACTAAAAATGAACCAAAAATTCTAACAAAAATATTTTTATGTGTTTTATAATTTTTAGTGTTTTTGGTGAATTTTTGGGATTTTTCTGATGTTTATTTAGTTTGCTAAAAATCAAACAAGCACTGAAATGAGAGGTACTGTCCAGCCGAGCTAAAAGGGCCTAGATAAAATATCTAAAGGCCGCAAATTAGTTGGTAGTTAATTTTCCTATAAAGAGAATTAAAAAAGGAAAATTTAGGCACCTATATTGTTATTTTTGGATTTTTGGTTTAATTATTAGAATTTTTATAAGTTTTTAAGTGTTTTTCAATTTTTAGTGGTTTTCAGTAATGAAAAATAGCCAAAATTGGCTAGAAAATCAAGCACAACAAAATAGACTGTAGACAATTTTTTTTGTAATTTTTGGACAGTATTTAATTTTTTTTGGGTTTTTAAAGTTAGACAGTAGCAAAAATGGAGGTTTTTAAATTTCTAAAAATATCAAATCAACTCAGAAATGTCTCCAAAAATCCTCGAAAATTTTACACTATGGCAGGAGCCATGTTTCCAATTTTCGTTGGATTTGGAGGTAATTTGCTATTTTATTCAAAAAAAAGAGGGGGCATTGTGCACAAGGACCAAAGTGCAAATACCCGAAAGTCTGGGGGTTTGGTTCAATTAACCCAGCAAAACACGCGCTACGCGCGTGCCTGGGGCACTCAGGGACCCAAATGTAATGAAAATAAGTTCCAAGGGCTTATTGGTAACAGGTAACAAAAGCCCAAGGACCTATTCGCAAAATACCCAAAAAATCACGCACATGTTCAAATGTATCACGCACAGGGGTATAAATGCAAATAGTTAAAAACTTTCATTCATCAATGAACAACCAGAATTGCAGGGCCTATATTGCGAATAAACCAAAAAATCACGTGTCGATGCACGTATCATACAACGCACAGGGGCATAAGTGCAAGGAAAATAAAGTACGAGGTCCTTAACGCAAAAGTACCAAAAACTCGACAACTACACTAGGTATTTATAGGACTAAATGCTAAATGAAATAAACAGGAGGGCCTAAGGGTAGTTTACCCTTTATTAATGCGGATCGCAGGATGGACGCCACGTGGAGGGATCGACGGTGGGGATCGGCAGGCGCTCCAACACTGGGGTCCTCGAAGTGATCCAACGCTCGAGGTTCAACCACGTGGTGTGATCAACGGTCGTGGCTCTCTTTGGATAACCCACGAGCATCGGGCGGCTGGGATCGGTCCTCCTCAGATCTGACGGTGAAGGTGGCTCCGGGAAAGGACGGTCCAGATAAGAACTGGAGCAGGAGGGCTGATCGAACGGCGTCTGAAGGTCAAGGAAGAACAGGTGGCCGGCGAGGTTCCCCGGCCTCATGCGTGCGCTCCTGACCTCCCCTGCTGCGTCTGAGGATCGGAGAAGCTCCGTCGAGGTGCTGCGCAGCTGCTGATACCCTCCGATGGCCCAGCCGAGCTCTGTAGAGCTCCGGCGAGGTCGGAGGAGGCGAAGCTCCTGGCTCGATGTCGAAGGACCTCAGATGGTCCTCATTGAACCTACAAAACAGTCCAGGAGACTCGCGGGTCGAGGGCAAACTGCCTCGACCCAGTTAGGCGGAGTGATGGTGAACGATGTAGCGCTGTGAGCGAGCTCCGGCGAAGGGAGGACGGTGGAGCTCGAATCTCAGCTCCTGTGCGAGCTGGGTTGGATGGGGATATGGAGAAGGTGCGTGGGAAGGTGGCGAGGGCTATGGCGATGCCCGATGATCGAATGGTGGTCGGAATCGATAGGAATCGACGATGGACGACGGCGGAGCGATTTGGGGGTAACTAGAAATTACGGAAAAAGAAAGGCTAACGGAGCTACCTGGGTGGCTGAATGGGCTGCGGGTGAGCTTGCGCAGCTCTGGGTCTTTGCCTCACGGAGCGCCGACGTCCGAGGCTCGATGCTCCTGCTGGTGGCGGAGCAAGGCGGCGATGCTTCGCCGGATCAGTGGTCTCGCGTCCTCTCCTCGCTTCGACACCACGGGGGCCAAGCTGTCACTCTCGCCTACGCAATGGAGCTCACGGGAGGTGGAATCGAGTGGCCAAAGATGGGAATGAAGGTGGCGGAGCTCGGCATATATATGGGTGCAGGTCCGACTAGGGTTGGTCGGGTAGGGCAATAGAAGGCGCGGATCCCGAGGCAAGGGCTCCGGCGAGGATGTCGGATGCAAGGAGAAGAAGCAGGACCCGAGGTTTGCGGGGATGGCGAGCGGATCGAGCGCGGAAAAAGAGGAGAAGTCGAGTCGGGCGCGAGATCCGCTGGAGAAGAAGGTCCGCGGAGGGAGTTGACCGGAGGTCAACATCTCCGTGGACCAATGAGAAGCTGCCACGTGGAAATGATTTGAAAAATCATTTATAAATAGAAAATGGAAGAATTATTAAAAAGTCAAAACATGAAATATTTTTGTTTTAATTTTTTCTATTTTTTGGTAATTTTTAATTAATTTTTCAAAATAAAAACAAGGTTTTACAATATATAGCTATACATAGGTATATGTACAATATGTATTTTTTATTTTTGATTTTTAATTTGTTATTTTTGTGCATTTTTATTCCCATTTTATATTTTATTTATTTATATCATAAAATTAGGAATAAAAAGATATTTTTATTTTATTTTTATTATTTATATAAGTAGGTGAAATAAATAGATATGTACATATATACACATGGTATATTTACAAAGTATTTTTGTGTTTTTAATTTGTTCTTTTTATTTTGTTTTTATTTCAATTGTTTTGATTTAATTTATTTACAACATAAAGGATGGGATATTTACAAAAATTTTGGAAATTAATTTTATCTATTTATAAGGCTAAATAAATATAAAGATGGATGTCTTATATACATGATGACTATATACAAGGTGATGTTTTTGTTTGTTTTCTTTTTAATTTTTATATTTTTATCTTGATTTTATGTTTATAAATATATACAAATATTTACAATCCAATTTGAGTCTATTTTTGTGAGGAAAATACTTTTATTTTATTTACATAAATATTTACACACATGAGCTCCTATCTCCCTCTACTTTGGTTTTTACGCGGTTAGGCCCATGCTGAGCCCTCCCTTGGGTTAGGTTGCTCAATATTTATTCTAAATATTTCCCTCTTTTTCTTTTTACTCTTTATTCTTTTATTTTTGCACAAAAACATGCTAATTATTAAACTTTATACAATGCATGCTTTTGATAATTATTTGTATTTACATGAATATACATGCATTTGCAAAGGTTTTTGTAGCTAAAATATAAGAATAAAGAGTGATGAATGGGTATTCATAAATAGCGGAATGTCATGGGGCAGTTGGCGAGGGGAGAGGAAGTCGGAGATGGTGGAGGAAATGGAAAGGCGGAAGATGGTTGACGAGATACGATCGTGGGAGAGAGGGGGTATTGGGAGGTTGATGATGAAGCTCGGCCGTTGGATTTGAAGATCCAGTGGCTTATGATTGGGCACGAAAGAACGGATGTGATGAGATCTCGGGGAGATGCGATCAAAGGGTGAGTGGTGCGCCACGTGTCGTGGTCTGGTCGCAGCGCTGGCGAGCGATGGAGATCGCTTCTGGAGAATGATCGAATGGATGAGATTATGGATGAAGTGAAGGGTTGAGATGTAGAAGATCGGGTGGTTCGTAAGATGCCACATGGCGTATAGAGGAAAAGGCGGCGACGGGCGGCTGTGATGCAATGCGAGGTAAGATCAGACGGCTTAGGAAAAAGAACGGATGTGGCGAGAGCTGGGCCATTGGATTCAAAGAGAAATCCAACGACCAGGGGCGCGGGCAGCTGATGCAAGGGAGCCAGGCCACATGGCTCAACCAAAAAGGACCATGTGGCCCAATCAGATTATTAGGATTTAAGAATTAAAATATGAAGGTCAAGATGTCCGAATTTGAGAAAACTCAAAACATGAAAGTTGTAGATTTTGATGAGATCTACAAGTTTCATGTTGATTAAAACTGGAGATGAGGTCATCTAAAGACACAAAATATTTTTGAGGTTATTTTTAAGGTTAAAAATACCCGGATTTTAGTTTTGCCTTTTTTTGTGATTTTTAATTTATTCAAGACTCTAATAATTACAGGACCTTATCTGGATTTTATTGACATGAATTTAAGCAAGGGGGTTAATAATGGGAAATTAAGATGATGAAATTGGGTTTCATCATATTTACAACACAATAATCAGTTACTAGTGTTAATTAGTCAATGAATATTGTGATTAACTTATGCAAGAGATATAATAATAATGAATTAAGTTGATAAATATAGGATTTATCACGATGTTATCACATTGTGTAGAACGCCCGACCTGGTCTAAAGTATTAAGCATAGGCGACACCCTTACGGGTGTGTCTGACTCATCGTCTTGCATCCGAGTACCTCATTTTAAGGGGAAGTAGTGGTTTGAACTATATGCTTCCTCTCTTCTTCTTTTTGAGTAGCCCCCCCGACCCAATATCGAGATATCGAGGACCTCAAAATATACATATCACAAGTTACAAAGGAAGTGCAAAGTACAAGGTTCTTTTCTGGTAGTACTCACTCTCCTATAGGTTATCTCTCTAAGAACTTATTAAAAGATTTGCTTGAATAATAATAATAATAAAATTGAAAAGATAAAGACAGTCGATCCTTTATGATTTTACTTGTGTTGAGTTGGTGAATCCACAATTTATTGATGCTTATTTCGATCTAGATTAAGGTTAAAGATCAGTCCCACACAATTGTGCCATTTCTCCTTTCATCTATTTAACCCTCTTATGACCCTTGCTCACTTTGAGCCTTCTACTATTTTACACTCCTTCCATTTCTCGTTCATCATCGTATCTTTCATCCTTTCAAGATCTTACTTTTGTCCTCAAAGATGTTAACTCATGGATGGCTTGGTCAGGATGTCACTGACACCCATTTCGATTCCATGAAGCCGACATCTCCAATAATTTGAGGTAATTGCTGAGAACTCTATCCAGACTTTACGAACTATTCTACAGACTCCCCACCTTCAGCTTATCCTTCAATAATCCAAGATCGCTTGTGTCCTGAGCTTTTTCCCTTATGATTGGAGATATACTTCACTCCCTACACTTCTCCATCCTTAATAAAGTTCTGTTTTTACCTGAATACTAAACAATTCTCCAAATACAATATTTCTATATAGACTGATGGAGGAATTATTCCCTTTGCAAACCAAGAACATGATCTGGAGCTTGAGATATTATAACATTTTAAATCAGATATGGCTCCTAATGGACGAGGGAAGGGACCTTAGCATCCACCACAGCCAGATTAGGGCCAACAGCCGGACCAGAATTCTGTGAATGCTCAATTGCTCGCATCTATTCAAGACATCCATCAACAACAAATAAATCAAGCCTTGGCCCAGGTTGCCTTCCAAGAAATGCTTAATTATCTAAGGATAATAAGAGAGAACCAAGGAGGAGGAGAATATGAAATACCAAGAGATGGACCTCCTGACAGGGGAGATGAGGGAAGAAGAGAGGCTTCTAAGCCTACTCATAAGGAGACCTATAACCCGAGCAAAGGTCAGATAATCGAGTGGATTCATATACCATCATTCCATGCACACTTTGAGATTAAGCCTCAACTCTTATCACTTCTTCCCACGTTCCATGGGAACCCTAATGGAGAACCTTACATCCAACTGCAATAGTTTTCCTGCATCTGTGGCACCATGCACTACCCTAACATTACGTTAGGTGCAGTCAAGATGATGACAATTCCCTTGATCCTTCAGGATAAGGATCTCTACTGGCAACGTCACTCGGGGTAGGTCTTGATGACCTGGGAGGAGCATAATTCTGCATTCCCCCATAAAGTTTACCGTCTCGATTGGTTCAATCAGATGTGAGCCAGAATCATCAATTTCTTTCATGCCTAATACGAATCTATATATGAAGCTTGGGAGCATTTCAAAGATCCTCAAGAGAGGTGTCCCCACCATAATATTCCTCGAACCAACTTGGTCCAACATTTCTTTAGGGGACTAACGTTAGAGAGCTAGAGGCTCGTTGATGCTGCTTGTGGTGGTTCACATTTAATAAGGATTAAGACATCGTCTAGTGGATCGTTAAGGCAATAGAAGAAGGAGAGGCACCTTATTGTTATCTCAAACTTATCAGTTTCAGCCACAAATCTTGTAAAAGCTTGTTCATATGGCAACAGTCATGAACAAGATAGGGATGAGAGATCTAACCTTAGCATCATTGGGAGCCACCTGTCCAAAGTGGACTCATAGAAAAATGATCACAGGAACTGGAGAAATTATCTGTGATCGAACGGAGGACACAAAACCTAGAAAAACTAGATAAAATCACCAAGCAGTTGGAGATGCTATTTAGCACAATTAACTCTTGCCAGTCAATGACACCATTAGTCGTGACCCCTACTAATATGAATGATCCATCATTTCCTCAACCTAAACAGAGTCATGGGAATCCAATGGTTCATCATGTGTAATATGTGCAAGTACCCGAGCAAACAATTCCCCAGTAGCCACAATAATAGTTAGTCATCTACTGACCCGAGACTTAGCTTATTACTTATTACACTTTCCCACCTCCACCCTCATTCTGGAAGTGAATGGCGTATGGAACAATAATGCTGAGTTGGCCCATGTAGGAGGACATCAACAAGTCCACTCTTCAGCCACTCAACCATTTCACCCACAACAAGGTGGGGAGTTTGTCTGAAGAACTCAACCTCAGCACCAACAATCTCCACCATAACATAACAACTAGATATAGAGCTCTTACCAACAATCGACGTACTGTCAATACCAACAATTATAACATTACGTATTGCTCCATATCAACAGTATCCTCCTCCTCAACACTATCAGCATCAGTCTTCTTCTCAATATAATTCCTAGTATTCTTACAGTAGCCTCCACACCATTCATAATCTCAACTTGGCTAGCACGTTGAACCATTTGAGGCTACTCTTGTGAACCCATCCCTTGACTGTTTGTCTCAATGGTGAGGAGCTTGGAAGAAATAAGCCAGAAGATTGATGACCTTACCGTTGCCAAAACTCCTATTTCGACACAGGTTGAAGCAAACCTCACCATTTTCTGTAAGAGAGAGTAGGTAGTTTGTGATGTCCCATCTAGTCTCACAAAGTCAGGTGTTCTGGATATTTTCTTATTTAATGTTATCACTTTGCGGACCGATAGCACTTACAACGATATAGCAAAGGGGAAGAATAAAGCATCTTCTAGAGAATCAACATCTTCTACATCAGCCGATCCAACAACAAGGCTGAACGAGGAAGAAGAAGATGGAGAAGAAACATTAGACCCAAAATCCAAAAATTAAGCAAAATCAAAATGACCAAAAAAAGAGGAGCAGCCGAAGTGACATTGTGCCAATAAATGAGAAAACTACACACACATCTGATCCAGTGCCTACCGATGGAGTCGTGTCTGCAGTTTTTGGTTTCCCGCCTCTTTTTAGATGTTTTTACTCCTTTTTGTCATCCATTTGTACAATAAGATGTGGAAATTAATTATGATGAAATAAGAATTATGCTTGTAGTTTTTATTCTATACATATGCCATTTCATGACGCAATGCAAAAAGCTAAAAAAATCAGAAAATTGAAAACAACTTGTCTGATCCCGATGTTGTAGAAATAATTCAAAAATCTTGTTCTTGAAATGCCTCTACTTAATGCTATTAAGTACATGCCCAACATTAAGAAAGGACTAAAGGAGGCATGTATAACAAAGCGACAACCGTGTCGAATCTGTGAAAGAAATGTGAAGCACATCTGGTCGCGACTACTGTCAATGCAATAGACAATCTCCCAAGTAAGATGAAAGACATGGGATCCCCTCTCATTAGATGTCAGATGTTCGTGCAAGAGTTCAACAACATACTTATTTATAGTGAATTGTCCATCAATCTGATGCCTATTTCACAACTTAAAGAATTAGGGTTGGGATCGCTCAAGTCTACCATAATGGTCCTGAAGTTTACAGACACATCAATCAAGTGACCAAGTAGCATCTTGGAGGATGTCATCGTCACTATTCAAGGGATGCAGTTCCCCGTGGACTTCATTATGGTAGACATGGACAATTCAGCTCCTTTACTTCACACCTCGATTATACTCAGACGATCCTTCCTTCAAACAATCGAAGCAATAATGGATTACGACACCGAACATATTACCTTTTGTTCCAGAAGTGATAAGGTACACATCAAGATGATTCAAGTACCAAAGTCGATAGCTTCTTCATCAGATGAGAGTGAGTCTACACATCAGAGAATAGAGGGTTGTTACTTTCTAGCAGAAATCAGAGATATAAAGCTATTCATGGAAGAAATTGAGACCCATGAATTCCTCTCTACAGAGGAAGGAGAAGACATCGCAATCGAGTTCCTAGCTGTCTTTGAAGAGATTTTTGCTTAATTACTAGAGGAATTAATTGTTAACCACCTATCCTTAGCATAACAAATAGATTTTATTGAAGAACTTTGTGAACAGTAGGATATTATTCAAAAACATTTGTGAAGCATCCAATTTTGAGTTTTCATTAGCTATGGTGGACAATTTATAGTTTATGGATCTAACACCATTGCCCTATACAGTTGTTGAAGTTGCCACTGAACTGATTCCAACTCCACTTGATCTCAAGCCATTACCTTTCAATATGATGCCTTCTTTGTGCGTGAACAAAACATGTTTCCGGTCATCATAAATTTACGACTAAGCAAGGACCAAGAGTCTCATCTGCTCAAGGTTCTAGAAAAAAACCGCAAGGTAATAGTCTAGAAAATTTTAGATCTCCATGTGATCAACACTTCACTATGTTCACATCACATCTACCTTAAAGAAGACAACAAACCCCATCAAGAATTTTCGTACATGCTAAACCCTAACTTTCAGGACGTTGTTATGAAAGAAATTACTAAATGGTGCTATGTTGGATTCATATATCCCATCTACGAATCAAAATAGATTAGTCCCATGCATGTAGTGCCAAAGAAATCCAAGATCACCATTGTGAAAAATGATAAAGGAGAGGAGATACCAACCAGAGTACCAACTTCTTGGCATGTATGTGTGGACTATAGGTGTTGGAATCTAGCGACCAAGAAAGATCATTTCCCCCTTCCCTTCCTTAACTAGATAGTCGAAAGACTAGCCACGAAGATGTTTTTTTGCTTCTTGGATGGATACTCTGGATAAAATCAAGTTGACATTTCTCATGAAAATCAAGAGAAGACCACCTTCACCTATCCATTTAGGACATATGCCTTCTGCGGAATGACTTTTGTATTATGCAATGCTCCTGCAATATTCCATAGGTGCATATTGGCAGTATTCAAAGATATGGTTTGTAGTTCTAGACTGAGTATTGAAGAGATATTACGAAGTTAATCTTGTACTCTCATGGGTGAAGAGTCAATTCATGGTGACTGAACGAATTGTGTTAGGCCATGTCATATCTAAGAGTGCGATGGAGGTTAACTCTGCCAAGGTGAACGTGATTTTCAAGCTCGAACTACCTACAAATTCAAAGCAAGTCCAGTCATTTATTGGGCACATGTGATTTTATAGAAGATTCATAAAAAACTCAACATAATTACTCGATCGCTGACTGAGCTTCTTTACAAGGAGATGGATTTCATTATAGATGCCAAAGTTCTCCAAGCACTTAATCAGTTAAAAGAATTGATCACTCAGGCCCATGTACTGTAAATGCCGGATCGATTTCTACCATTTCAGGTCATGAATGTTGCATCTGATTATGCCATTGGTACGATTATGGGGTAGAGAAGAGATGGATTACCATTTTCCATTCACTGTGCTGGCAGGACATTAGACGAAGCACAGAAGAATTATACAATCCCTGAGAAGGAGCTGTTAGCAGTTGTTTTCGCCATGGAAAAGTTCAGATCACACTTGTTGGGATCCAAATTCATCATTTATTCAAATCATTATACCATCAAGTACTTGCAAACCAAGAAGGATGGCAACCTAGACTGATTAGATAGATCCTTCTACTGCAGAATTTTGACCTTGAAATCTGAGATAAGCCTGGAATTAAAAATGTGGTCGTAGATCATCTTTCAAGACTACTAGAGACAAACACTCCTAAGCAGATCATGATACCCATTACAGAAACCTTCCCGAACATGGCAATTATGTTATCAACTCACTCCCCCGGTTCACCGGTATTGTGATTTACCTTGTTTTCAAGAGAAGTATGCAATATTTTCCTAAGCTAAAAGTTGACAAGTTCTTGTCAGATACTCATTTCTACTAGTGGGAGAATCCCTATATATTTTATGAGGGAGCATATTGCATCTGTAGAAGGTGTATTCCTCAGGAGGAATATCCCAGTGTCCTCAAGCATTGCTACAATTGAGAGTCAGGAGGACATAATTTTGGGAAAAGAATGGTAGCGGAAGTACTTCATGCAACCTCTGGTTGCTGACTATTTTTAAATATGTAGAAGAATACATGAAATGTTGTACTAACTACCAGAAGATGGGAGTAACTAAAGGATTGAGAGATATAATACCATTGAAATACATTCAGATATCAGACATTTTTAATGCATGTGGCATTTAGTTCATGGGTCTATTCCCTAACAACTAGGATTTTGAGTATATTATGCTTGTCGTTGATTATGTCAGTCATTGGAGGGAATCTCTCCCAACTTGAGCTGCCGATAGTCACACCATCTATCTATTTCTGAAAGAGAATATCATTGTGAGGTTCGAGATTCCAAACATTCTTATATCGGATGGTGGTAGACACTTTGTCAAAAGAGAAGCCAACAAGTTGGTCCAAGAATACTGTATTGAGAATAAGGTTACTTCTTCCTACCATCAACAATCCAATGGCATGGTCGAATGTTTAAACATGGAGATTAAGACTATTCTTCATAAGCTTGTATGACATGATAGGAAGAAATGGTCACAATTTCTCGACTCGGTTATTTGGGCTTATCGTACCATGTACAATTCACCTTTGGGAATGTCTCCCTACCCCTGAGTTTATGTCAAGCCATGCCATCTGTTGTGGAACTAATTCACAAATATTTAATGTTTGTAACTTAGATTCCAAGAAGGCAAGAAAGACCAAAAAGTTTTATCTGAACTGATTACTAGAATTTAAAGACTATGCATATGACAAAAACATGATGTATAAGGATAAATCAAGAAGTGGGACGATGAAGCATATCCGCAGGGAGACTTTCGATCCTCATTGGAAGGTTTGGTTGTTTGATGCAAAGTTAAAACTTTTCCTAAGAAAGTTGAAAAGAAAACGGATAGAGCCATTCGTAGTGAAACATGTTTGTGACAGTACAAGTATTATGATATTTGCTTTGTCACCAGGCACACAACCTTTTGTGATCAATGGACAGTTGCTGAAGCCATACTTAGAGCATGATACATTCATGTCTATTGTTGATTCAATACAGGTGGTATTTCAATATGAGCTTGCAACAACAACATCAGCAGAGTTAGACGAGGCTCCCAAAAACATCTTTGATCAATTATTATTTTCTTCTTTTCAAAATTCATTCTTTGATTTTTCGGATTATTTCATTCATCCCATTCATCATTTCTATACTTAGGATATGCTTTATCCTAAGTATAGGGGGGATGAGTGTATATGGGTGCTCATTCTTTGATCCCTCGCATATCTCCTCAGATATTTATATTCTATCTATACTTAGGAATATTTTACCCTTTGTATAAGAGGAGACATGCTGAACTGATAATTAGTTCATTCCCACCATCGACCTTCTCTTCTTTATCTACAATTTGCTATAATTAGGATTAATTGATCCTAATTATATGGGGGCGGTTGAATTCTCATTTTTTTATTTTGTTATTGACTTTACTGTACTTAGCACAATTTATGTCTTCCTTTTTCGTTCTGACCTATGAGAAGATAACTCAAGATAATTATAGGGGGGTCATATATATGTTGAACATACTTTAGCCATAATCGTACTTTTGTATTTCCAATAATAAGACTCTAGTATGATTTTCACACACATCAAATTCTTTTTGATTGTGATTAAAAAAATCGATTAAAAGTGTTCTGTAAAATGTTTAAAAAATGATTATAGAATGTTTTGAAAAATCTTTTGAACCGTTTGGAAAATATTCTGTAAAGTGTTCTCAAAACTTTGTAAAAATGTTTTATTTGTAAAAATTCTTTTAATTGTCTAAATAAAATGTCTTGAAAATCTTTGTAAATGATTTGGAAAATGGCTGCAAAAATTTTTTAAAAAATCTACACACATCGTTTGAAAAATCTTTGCAAAATGGTTTTCAAAATTTTGTAAATGATTGTAAAAATGTTTGCCAAATTATTTGAAAAAATAGGTTTTCAAAATATTTGTGAAAATTATTTCAAATGTTTTGAGAACCTTTTCTAAATAACAACTCAAATAAAAGTCCTTATAGAATTTCTATAAACCATTATATAAAACTCATAAATAATCATTAACATTCAACTTGTAAATTCAAAGTGTAAAAAAAACCATAACTCTTGTAAATATAGAAGCACTCTTGTGTAAATATCTATACATATTTCTTTCACAAACTTTTATAAAAAATCTGTAAAAATTTAGAAATTTCCAAACCATAAAAATTTGCAAAATGATTTCCAAATTGTATAAAAATTTACATTTTTTAAAATCCATAAAAGTTCAAAATCAGAAATATGCTTCACAAAAATATTTTTCTTCCATTTTACATAATGTTTGCATTTATAAAAAGACAAAGATAGTTGAACAAGTCTAAAATAAAGTCTAAAGATTGGAGTTTTGGTATAGAACTTAAGATGCTTAATTTCATAGGAAACCATTAAGGAATGAAATTAGGGATACTTCTATGAGACGATGTTCATGAGTCAATTCAAGGTGCCTAACTAGAACCCACCACATCATCCATACAACTCTTGAGACCATGGCTTGCCTAGAAACCATTCACATAACAATTATCTCAACCCAGATGGGTTGTTGAAAATTTTTGGAGTCTATGTCAGGATGATGATATGCCGCTTTATCAAGGGTGGCTCAGGATCCATTCATGGGGACTACCGAAATCGGTACTCTAACTAACTTCTTCTAGTAGCCAATACATCTAATGACTGAAGACTAGTTCGAGGCAATACTTTGGATGAGGAACGGTCTACTTGTGCAACTTTTTCCAAGACCAAAAAACATGGGAAGGCCAAAAGATTATATATCCATCGGGGCACAAACAAAAATGCAGAGCAATGCAAAGAAAAGAAAAATACAAAAAACAAGCATAAACCAAAAATTCACAAAAATATTAAGCTTTCAAAAAAAAGCTGCTTCTTAGTGAAGATCAATTACGCTTATCGATCTTCACAATTGAATGATGACTACTCTGGTCCATTCCCACTTCTTTTCCTATTCTTCTACCTTCTCCCCCTTTTGGTTGTGAAAACTGTCAACACCTAACCTTAGAAGAAAATATCTATCTCCATGAGGACGTATTACTAGAGGAACATACTCATTGATAGTTCAAGGGTTTGTTTGGTAAGTTCTAAAAAATTAACACACGTGGTTCTATCATTTCAAGGTTGGGAGAGTATGTTATTGAGAGAATGGTTTTGACCAGACTGTGAATGAAACTGAATAATAGAATATGGAACTTAAGGGCTGTTTTTTTACACTTCCTAGCCTTAATACAGTTCCGAACAAACCATGAATGGTCTTGAGTAAGCTCATAATTTTAATTTTATTAAGATCAGTTTAAAAGTTGGAAATTATTCCAAGTTCTTTCTTTTCTTTTCTTTATTTCCTTTTTCTGCACTTATTAGCATAAGGCATCGTTCATGTAGGGGGTTACCCTACAAAACCCATACTTCCTCTCTCATATGGGGCCCACTCTCCTCTCTCTTTTAATATACTAAATAAATCATTTCTCTTTCATCCATTACATCAAAAAATATTATATTATACTATCATATCATCTAAAAGATATAAACTACTCAACTTCTACTCACTTTTCCAAACTCCATTACAATCACATCACAAAAACTACTCACCTTTTCAAACAACAATACAATCACATTATAACAAAGCTACTCAACCCAAAACCCTTTATCCAAACACCAAAACACAAAAGTAGGTTACCCTACCCCATTTTTCCTCAGGATAACCCGACAACCAAATGCATCTTAAGTGTTTGCTATAGATTGGCAAAGGAAAATATTGTGGGGGTCATAAATCTCTATTTCACCACCTTTATTCTTCATTTTGGCCTTAAATCCCTAGCTAAATACATATATAAAACAACGCTAAATAAAATCATATAAAATAATGTATAAAATACTATATGTAATACCAAAATAAAAGAATAAAAGAAAGAAAATAAGTGGAATGAAGTGTCAAAGACACTGAGGACCCTAGGCCCAAGACACAGTCATTGTTATGACTTTGTCGACAAGGAATAAAGTAGGGGGAGATAGGGTTGAGAAATTGAAAAGAAAATAGCTAAAAACCCTAATTTCTAATTCATCAATAACAAGTTCTTTGGACCTATTTTATTTTTTTTTATTTATACCCAAATCGATGAGCCCTCAAGATGAACATTGTATATAAAAATACAAAGAATATTACAACATTTATTTCACTCAAAATAATACACAGTGTGCCCGGGATGCATAATAACATGCAACAAAGAAAACTTTAAAGTCTTGTATCTTCTCCATACGGATCCAAAATTCTCCAAACTCCCTTTGTTGGTAAAATTAAATTATCTATTAATGAAGTTTATTTCATTTAATTTGAAGATAAGATGCAAAGTCGGCTTTTGGGCCCTCATTGTGTAGGATGTCTATATAATATTCAATTTATTTATCCTCTTTAATTTTATGTCTCTTATATTTTTATAAATCTGTAAATAGTATTAAAAACATATGTACACAATATAAATAAAATAAATAATTAAAAATACATTTAAATAAATAGTGTGGTTCAACATATATATTTGATACTACTTTTATATACTTAATATGAATATTACTAATTTTTAAGACCTAAATATATTTTAAATCCATTAAGTATTTACTGAATTTATATATAAACTTAGTATTATAAATACTATATATTGTTTACATTATACATATTATATTATATATACTTACTATATCTTTAAAAAACAAAATGAACATAAAAAGAATAAAATATAAAAAATATAAAATATAAAATAAACAAAACATAAAAAAATAGAAAACATTAAAAATAATAAAGGGAAGTTATATCTACATATATATATTAATTAGAAATAATTAACAATTGTTACACCCGTCTGTTCCCTGAGGTTGACGCCCAGACCAGTTGCACACTATACACATTTTCTTCAGGTTATAATAAATTTTAGCTCGCTTCACTTTGCATTGACATATCATTCATCTTGTGGGTAAATTATTGTTTGAATTTGGGTTTCACGAGTGGTCACCTCAACGACGTTGCTCTCACCTTGTACGAATATTAGACCCTCACAGAAATCCTTGTTTAATAGTGAGCAGAACTAGAGGGCAAGGTGGGGAGGGTGAGGAAGGGCGAGGGTGTAGGTCGGGGAGGAGGAGGGTGAGAGGGAGGACATGGACCTTGAGGAGGAGGGCAAGAGCGGAGGTTGGGGAGGTGGAGGGCATGACGAAGATCAAGGAGGAGGGAAAAGGGCATGAGAGGAGGATGGTGAGAGCAGTGGTCTGAAAGGCTGATGATTTTGCATTTCATCATCTTTATTCATTTATTTTAGCTTAGAATCCCTTGTAAAGTACATGTAAATGTTAATAAATTCATTTTTTACTAACCCTAATTATTTTGTAAATATTGTATACCTATCACTATTTTAAGCTAAAATAAATAAAAAAACGGTATATAAGTAATGGATACATGCTGATTCAGATCCTGAGAGATGGTCCAGACTTGACCTGATCGACAAGGAATGAAGTAGGGAGAGATAAGGCCCAAAATATCAAAAATTCTAAAAAATCATTATCATCTGTATGTATTCATCATCTGTGCACTAATGTCTATAATAGACATTCTTTGCGTTATTTTATTCATCACCAAATTCTTTTTAAATAAAATTTATTTCATCTTGAAAAATATGAATAAAATTCTTTTGTAAATAATAAAAATCATTGCAATAAAAAACAATGTATATTTTGTAAATAACAACACTCTCAAGAAGCCACAAAACTCAACTTGCAAGATCAATATCTGAGCCAACAAAAACTACAAATTCAGTAAACTCACTTTCATTGAAATCCAAATTAAATTATCTTTCAAGTGGAGGTGATTTCATAAAAATCATAGTCAAGGAGTGAAATGTGGTTAATTGGGGTACTATTGTATCTTCTACCTATGTATACTATATATATTATTTAATAACTTATTTTCTCATACATATTTCTAAATATGATATTTTTAATTAACTGTAGATATTGTATTCGACTCATATAAAAACAAATCAAAAATACAAGAAAAATCAACAAAAAATAAAATCATGTATATATTGTATAACTACCACTATATTTATACTGTACATATACCTATTTATTTAATCTAATAATTAATTCCAAAAAATGAAATAAAATATTGTAAGTAAATAAAATAATAAATTATGTATTTTTGATAACTAATTACTTAAAAATCAAAACCTCGTATATGTAGGTATATGTACCTACAACTAACACCTTAGATTCATTTTAACCCTTGTATATATTGTTTAATTAATTAAAAATTTTAAAAAAAGTTAATTGGATTACTAACATTTTTCCTTTTTTATATTTTTATTTTAAACTCATTTTAATTTTTTTCTATTTATTTCTTATAATTTATCCTAATTTATCATCTATCCTATTTTGCCTTCTTCCTACATGCCTTCTGATTGGTCGACCAGGGTTTGTTGACTCGGGTCAACTGCTCATTTAGCGGCATCCGCCTACTCTGTTCTTGTGCCACCCATCCTTCACCCATTTTCCCACGCTCTTCACTCGCTAATTCTCCCTGCTTCGCTATTCATGATTCTTGCTCATTCACTCCTCTCCCTCACCGGCTCTGTAGATCCACCATATGTGCCTTATGAATCCCCGTTCAACACTCTTTATTCTTTTATTTTAGTCAAATATCTTAGCAAAACACCATGTACATAGTTGTAAAATAATAAGTTATAAATAGGCATGCATTTGTAAATATCAATAATTAGCATGTATTTGTCAAAAAAATAAAAGAATAAATAATAAAAGAAGACAAGAGAAATATTTATAATAAATATTAAGTGACCTAATCCTAAGAGAGGGCCCAACATTGGACTGATCGCCAAATAAATTAAGTAGAGAGAGATAGGGCCACTCAACCTTGTACACTTCCCCTTATATATATATATATAGAGAGAGAGAGAGAGAGAGAGAGAGAGAGAAAGAGAGAGATTTTATTTTCACAAAAATCAAAATAAAAAAGTGTTTATATTACCTTGTATATATTCCTAAAAATAAAATAAAAATTGGAAAAATATAAATAAAATAAAATAATTTCCCTCTGCAACCTTGTCTATAATACATGTATATATGTATTATATCCATATATATTTCACAATTGTAAATAACTCATAAAAATAAAATAAAAATTATTTTATGCTCCAAATTTTATGGTATAAATAAATAAAATACAAAATTTGGGTATTTGTACAAAAATAAATAAAATAAAATTAAATAAATATTTTATACATGTACATAATGTAATATAATGTATATACCATAATTTATTTTTTCATAAAAATAAATAAAAATCACTAAAAATAGTTTAAAAAATAATTAACATTTTTATTTTAAAAATATTTTAAAATAAAATAATTTTCTATTTTTTAAGTATTTTACAAATAATTTTGACCTAGCTAATATCCGATTGGTCTAGGGGGACCATTCACCTTGGTTAACTGCCCCCCTAGACCACCTCCTTCGCGGATCCGGTTTTTCGCCCGAACTTCTCCGAATTTTCATGAGCCGATCCGATCGCCATTCCATTCCATTTCACTCTAATTATCTAGGGCTTCTCTGTGATTCACGCCCGATAGGGATCCGCTACTCGGATTGAGCGCCCATGCTCCAAACTTTTCAGACCCCTCTGGGAATAAAGTCACCTGGAGCCGCAACATTTTCCGCATCTTTGGCCATTGCCCTCGTTTCCTGGGAGCTCCATCTTCTTCCTTGAGTGACAACAAGAGAGGGAGAGTGTTGCAGTGAGGTTTTGAGGTATCTAGCCCTAGGTCCTACGAGCTTCATCATCGTGCTCCGCCGCGCGGTGGGCTCCAGCCTCTCGACGCATCAATCCATCGAGGCAAAGATCCCCGAAGGTCCGCGACCTTCAACCCAGACGACCTCCTTCACCAGTTACCCTCGATAGCTTTTTGTTTGCTTTAGATTCAAACTTTTTGATTTCTGGTCAACTAGCATTCATTGGATCATCCTTCGAGATCGGACCATCCATTTGACCTACCAACAATCGTACCACCTTCATCAATCCTCTCCCCATCTTCTTCACCCATCCATTCACCCTGATTCGCCCAGGAACATGAATCCATCTCTCCTTTGTTGCCGCCTTGCCGGATAGCTCCACCCCACCTCATCTTTCACCCATTTCACGTACTAATGGGTCGAGGCACTTTGCCCTCAACCCAGTGATTTGTCTGTGCAGGTGTGGAGGCCAGAGATCCTCATCTGGAGGTTAGGATTTCAGAACACAACAGCTCCAGGTACCTCGCGTCGCCAAGGCATTCCAGATGTCTCCAGCCTCAATGGAGCATATCAGCAGCTGCAGATCATAATCATCTTCCTTTACCCCATCCTAGTAGCCTCGGAGGACACCTCAGCCCCATGTAGCAGCCGGTCGAAGCTCGCCGGAGGCGAGTTCTTCGCCGTTCTTCCAGGAGGTGTCTCCGTCGTTGGGGAGCTCTCGACCATCCGATCCATCTGAGGATCAGATCTTGCACGTCCAACGTCGAACCGGTATCCGAGACTCTCCATCGTCCGATCCTAAGTGAGTCCTTGTTCAACCGTTGGATCTGTAATAAGAAGGGTAATTTACACTTAGGCCCTCTTTTTTTTTTGTATTTATTTTGTAGTCCTGTAAATAGTTTAGGTAGTTGTTTTTATTTTGGATAATTTGCACTTAGGATCGGATGCTTTCAGAATTTGCACTTTAGTCCCTCTGTTTGAGCTTCACGTGTTCTGTCACTTTTTATCTGGGTGATTTGCATGTTTCAACCCGAACTTCATGTTTGTTACTGATTGAATTTTTATAAATAGGAATTGCACTTATATCCCTGCCTGTCTGTTTCACGTGCCACCCCACGTGCGGATCTGGGCTTATTGCATATTCAGCTCTATACTCATTCCATGTATTATTGTTTGGCTGGATACTTTTCCATCATTGCATATTGGTCCTTGTGTGTTGTGTCTCTTTGATTGGTTTTAAAAAATAGCAAATCTCATCCAAATTTCATGAAACTTGGACACATGGCTCCTGCCATGGCGTAACAATTTCTCTGAATTTTGTGCTCATTTTGTTTGCATTTAGTATTTTTAAAAATTCAAAAACCTTAAAAATTGCTTCTGTCAAGTTTTAAAAATCAACAAAAATATTAAAACCCTTTTAAAATTCTAAAAAAAATTGATGTTTATTTATTTTGAGTTGCTTTTGCTTGTGTCAATTTTTGTTGCATTTAGATTTATAAAACCATAAAAATTAAACATTGATAAACTTAGAAAAATCATTAAAAATTCCTAAAAATTCAAAAAAATGCATTTCCAGTTTCTATAGTTAGAGTTTTACTTTTAGTTTATAATAAAATTATTGCTCGAATTTTATAGGCACTTTCGGTATTTTTAAAGTGCCTTTAGATTCTGGTTGCACACTCTTTTGTAATTTTGACCTTGTTTCATTTTGTAAAATTAACTAAAAATCAGAAAAATCCAAGAAAAATACCAAAAAATCTGAATATTCCCAAAATCCAAAAATATTTTTATTTGAATTTTCTGAGTATTTTTGATGTGCTAAATAATTGTTTGATTGTGATTTCGTAAGTGTTTTTATTCTTTTTCCTAATATTTAAAATTACAAAAAAATTAAAAAATATAAAATCCACCAAAAATAGTAGTTTTTAGATCTCCGACTACCTTGTAGGTGTACCATACCGTGCTCCTTGAGTTCAACCCTGGTAGCTATATCCGGTAAAATAAATAGCTAGACCACTATTTTGTGCTTGCTTGCTTGATTTTTATATCGGTGGTCTTCCTTTTTTTTTGATCTATTCCGATCCGAATGGTTGAGGTCACAATGACCATTGACATATTTTATCCTTAGTTGCTCGGGTTCTTAGGTCATCAGAATGGCACGGTCGCCGGGGAGCATGACTTAGTAGTCGGTTTTCCCTTCTTTATCGGCTTTTTTGCTCGCATTATTCATCAACATTTATTTCCATTCCATTTCATTATATGTTATAATAACTGTGGATTGACACGTTTCTGTTTCTGACTTTCTTGCGAGGGCCTGACGATCGAGGGCGGTTTTCTTCAGACAGCCGAGGCACCTGCGGGATTCGGAGGTGGCTCGTTTCTGCATCGAGTCGCAGAAGGATGTAGGAGAGCCGAAGCTGGAGTGTGGGGAGCTGTAGTGTAGCATTATCTTAGCTTTTATTTTTGTACATTATTGTTGTAATAATACAGGACAGACTCTCAGACTTGGTAGTTATCTCGGGGTCTGTTTCGTCGAGCACCTGTGTGCATGAGGGACCTCACCGTAAATTTCTTGCCGGTTTTGTTTTGATTGCTTTATTTACTGTTTATTTGGTTTTCGAGGATTTAGCCCTTAGACTTAGGATTTTCTGTGACCGTGACTTAATTAATTAAGTCCAAACCATAATTATCTGTCTGCTCTTATAGATCAATAATTAGACTTATTTAATTAATTCACAAATAAAAAGTCATATTAATTAGGCTCGAAGCGCATGCAAGATCCGTTGTAGCGGACACCGAGTGGTTCGCAAGATAGGACTCAAGACTAAGTTTGATTATTTGACTACTGTGCTTATCGTGTAGAACTTGCTTTGTCTGAGGCTGTTTTCCTCGTGCATCATATATGTAGTTAACTTTCAATCTTTATTTTATACGCGGATCACCCTGCATGTAGAGAGATGGTGTCAAGTACACATTTCTTACTCTACATGCATCATCATGTTTGATCGCGCATCAGCTTTTTCATCTTCTACCCCAGTTTTTGGACTTAAAATAACCAGGAGAACTGAAAAATTTGTTAGGAATGGTTTGCTTGAAAAATACCTTAAAAACTATAAAATTGGTTTGGATGAGCGAGAGAGTGACCCGCACACTAGGCTAGAGCCATATCCGATTTCTTGACAAACTACTGGCCTTTTGTACAGGATAGTCTGTTGGGAGTATTGGATTCCTATCAGTTCGCTTAATCACTCTGAAAGATTGTCTGATCACCTAATAAAATTAACAAGATAACCGACCGAGCCTTTACGGTCTTCAACTCAGCGTCGAGTAGGTGAATCGGGGGTTTGCTTTCTCATCTAGTGTGTTTCCAGATCTCATCTGCATTCACTTACCACATCAAGATGATGGACAGGAGGTTTCTTAGGCAACCTCTGGATGCATCGCTTTATAGCACTCCAGCCCGCTCATCTAGGTTGGTTCGTGATAGCCGAGACCCTCTCTCCGAACCCAAGTTTGATTTTGCCCTGTTCCCCCTCGACCACCCTTCTACTAGTCCTGAGGTGCCCGAGCAGAGATCGCTGTAGACATCAGATGATTTATCGACACCTGAGTTTGAGTCTTTTGCCTTTGTAGAGACCATGGCCAACAGCGAGGAACGCACTGATGGACCCCGTGTGATAGAGACATACGTATTGGATCAGGATGCCATCAACAACACACTGTTAGCCTCTATGGAGACCATGCAGCATTAGATCAGAGACCAGGGGGCTTTCATGGTGGATATGTACCATGAGATGAAGTAGTTGAGAGCTGACAAAGATCAGCACAGAGACGCAGGAGGAGGAGGAGGAGATATTTCGGATGATAGAGAGCTTGAGGAGCCAGTACAGCCAGTACCACCAGCACGATGGATGAGGAAGTTGCACAACCCCGGTTCGACTCTCACCCATAGATGGATAGTGTTACCAGCTATTGTGGGGGACTTCAAGTTCCCACCTCAGACGATTCAGCTTCTTCCCCGCTTCCATGGGCTTGCCACTAAGGAGCTACAACTCCATCTCCAGGAGTTCGAGATGATCTGCAGTACTGTCCACGATCGCCACGTGGACGAGGACACTGTTCGGATGATGGCCTTTCCTTTCTCCCTCGTAGATTGAGCAACCAACTGGCTAAAGAACCTATGGAGATTTGTTACTACACGGGAACAACTCTGAACTGAGTACTTGAACAAGTACTCCCACTCGGTCAGACCAATGCAGCCAGGGCCCTGATCAGCAACTTTTCCATGCTCCCCAGTGAGCAGTTTCACGAGGCATGGGATCGGTTCAGGGAACTCATAGACCGATGTCCACACCAAGATATATCCAAGACCAACCTTGTCCAGAGTTTCTTCTGCTGGCTTACACCGGAGTTGCAGGAGCTAGTGAATGCTTCCTAGGGGGTTTCCTACTTCTCCAAGGATGAGGATCATGTCTGGGCCATCTTTGAGGAGATGGCCAAGAACTATACTGTGATGTCCCAGACCAGATTGTACACTCAGGGGAAGCCTCACCCACCAGTCGTGTCCTATCAGAATATAACACGAGTTGAGGCCGGTCCTTCTACATCTGCAGCATCCACAGTACACGCAGAGTCTACAGCGGCTGATATGGGGATTATCAGCAAGAAGTTGGAGTGAATTGAGCAGATAGAGAAGAAGCAGTGCCAGGGCATGTCACAGTTTGATCAGATGGTACAGACAATGAGTGACCTGAAGACCCAGATCATGTGTCTCCAGGAGGCATAAATGACTTCTCAGCCTCGTCTCAGGTCACGGGAAGATCCGAGCATCAACGACAGTTCATCCCAATACTCCAGCCAGGCCAGACAGGTTCACCACGTTCAGGTAGAGTTGTACCAGTAGCCGCAACAATACTACCAGTCACCACCATCTCAGGAGACTTAGATGGTGGTCTACCACCCATATTAGCCCCTGGCAGTCCTTCCACAACCCACTTACAAGCAGGACCATGGATGGATGTCAACAGCATCTGGTATGACCGACCTCAACCTGGGATCCGATGAGAACATCCCGGATTCCATTGGTCGATCAGAGGTACTAACTCCCAGCAACCTCCTCCAGTTCAGGGTGGCCAATACGGCTAGCAGCAAGAGCAACCCCAGTTCCCACAGCAGCATCAGGCACATCCACAGCAGCAGTACCAGCAGCATGGTCCTCATCCCTATCAGCAGGGATAGTCTTGGAGGAAGCAGCAGCAGCCTCTGCAGTATCACTCCCAGTACCCCTCTCACTCCCATCAGCAATAGCATCCTCAATTTCAGAGAGGCCCTCCGTCAGGTTCCCATGGGCCCACCTATAAGAACCCCGCTTTAGACGATCTAGCCTACCTCATGTCCGAGTAGCAGGCCACCTTCCGACGGGAGATGGACGAGTTTAGATAGGAGATGAGAGAGATTGTGAGAGGGAAGGCCACCATTCCTACACAGATTGAGCCGAACCCGAACAACCTGAAGAGGAAGTCTAAGCAGGTAGAGTTTACAGAGGTACCACTCCTAGTGATTCACTTGGTGATATTTCTGCATTTCATTTCGATGCTGACTTTGTTACACTTAGGAGCGGTAGGATGCCAGTCGGCGGTGCCTTATATGAGCGACGACCCCTCGCAGATTCAGCAGTACACATGAGGAGGAGAGCAGTATTGATACCACTCGTGATGATGATGATGACGGTGGTACTGATGCCACCAAGGATATTGATCTAGCCAACGGTACTGAGGTCATCGTTTCTCCAGATTCAGGAGGAGGTAGTGTTGATGCCACCGGATTTGATGCTGGCCGGAGCGCAGTACTGATGCCGCGAGTCCAGATGGTGTAGGTGGTACCAAGGCCACCATTTCTATTTCTGTTGCATTTCCGTCCATTTTTGTATCTAAGGACAATTCTAGAAATAAAGGAAAGGGTTATTCAGTTGTGAGTCCATCTATTTTGCTTGGAGGTATGTGTATGGATTCTATCTTGTCACATCAACAGCAACCCGATCCTAGGGCCCAACCATCCCCTTTCCCCAAGGACTCTGCTTGGCTAAGGGGACCAAAAAAGAAAATCCAAAAAATGCCATCAGCTAGAGTTCAACGAGCATATGATAGACATATTCCAGATACAACTGACTCTACATGAGGCCTTGGAGCACATCCCCCTCTTCTAGAGGAACCTTAGAGAGAGGACCACCATACGTAGGAAGAGGAGGAACCACCAGTCAGAGATCCATGTGCTCACTCGTGCCACCTACTTCGCCATCCAGAATCGTCAGCCAACCAAGAGGCCAAATGCAGGAGCTCCCTATATCAGATGTCATATACATGAGAAGAGGTTCGATCAGACTCTATTAGACAATGGTTCTTCGATTAACCTACTTCCGACAGCCTTACTCGACCGCTTCGAGTTTGTCCCTCTTAGACAGGGCAGGACGGTCCTTTAGTTTGTTGATTAATCTTTCAAGAGACCGATGGGGTTACTGAAGCACGTGGTCATCACAATTCAGGGCCTGCAATTCCCCGTGGAGTTCGTAGTGTTGGACATGGAGATCCCTAAGTCTATGACTGATACTTCCATCATTCTAGGATGCCCGTTCTTGGCCACAGCCAAGGCAGTGTCCGACTATGATAGCGGGAAGGTATACTTTCACGCTGAGGGCAAGAGTATACAAATAGAGACGATCGATGAGACTAGAGCGAGATATTCAGCTTGTTCAGAGCCGCTTACAGATTTAGAGAAGATGATAGAGGCAGAGCAAGACGTCCACTGGGAGTGTGATTTTGTGATCACGGACGATGAGGCAGTATGGGCAGACCCCGTTGCAGAGCCATCCTCTCAGATTCAGACCCCGCTGATGCACAGATTCCAGTAGAGGAGAGCTTGGAGAGCATGTTCCTGGTAGAGGACACCTTTGAGGCAGCAGACCATGTTCCCGATAGTGAGGCAATAGATTTGTTTGACTCAGATTCAGATCCCTCGGAGTCAGAAATTGATTGGGCAGAGTTCGGTGATATTATTCCGTGTATGATTTTCCTAGAGCCAGTAACTAGGGTGGAGACCGAGTCGCTTCAGAGTACAGAGACATTAGCAGAGCAGTCTTCACCAGATCTTCTGGTTCAGCGAGCGTTCTCCCACACTGATTTGGTTGCATTCGCTCAGACATTTCAGAGACCAGATCCTCCATCTCCCAATTTTTTAGAGCGGAATACCTTACCGCAGTCGCTGAAGTATAGGCTCCTTGTGGGTGAGCATGAGACACACCCAGTCATTATCTCAGCAGATATGACTGGAAAGAAAGAATATCGTTTGATGGAGGTTCTTGAAAAGAATCGCAAGGCGATAGGATGAAGCATAGAAGATCGCTAGGGGATAAGTCCGACCATGTGCTCCCACCATATCTATCTCGAGGAGGACGTGAATTCCAGCGGCGACTGAACCCGAATCTTCGAGAGGTTGTCATGAAGGAAATCTCGAAATGGTGGAGCGCCGATTTTATCTACCCTATATCCAACTCCAAGTGGGTTAGTCCACTACCTGTGGTGCCCAAGAAGACAGGCATCACTACAGTTGTGAGTGAGTTTGGAGAGGAGATCACTACCCAGGTACCCACTTCTTGGAGGGTCTGTGTGGACTACAGATGATTGAATCAGGCCACAAAGAAGGATCATTTACCACTGCCTTTTATTGATTAGATTATAGAGAGGCTAACAGGGAAGAGTCGTTACTTCTTTCTTGACGTGTACTCCAGATACATTCAGGTGACTATTACGCCAAAGGACTAGGACAAGACCACATTCACTAGTCCCTTTGTGACATGCTTTCAGACGCATGCCCTTTGGTCTATGCAACGCTCCGGCGACATTCTAGAGGTGCATGTTGTCCATCTTTTCGGACATGTTGGGTGAGTGCTTGGAGATCTTCATGGATGACTTTTCGATCTATGGCGATGGGTTCGATGCTTGTCTTGAGTGCCTAGACCGCATCCTACAGTGATGCTTCGAGGTCAACCTTGTATTATCTTGGGAGAAGAATCACTTCAAGGTGACTCAAGGGACGGTGCTTGGCCACATCATCTCCAACAGGGGCATGGAGGTTGATCAGGCCAAGGTGGATATCATTAGAAAACTAAATACATTGTCCAACTTGCGATAGTTACAGTCTTTCCTAGGGCACGTCGGTTTCTACCGACAATTCATTCATGATTTCAACATGATTGCCCAGCCGTTGTCTGATTTTCTAACCAAAGGCACTGAGTTCATAGTCGATGATAAGTGTCTTGCATCATTTGAGACTCTCAAGACAACGTGATATGATGCTGATGCAGCCCATTCACTTCTGTGAGGTTTTTGACGCATGGGGCATCGATTTCATGGGTCCATTCCTTAAGAGTCAGGGATTCAAGTACATTCTGCTGGTCGTTGATTATGTGAGTTGTTGGGTTGAGGTCATCCCTACCTGAACCGCAAATGATAGGACTGTATGCAGATTTTTGAGGGAGAACATCATTTCACGATTCGGAGTACCTCAAGTTTTGATATCTGACGGGGGGTATCATTTCGTCAACGACAAGGTAAAGGCCCTTGGTAGAGAGTTCAGCATAGACCATCGAGTAGCCACTCCATACCATCCTCATACCAATGGTCTTACTGAAGTGTCGAATAGGGAGATCAAGACTATATTGTAGAAGGTCGTCCGCCCTGACTGAAAGGATTGGTCATAGCTTTTGGACTCGGTATTGAAGGCATATAGGACGTCCTTCAAGACTCCTTTGGGTACATCTCCCTTTCACCTCGTTTATGGCAAGCCCTGCCATTTACCTATTGAGCTTAGACATAAGTCACTTTGGACGGTTACAGAGATACTTATGGATCCAGTGAGTGTAGGAGACCAGAGGACGGAAGAATTGGTAGCCATGGAGGAGCTTAGAGATGAAGCCTTTTCAAGCAGCCTACATTATAAGGATAGAGGGAAGGAGTGGCATGATTCTCATATTAGCCACAAGCAGTTTGAGCCAGATCAGAGAGTATGGTTGTTTGATGCTAGGCTTAGATTATTTCTAGGGAAGTTACAGAGCAAGTGGAAGGGACCATGTCCGGTCTGAAAGGTACATGACAATGGGAGTATCGACATATATGAGATGTCATCTGAGTCTACCTTTCGTGTTAACGTGCAACGGCTCAAACCATATCTAGATCATGATCCGTTGGTCATTGACGTTGGTCTTTGATTCACATCTAGTGCATCTCACGCCTGATTATCACTGTCTTCCACCTTGTATAGATCCAGTTGTCCATATCATTTCATTCTTTAGTCCAACACCCCATATTCATCCTATGATTATGTTATACATAGGATGTACTTTACCCTAAGTAAAGGGGGTGTAGGACTCTTGAGTATTCTTTTGATTCTTTCTACCTCTGTTTTTTGCCTATACTTTACCCTGTACATTCTTCCACTCGGATTTCCCTTCATGTAGAGCTTGCTATACTTAGGATTACTTGATCCTAAGTATAGGAGGAAACACCGAGTCCTCTTCATTCTATTCTTTGATTTGTCCATGTGGTATACTACTCCTTTTCACTTCCCTATACTAAGAAAGAGTTATGTCTTCTTTATCGCTCTTGATTCACTCTGAGGACATCTTTTGAGCTAAGTATAGGGGGTGTCATATATATTTCGTATATACTTTAGCCATAACTCGTACATTATGTGAGTGTGTTAATAAATAAAATGGCTAAAAATATTTTATCCAAAAACCATGAAAATTTAAAATTTTCCTTGCACATAAAAATTCTTTATTGCACAAGCATAGCTATCTATAAAAATTATTTTTGTACAAATGTTTGTAAAAATGATTTTGTGTAAAGAGTTTGTAAATATTTTGATATCAAAATAATGTATATAGTACAAAATTTTTTAAAATGTTTAAAAAACAAAAGTTTTCAAAAACCCTTGTGTAAATATCTGTAAATATTTTACAAAACTCCATGCATGCATTCATTCATTCAAACATTTTTCAAAAATTTTGCACATTTCCAAAAACTTTCATAAAAACATTGTTGTGTCTATTTGTACAGTTTTTCTGAATCATGATTAACATTTAAACTAGCTTGGAATTAAAGTGGAAAATAGAGCTTGGTTAAGACCTTAATCCACCTAATTCTAAGAGGAACCTTATAGGGCTGAGGGTTAAGAATTTTTCAGGTCCATTTGGGACTTAATTCTTTAAATTCACTAGGCTATGATCACATGTCATCTTGATGAGCCTAAGTAGAACACTTAACAACGCACACATGACTCTCAGAGACAATGGCTTTACTTGCACCAGCACATTACACATAGCTCTCCACGGATGAGGTGGTGAGGAGGCAGTTTCCTTTGGCTTGGGGTAGCATATGAGGGTAGTACTTCTAGGTAGAACCTCTCTTCTTCTTATAGTGAAGGAAGTGTGTCTCAACTTGGTCTGGTGGTGTTTAACTCTAAAGACAGGAGTTGTGGGTTGCAATAAAACTTCAAAAGAGGGATAGTCTACTGGCTCAAGAGCAAAAGCTCCTTATGTATATATGTTGCACCATGTAGATATGTTGTACATATGAACATCAAAAAAAAATGTACAAAGAAAGAAAAACTCCAAAAATGTGGTGGGTCTAATTGAAAATAAAATGCCCACTATAGTGTATATAGTCAAATAAAGTAAAGATTATGTGACACATGCTCATATCATGAAGCTTGCAGCGGGAGACCTAGCTATACTGGTTGGACTCCCAAGGATACATGGCTACACTGATCATGGTCCATTCTCTTCTTCCTCCTCTTCTAGAGCCAGTTGAACTTTAACTTAGAATGGAATACCCCGCTCCTCGAGGAAAGAACTGCCAGACTGAGGCATTAGAGTTACCATGTTTAGGGGGGTTGTCACTTTGTCATTTTTGAGGTGGGGAGCTACATATCACTTACACAGTACAAGGAAAGATTCATGGTCATTAGAGTTTGTGTATGTAGACTTGTTTTGATCTGGATTATTGAGGAATCTTGACCATAAATTGGTAGAACTTAGAGGCTGTTGAGTTTTAAGCTTAAGTCCAAATAAGGTTCCGACAAATTACTAATCCAAAGGCCTGATTGAGCTCCATACTTCAATTTAATGAAGGCAAGTTTAATAATCAACCTTGATTGCCTTCTTTTTGTTTCTCTTTTTCACTTCTTTTTGCAATAAGTGTTTGCTAAGGGACTAGCAAAAGTAAAGTATAGGGGGGTGACGAATCCCCATTCATCACTCTTTAGTCTTTTATTTTAGCTAAATATCTTGGCAAAACACCATGTACATAGTTGTAAATATAATAACTTACAAATAAGCATGCATTTGTAAATATCAATAATTAGCATGTATTTGTGCAAAAATAAAAGAAGAAAGAATAAAAGAAAAAAAAGGAAAATATTTAGAATAAATATTGAGTAACCTAATCCCATGAGAGGGCCAACATGGGCCTGGTCGCCAAATAAAATAAGTAGAGAGAGATAGGGCCACTCAACCTTGTACACTTCCCCTTCTATGTGTATATATAGCTATTTTATTTTCAAAAAAATCAAAATAAAAATGTGTTTATATTACCTTGTATATATTCCTAAAAATAAAATAAAAATTGTAAAAATCAAAATAAACTAAAATAATTTCCCTCTACAACCTTGTACATAATACATGTATATATGTATTATATCCATATTATTTAACACTTGTAAATAAATCATAAAAATAAAATAAAAATTATTTTATGCTCCAAATTTTATGTTATAAATAAATAAAATACAAAAATTAGGGTATTTGTACAGAAATAAACAAAATAAAAATTAAAATTAAAATAAATAAATATTTTATACATGTACATATTGTAATATAATGTATATACCTTAATTTATTTTTCATAAAAATAAACAAAAATCACTAAAAATAGCTTGAAAAATAATAAACATTTTTTATTTTGGAAATATTTTAAAATAAAATCGTTGTCTATTTTTTAAGTATTTTACAAAAAATTTTGACCTAGCTAATATCTGATTGGTCCAGGGGGAATGTTGAACTCGGTCAACTGCCCCCAAGACCACCTCCTTCCCGGATCCCGTTTTTCATCCGAACTTCTCCGAATTTTCATGAGTCGATCTGATCACCATTCCATTCCATTTCGCGCTCCAATTATCCAGGGTTGCTCCGTGATTCACGTCCGACGATACTATTAGGGATCCGCTACTCGGATTGTGTGTCCGTGCTCCAAACTTTTCAGACCCCGCTGAGTATAATGTCACCTGGAGCTGCAACTTTTCCCTCATCTTCAGCCATTGCCCTTGTTTCCCAGGAGCTACATCTTCTTCCTTGAGTGACAACAAGAGAGGGAGAGTGTTGCAGCGAGGTTTCAAGGTATCTAGCCCTAGGTCCGGCGAGCTTCATCGTCGTGCTTCGTCGTGAGGTGGGCTCCAGCCTCTGGACGTGACAATCCATCAAGGAAAAGACACCCGAAGGTTCACAAACTTCATCCCAGACGACCTCCTTCACCAGGTACCCTTGATAGCTTTTCATTTGCTTTAGATTCAAACTTTTCGATTTCCGGTCAACTAGCATTCATCAGATCATCCTTCATGATAGGATCATCCATTTGACCTACCGACAATCGTATCACCTTCATCAGTCCTCTCCCCATCTTCTTCGTCCATCCATTCACCCTGATTTGCCCAGGAACAGGAATCCAGCTCTCCTCCACCGCCGCCTCACCGGAGAGCTCCACCTCGACTCATCTTTCACCCTTTCGCGTACTAATGGGTCGAGACACTTTGCCCTCAACCCAGTGCTTTGTCTGTGCAGGTGTGGATGCCAGAGAACCTCATCAGGAAATTCGGATTTTTGAGCACAACCTCTCCAGGTCCCTCACGTCACTGGGGCATTCTAGAAGTCCCCGGCCTCATCGAAGCATATCAGCATCTGCGGATCGTCATCAGCTTCCTTTCCCCATCCTAGCATCTTCGGAGGACGCCTCAGCCGCACGTAGCAGCCTGTCGAAGCTCGTCGAAGGCGAGTTCTTCGTCGTTCTTCCAGGAGGTGTCTCCGCCATTGGATCGAGTCTCCCGTCAGTTCTGATCGTGACCGTTCATCTCTGAGGAGCTCTCGACCATCCGATCCATCTGAGGATCAGATTTGCACGTCCATCGCTAAACTTAAGTGAGGCAATGTTCAACCGTTGGATCTGTAATAAGAAGGTAATTTACACTTAGGCCCTCTTTACTTTTTGCATTTATTTTGTAGTCCTGTAAATAGTTTCTGTAGTTGTTTTTATTTTGGACAATTTGCACTTAGGACCTAATGCTTTCAGAATTTGCACTTTAGTTCCTCTATTTGAGGTTCACATGGCCTATCACGTGCTATCTAGGTGATTTGCATATTTCAACGTGAACTTCATGTTTGTTACTAATTGAATTTTTATAAATAAGAATTTCACTTATATCCTTGCTTGTATGTCTCACGTGTCGCCCCACATGCGGATCCGGGCTTTTTGAATATTCAACCCTATACTCTTTCCACGTGTTATTGTATGGCTGGATACTTTTCTATAATTGCATATTTGTCCTTGTTTGCTGTGTCTCTTTGATTGGTTTTCATAAATAGCAAATCTCGTCCAAATTTCATGAAATTTGGATACATGGCTCCTGCCATGGTGTAAAAATTTCTGTGATTTTTTTGTCTATTTTGTTTGCATTTATTGTTTTTCAAAATTCAAGAACCTAAACAAGTGCTTCTGTCCAGTTTTAAAAATCAATTGAAAATATTAAAAACCCTTTAAAAATTCTAAAAAAACTTTCTGTATGTTTATATTGAGTTGCTTTTGCTTATATCCAATTTTTGTTGCATTTGGATTTACAAAAACCATAAAAATTGAAAAACATTGAAAAACTTATGAAAATCATTAAAAGTTCCTAAAAATTCAAAAAATGCATTTCCAGTGTCTGTAGTTAGAGTTTTATTTTAGGTATATAATACAATTGTTGATCGAATTTTGTTGGCACTTTTGGTATTTTTAAAGTGCCTTTAGATTCTGGCTGCACACTGTTGTGTATTTTCAGCATTTTTTCATTTTTATAAAATTAACTAAAAAATAGAAAAATCCTAGAAAAATATCAAAAACAACTGAATATTCCTAAAATCGAAAATATTTTTATTTGAATATTCTGAGTATTTTTGATGTGTTAAATAATTGTTTTATTGTGATTTTGTGAGTGTTTTTATCCTTTTTCCTAATATTAAAAATTACAAAAAAATTGAAAAATATAAAATCCACCAAAAATAGTTGTTTTTGGTTGTCTGACTACTTCGTATGTGTACCATACCATGCTCCTTGAGTTCGACCCTAGTAGCTATACCAGGTAAAATAAATAGCTAGACCGTTATTTTGTGCTTGCTTGCTTGATTTTTATATTGGTGGTCTTCCTTTTTTTTTGATCGATTCCGATCTGACTGGTTGAGGTCGCAACGACCAATGACATATTTTACCCTTAGTCGCTCGGGTTCTCGGGTCATCAACACCTTGATTTTCTCCAATTTCAAATTCAAACATTCGTCGGAGTCGCTTCTATTTATACACACCTTCCACCTCCACTGTGAGTTTGATATGATTTTCCTTAGTATCTTCCCCGAGCTTGAGTTTTAGAATGTTATCCAATGACATGGGATGATCTTCTTCGAGCGGGAGTGTGAGAATTTGAGTAGAAGATCATGATCCAACACGTGGTCGGTGTCCTCCGCTGCATTCTAACTCTTCGCTTTCCATAGTGGATCGAGGTTGATCTTCCTACACCTTCCACCATAGAGTAATGTAGAGTTAATTGTATTTAATTTTATCTTTATTCATTAATTTTTTCATTACTCACAGTAAGTTAGATCCACCTCCTTTAACCTCGAATTGGCAAGATAAAAGAAGTTTTGATCACCATCAACCTATTCCGATGATGCACAAAACTTCACCCCGAGACACTCCATCTTCTGACATATATGACCACTCTCAAATCACTCAAGACCAAAGTCTCAGTTCCTACTCCGACCACCATAGCAAGAACCTCCATCCCCTTCACCATTTCCCAATCTTTTCGCTTCACAAAAG
This sequence comes from Ottelia alismoides, assembly GCA_037367405.1. NCBI lineage: Eukaryota > Viridiplantae > Streptophyta > Magnoliopsida > Alismatales > Hydrocharitaceae > Ottelia > Ottelia alismoides. The sequence continues at coordinate 106,202 of JAZKJV010005467.1, forward strand.
ATGTTGGACCATTGCCTTCGAGCACAGAACTCATTGTATGAATCATGAGCAAGTTTGGGAGCGAGTTGCACCATTTGGAGGTCTACTTAAGGTTCCAAACCTCCCATCCTTCAGAAGGTGTATCATCCATCGTCAATCATCTTTGAGCCATTAGATCGAGAGAAGAGGACTCCAGGAAGCCAAAGAACCACTTGATGAATACCCATTCATCACTCTTTATTCTTATATTTTAGCTACAAAAACCTTTGCAAATACATGTATATTCATGTAAATACAAATAATTATCAAAAGCATGCATTGTATAAAGTTTAATAATTAGCATGTTTTTGTGCAAAAATAAAAGAATAATGAGTAAAAAGAAAAAGAGCGAAATATTTAGAATAAATATTGAGCAACCCAATCCGGGGCTCAGCATGGGCCTGACCGCATAAAAGCCAAAGTAGAGGGAGATAGGGACTTATGTGTGTAAATATACCTGTATATATAATAAAAATACTTTCCTCTAAAAATGGAAGAAAATGGGCTTGTAAATACTTGTATATTTTTATAAATATAAAAATCAAAATAAAAATAGAAAAATAAAAAGAAAACAAAAACCTTCACCTTGTGCATATTCGTCATGTACATACACTCACCTATATTTATTTAACCTTATAAATAAATAAAATTAATTTCCAAAAATTTTGTAAATATTTTATCTTTTATGTCGTAAATAAATAAATTAAAAACCATTAAAACAAAAACAAAATAAAAAGAACAAAATTAAAAAAAAACAAAAATCATATTGTGAATACACCTTGTATATAGAGGTATATACCTATTTATTTCACTATTGTATATAAATAATAAAAATAAAATAAAAATAAACTTTTATTCCTAATTTTATACTATAAATAAATAAAATATAAAATGGGAATAAAAATGTAAAAAAATAACAAATTAAAAATCAAAAAAATAAAAAGACATATTGTGTATATACCTATATATAGCTATATCATGTAAATACCTTATTTTTATTTTGAAAAATTAATTAAAAATCACCAAAAAATAGAAAAAAAATTAAACAAAAATATTTCATGTTTTGAGTTTTTAATAAATATGCCATTTTCTATTTTTAATTGATTTTTCAATTCATTTCCAAATGGCAGCCTCCCATTGGTCCACGGGGATGTTGACCGCCCGGTCAACTCCCCCTCCAGGACCACCTCCCACGGGTATTAGGCGCCCGACCCGACTTCTCATTATTTTGTCGCCTAAACCCGACAACCTCGCACCTAAACCCAGGGTCCTAATCACTCTCCTATGATCCGGGAACCTCGCCCAATCTTTAGCCACGAGATCCGCGCTTCCCGCTGCCCTACCCGACCCATTCTTATCAGACTCCTGGCAGTATAAGGGCTGAGCACCGACACCTCATTTCCTATCTTTGGATCATTTGCCGACCACCCAGTGACCTCCAGTGCTCGAGTGAGAGTGACAGCTCACTCCGGGCGTTGTCGCAGCGAGGAGGAGACGTCTGAACCACTGATCCGGCGAGTTTGCTCCGTCGTGCTCCGCCCAGAGCAGGAGCCAGAGCCTCGGACAACGACGGTCCTCGAGGCAAGGACCTAGAGCTGCCCAAGCTCATCCCCAGTCGATCCCTTCACTCAGGTAGCTATAGTTCTTCCTCGTTTTATTCGATTTTGATTTTCCCCCAATTTTAGCTGTCGCCGACCACCTTCGATTCCGGTGACGTTCACCTTCCACTCGATCATCGGTTCGCATCATCGCATCCGCCCTTCTTCCACGCACGTTCTACGCCCCTCCTCTCAACCCAACTCGCACAGGAGCTGTGGAGTCGAGCTCCTCCGTCCATCGCTTCGCCGGAGCTCGATCACCACGCCTCACCGTCCACTTTCACCACGCCTAACAGGGTCGAGGCAGTTTTCCCTCGACCCGTGAGTTTGCTAGTGAACTTTGCAGGTTCATCCAAGCCCATCTGAGGGCTTGGACCATTTGGTCTAGCAGCTCCGCCTCCGCCGACCTCGTCGGAGCTCCCCAGGGCTCGGTTTGGTCATCGGAGGCCTCCATTAGACGCGGAGGGCCCGCAGCTTCCTTCTCCGATCTTTAGCGAGCTTCCAGGAGGAGACCAGCGCCGTCACGAGCCCGGCGAAGTTCGCCGGAGCTCAGTTCGTCCACCATCCTTCTCCTCCATCCAATCGACCCCACGCTCCAGTCGTGATCCTGTTCGTACATTTGCGGAGCAGCACTGACCGCCAGATCTCTTCAGGTTCGATCACCACTGTTGATCCAGCGAGGTTTAGCCACGACGCGTCCCCGCCGTCAGATCCAGCACGTGGCTGCACCTCATCCGCCCGATCCGAGCCAGGCCCACTTCACAGACCCACGACGCTTTGCAGCCGTCTGATCTTCCACGTGGGCTCTTCCCAGCCGTCGGTTCGCGACGAGGGTTCGTTTGTTGCGCGCCACTCATCCTCCACCGTGCAACCCCCTACGTGGCAACCATCCAACCATCGACTTAATAAAGGGTAATTTACCCTTAGGCCCTTCTCTTTATTTTATTTCACGTTTAGTCCTGTAAATACATAGCGTAGTTATTTTATTTTCGGTACATTTGCACTTTGGACCCTGAGCTTTGTTTTATTCGCATATATGCCCCTGTTTGTGGTGTAGCACGTGCATCGACACGTGCCCTTTTTGGGATATTTGCACACGTAGCCCTGTTGTTCTGGATGGTTATGAAATGAAGAAATATTTTTAAGAAATTGTATTTATACCCCTGTGCGTGGATTGATTTGTGCATGTGCGCTTATTTTTGGGTATTTTACAACAAGTCCCCTGGACTTTTAATACCTGCTATTATTTAGTCCGGGGAACTTGTTTCTATTACAGATAGGTCCCTGTGTGCCCCAGACACGCGTGACGCGCGTGATTTCTTGGGAAATTTGCACCAGACCCCCCAGAACTTTGGGTATTTGCGTACAGATCCTTGTGCACTGTACTTAGGTTTTATTTTTGAATAAAATATCAAACTTACTCAAATTCGATGAAAATTGGATACATGGCTCCTGCCATGTTGTAAAATTTTCTAGAATTTTGGAGACATTTTTGATTTCATTTGCTATTTTTAAAATTCAAAAATACACATTTTCTTTATTGTCTGACTTGAAAAATCACAAAAAATATTAAAACTCATCTAAAAATTCTAAAAAAAATTAATTACTATGTCTTTTGCTATGTTTGATTTTCTGACCAAGTTTGGTCATTTTCCATTGTATAAAACTCACAAAAGTTGAAAAAAACCTAAAAACTCATAAAAAATATAATAAATAATCTAAAAATCCCAAAACAATAATTCTAGTGCCCAAATTTTCCTTAAACTTTCTAGTTTACAGAAAAATTGCTTCGAGGAGCTAAATAGCCTTTTTGTATTTTAAATTGGCCTTTTACTCCTGACTGGACAGTACCTTCATTTTCTTGCACTATTTGATTTCTAGAAAATAAAATAAAAATCAGAAAAATCCCAAAAAATCATTAAAAATAGTAAAAAACATAAAACACACAAAAACATTTTTATTTGAATTTTTGATTGATTTTTGATGCATTAAATAATTGCTTGAAGTTGGTTGTTTGCCTTGTTTCCTCATTTTCTTAATTAATTAAAAATCCAAAAAAAATATAAAAATTTAAAATCCACCAAAAAAATAGTTGTCTTTTGTTTTTCTATATCTTTAGACTACTTGTAGGCCGCAAGGCCATTACGTGCTCCTTGTGTTCGACCCTGGTTGCTATACCAGGTTATAATAATAGCAGGACCGCTATTTGATTTTGATTGATTTTATTCGATTTTGGTGGTCTCTTTTTCTCGACTGACTGAGTTTGATTGCTTGGGTCGCAACGACCATCGACGACCTTTTACCTGAGTGATCAAACCCGTCATCAGAAAATGGCGCCGTTGCCGGGGAGCACGGCTTAGTAGTCGATTTATTTTCCCCGTGGTTTTCTTTTCGCGGCTTTTTGTATAGATTTCTGTAGATATATTTTTCTGACATTTTTTTACAATAATCTGGTCTGACACTTGTCTTCTTTCTTGCGAGGGGCCCGAGGACCGCGGAGGCAACTTTCGAGGAGCCGGCGCAACCGCGGGATTCGGAGGCGTCTCCCTTCTACACAGAGCCACGAGAGAGAGCGAGAGAGGAGCTGAGTGAGAGAGGAGTAGATTAGTTTTATTTCCCACATATTTGAACTGTTGTAATAACACAGGGACAGCATGACTTGGACTCTCAGGTCTGTTTCGCCGAGCACCGGTGTGCTCGAAGGACCCTTTTTGACTAGCTTAGATTTTTCGCGGCTTTTTCGCGGTTTTAGATTTTTTGCTGCCTTTTCTGGTTTTACGCGGTTTTTATCGAGCCCCTAGACTTAGGATTTTCTGCTTGACTGTGCTGTAATTAGTAGGATCCCCACACTTAACTGCTTGACTGTTCCTATAGAGCGATAATTGGACCTACTAATAAATCATTAAAAAAATAGCTGAGTCGCTTTCTTGAGAGCCTACGCGCCGCGAGCCTGCCCCGTCAAGCGCTACTCCTGAACTCGACCTGTCGAGAAGAGGAGGGGTGGGTCTAGACCGGACTCTTTGGATCGAGGTCGAGTGACTAGCTAGACGGTGCTTTCGAGTAGAAGTTACCTGCTTAGGACTCAGTTTTCCACTGCACCATATAGGTAGTTTTATTTCTATCTTTAAATTCTATGCGGATCATCTTGCATGTAGACTGCCGGAGTCAGGTACGCATTTCTATCTCTGCATGCATCATTGATTTATCGCGCATCGGCTTTTTCGTCTTCTCCCCCTTGTTTTTGACTTAATAACCAGTAGAACCGAAAAATTCGTTAGGCGTTTTTGCTTGCATTAAAAATATCTAAAAAAGAAAAACCATTAATTGGGACTGCTAAAACTATCGACCCTAAAAGACACTTGACTTAAAATTTTATCTTGGGGAGAGCAACCCCCTCATTGCTTGGTTTGCTTGTACGAGAGAGTGACCCGTACACTAGGTAAAGCCCTCCGGTACTCATCTCGACTGATTACCGACTCTTCTGTACGGGACAGTCGGTTGAGAGAGTATCGGGTATCCCAGCAGGTCACGTAATCGCTCTGATATTTTGATTGTTCACCAAAATAAAAATTGACAAGATAATTTGACCGAGCCTTTACGGTCTTCAGCTCGCATTGCGTTGGTGAACTGGGGGTTTGATTTCAATCATAGTTTTTCCAGATCTCATCCGGCTTACTTGCCAGATCACGATGATGGGCAGGAGGTCTCTTAGGCAGCCTCTGGCTGCACCGCTTTTTAGCACTCCTGTCCATTCATTTAGGTCGGTTCGTGGGAGCTCAGACCCGCTCTCCGAACCTGAATATGACTCCGCCCTGTTCCCCCTCGACCACCCTTCTTCTTCTAATTCAGAGATACCAGTGCTAGAGGAGAGACAGGCAGATGATTTATCGGCACCTGAGTTCGGTTGTTTTGATTTTTCAGAGACGATGGCCGGCAGTTCCGATGATCGCACCGGAGGTCCACGAGGAGAGCAGCATTTCGTTCTGGACCAGGGTTCGATTAACTCCACCCTGATTGCCTCCCTCGAGTCAGTGCAACAGCAGTTGAGGGATCAGGGGGCATTCATGATGGACATGAGGAGAGAGCTTGAGCAGATGAGAGCCAACCGCGAGAACCACGGAGGAGGACCCGACGATGCGGCAGCTACCGCCGCAGCCGCAGCCGCGGCAGCAGCCGCAGCAACAGCAGGAGGAGTAGGACCATCGAGACCGATGCGGGATAACCACAATCCTAGATCGACTTTGACGCACCGTTGGGTGGTGCTTCCAGCCATCGTGGGGGACTTCAAGTTCCCCCCGAACACTTTGCAGCTCCTTCCCCGGTTTCACGGTTTGGCTACTGAGGAGCCTCATATCCACCTGCAGGAGTTTGAGATGATATGCAGTACTGTCCACGATTGTCAGGTGGACCAGGACACGATATGGATGATTGCCTTCCCCTTCTCTTTGGCAGATAGAGCAGCCACCTGGCTGAAACATCTGGGGAAGTTTGTTTACACTTGGGAGCAGCTCCGCGCCGAGTACTTGCATAAGTACTATCCACTCGGGCGGACCAATGCAGCGAGAGCCCTGATCAGCAACTTCTCCATGCTCCCCAACGAGCAGTTCCATGAGGCATGGGAGAGGTTTCGAGAGCTGACCGACAGATGCCCGCACCGCGACATTTCCAAGCCGAACCTTGTTCAGAGCTTCTTCAGCGGGCTGACACCAGAGCTTCAGGGCTTGGTGAACGCTTCTTGTCGCGGGTCTTACTTCGCCAAGGATCACGACCAGGTCTGGGCCATCTACGAGGAGATGGCCGAGAACTACATGGTGATGTCCCAAACCCGGTTGTATGCTCAGGGCAGACCCCAGCAGCCAGGACCCGTGCAGTACCAGAGGATAGCACGGGTCGACGACGGTCCTTCCAATTCGTCCGCAGTAGCAGCAGCACAGGCAGAGTCCACAGCTGCAGACATGGGCATCATTAGCGAGAAGTTGGATCGGATGGAGCTGATTGAGAAACAGTGCCAGGGCATCACTCAGATGGAGCAGATGGTACAGACTCTGAGCGACATGAAGACCCAGCTCATGTGTCTCCAGGAGGCACAGACGGCTTCCCAGCCCCGTCTTCTGTCGCGAGGTGATCACGGCAGCAGCAACAGCTCGTCACAGTGCTCCAGCTCACACCAGCAGCCTAGACAGGTTCACCTTGTACAGGCGGAGCCGTACCAGCAGCCGCAGCCCACTTACCAGTCACCACCATCTCCAGACTTGCAGATGGTGGTATACGAGCCTGATCAGCCTCTGGCAGTACTCCCGCCAGCCCCGTACGATGTAGAGCCGTTGATGGATGTCAACGGGATTTGGTATGACCGCCCTCAGCCCGATATCCGACAAGACCATCCCAGATTCTGGTGGGGAACTGGAGGTACCCAGCCTTAGCAGCAGCCGTCAGGACAGGGTGCCAGTACAGCCATCAGAGAGATCACCAGCCGCAGCAGCAGCCCCCAGTGTACCCACCACCACAGCAGCAGCAGTCTTCCTATGGTCCTCGTCCCTATCAGCAGGGACAATCTTGGAGGCGTGAGCAGCCTCACCACCAGCAGCAACAGCATCACTCATACCCCTCTCAGCCACAGCAACAGCAGATCCAGCAGCCTCACTACCTGAGAGGCTACCCGTCGGGTTCCCATGAGAACCATGTTTTGGATGACATAGCACGCCTCCTCACGGATCAGCAGGCTACCTTCAGACGGGAGATGGACGAGTTCCGCCAGGAGATGTGGGAAATTGTGAGAGGGAAGGCTGCCATCCCTGCCCAGATCGAGCCGAACCCCAACAACCTGAAGCGGAAATCTGAGCAGGTAGTTTGTACTGAGTATACCACTCCTAGTGATGCATTTGGTGATATGACTGGATATCTGTTTGATACTAATTTTGTCACACTTAGGAGCGGTAGGATGCCAGCAGGCGGCACCTCGTCTGAGCTACATCATGAGGATCCACCTAGAGTGCCCGACGAGGAGGATGATGACGGTGGTACTGATGCCACCAAGGATGCTGATTCCACCAGCGGTATCGAGGCCGCCGTTTCACCAGTTCGAGGATGTGGTACTGAGGCCACCCACGATGTCGAGCCAGAGCGCGGTACTGAGGCCGCGAGTTTTACAGTCGAGCCAGCCGATGGTGGTACTAAGGCCACCCATACTTCTGAGAGACATGTTGTTTTTCCTTCTTCTGCACCTGTATCTCGGAATAGTTCTGTGAATAAAGGAAAGGGTTTATTTTCTTCTGGTCCCACTGTGGTGCATGATGTATGTGTGGATCCAGTCGTCGAACCACCTAGATCCTTTTCTAGTCCTTCATCTGAGAAGGACCCAGTGATCCCCTTCCCTAGAGCCCTTCAGATGGGGAAGGGGAAGAAAATAGAAAATCCAAAAAAGAGAGACCAGGAAGAGTTCAGCCAGCAGATGATAGATCGTTTTCACATACAGCTGACTCTTTAGGAGGCTTTGCAGCACATTCCCCTTCTTCAACGTTCGTTGAGAGACAGGACAACAGTTAGGAGGAAGAGGAGGAACCACCACTCCGAGATCCATGTGCTGACGAAAGCCACGTGTTTCACGATCCAGAACCGTCTGCCGGCCAAGAGGCCAGATTCAGGAGCCCCTTATGTCAGATGCCATATCAGTGAGCAGAGGTTCGACCGTACTCTATTGAATAGCGGATCGTCAATCAACCTCCTTCCGGTAGCCCTTCTCGACCACTTCGAGTTGGGCACTCTTAGACAGAGCATGACAGTCCTTCAGTTTGCTGATAGATCAGTCAAGAGGCCGAAGGGGTTGTTGCGAGACGTTGTCATCACTATTCAGGGTCTGCAATTCCTCGTGGACTTCGTAGTGTTGGACATGGAGATCCCTGATTCAGTGACCGATACCCCCATCATTCTAGGTCGTCCGTTCTTAGTCACAGCCAAGGCGGTGACTGATCATGATAGCGAGAAGGTATACTTTCACGTTGAGGGCGAAAGTGTACAAATAGAGACGGTCGAGGACAGTAGAGCCAGAGAGAGATCATGCTCAGAGACCACTTCAGATATAGAGCAGCTGATGATGCAGGGCTAGATATCCACCAGGACCATGACTTTGTGATCACAGACGATGAGGCAGTTTGGACAGACCCAGCAGCACAGGCCATCCTCTTATTTTCAGACTCCGCTGATGAAGAGATGATAGCAGAGGAGAGCTTGGAGAGCACATTCCTGGTTCAGGACACTTTAGAGGCAGCAGAGCAGGTTCTCGACCGCGACACAAATTTTTGTGACGATGGTGGTACTGATGCCACCTTGTGTGATGCAGATCCCTCGGAGTCAGAGTCTGAGTGGGCAGATTGTGATGATTATATGCCAGACCTGATTTCCATTATGCCTACAGCTGAGGAGGAGGTAGATGCCGAGCAGATCAGAGACAGTTCAGTTGATCAGCCTTCTTCAGATCCAGTTTGCGAGAGTACGCTCTCAGTCTCCCGGGCAGATTTGGCAGCATACACGCGACTTCTTTCGAAGCCAGATTTGCCAACACCCAGCTGTCCAGAGCTGAAGCCACTTCCTTCGTCGTTGAAGTATAGATTCCTTGCGGGTGAGCATTAGATGTACCTAGTCATTATCTTAGCCGATTTGACTTGAGAGCAGGAATCTCGTCTGATGGGGGTTCTTGAAAAGAACCGCAAGGCAATAGGATGGAGCATAACAGATCTCTAAGGGATCAGTCCGGCCCTGTGCCCCCACCATATCTATCTCGAGGATGAGGCAAAGCCATCGCGTGAGTTCCAGCGGTGGCTGAACCCAAATCTGAGAGAGGTTGTCATGAAGGAAATTTCGAAATGGTGGAGCGCTGATTTTATCTATCCCATCTCTGACTCCAAGTGGGTCAGCCCTTTGCATGTGGTGCCCAAGAAGATGGGCATCACTACAGTGATTAGCGAGTCTGGAGAGGAGATTGATACACGAGTACCACTTCTTGGCGAGTTTGTGTTGACTACAGGAGACTCAACCAAGCCACCAAGAAGGATAATTTCCCCCTGTCCTTTATTGATCAGATTATTGAGAAACTGGCAGGGAAGAGCCATTATTGTTTTCTGGATCGGTACTCGGGCTACAACCAGGTGGCCATCGCTCCTGAGGATCAGGAGCAGACCACCTTTACCTGTCGCTTCGGCACATACGCCTTTCGACGCATGCCATTTTGGTTATGCAATGCCCCTGCGACTTTTCAGAGATGCATGTTGTCGATCTTTTCGGACATGGTAGGGGAGTGCTTCGAGGTCTTCATGGATGATTTCTCGGTTTACGGCGACGGATTCGACTCCTGTCTTGACTGCCTAGACCGAGTACTTCAGCGATGTATTGAGGTCCGCTTGGTTCTTTCTTGGGAGAAGAGTCACTTTATGGTGACTCAAGGGATGGTGCTTGGCCACATCATCTCCAACAGGGGCATGGAGGTTGATCCGGCCAAGGTTGATGTCATTAGAAAACTTACACCATCGTCCAACTTGCGGCAGTTACGGTCTTTCCTGGGGCACGTCGGTTTCTATCGGCGTTTCATTCGTGATTTCAGTAGGGTTGCCCGGCCGTTGACTGACTTGCTGACGAAAGACACCGAGTTCCTTGTCGATGACAAGTGTCTTTCGTCGTTTGAGACTCTCAAGCATTGTATTGTTGAGGCTCCTGTCCTCCAGCCACCAGATTGATCTCTCCCATTCGAGATCATGACGGATGCCTCTGATTTTGCCGTGGGGGCTGTGCTGGGACAGAGGAGGGATGGAGTTCCATTTGCTATCAACTATGCTAGCCGCACCTTGGATTTCGCCCAGCGGAATTATACAGTCACAGAGAAGGAGATGCTAGCAGTTGTGTTCGCCCTAGATAAGTTCAGATCTTACATCATTGGATCTAGAGTGACTTTGTATACTGATCATACCGCCATCAGATACCTCATGGCAAAGAAGGATGCCAAGGCCAGATTGACTAGATGGATCCTTCTATTCCAGGAATTCGATATTGAGATCAAGGATAAGCCTGGAGTCAAGAATGTGGTGGCGGATCATCTCTCCCATTTAGAGCAGCCTGAGGAGTCTGAGCAGATTGATCCCATTTGTGAGACCTTCCCAGATGAGGCGATCCTTGCTATCGCCTCACTCCCGTGGTATGACGATATTGTGAACTTTCTTGTTGCTAAGAAAGTCCCACAAGGTTGGCCCAGAGAGAGTCTTGAGACCTTCCTCGCGAAGGCCAAGTCCTACCACTGGGAGGATCCCATCCTTTACCACGAAGGAGGGGATAGCGTCTGGCGTAGGTGCATTCCTCAGGATGAGCTCCATGGCGTCCTCACTTACTACCACAAGCTTGAGGCAGGAGGACATCACTCTGGGAGGAGAACGACACAGAAAGTGCTCCAATCCGGCTTGTGGTGGCCTACCATTTTCAAGGACTCTGATGAGTTCGTGAAGAGGTGTACTGATTGTCAGAGGATGGGCACTTGTGGACAACGTGATATGACGCCGATGCAGCCCATTCAATTCTGTGAGGTTTTTGACGCATGGGGCATCGATTTCATGGGTCCATTCCCTAAGAGTCAGGGATTTGAGTACATTATGTTGGCCGTTGACTATGTTAGTTGTTGGGTTGAGGCTATCCCCGCCCGAGCCGCCGATGCCAGGACAGTTTGCAGATTTTTGAGGAAGCACATCATCACGCGGTTCGGGGTACCTCGAGTATTGATTTCAGATGGGGGTCTCATTTCATCAACGACCAGGTGAAGGCACTTGCTAGTGAGTCCGGCATAGACCGTCGAGTTGCCACTCCATACCATCCACAGATGAATGGTCTAGCCGAGGTCTCGAACAGGGAGATCAAGACTATTTTGCAGAAAGTTGTCCGCCCCGACCGAAAGGACTGGTCACAGCTTTTGGACTCGGTCTTGTGGGCATATAGGACGTCTTTCAAGACACCATTGGGCACATCTCCCTTTCGCCTAGTTTATGGCAAGCCGTGCCATTTACCTGTTGAGTTGAGGCACAAGTCACTTTGGGCAGTCACGGATATTCTTTTAGATCCAGATAGTGTGGGAGACCAGAGGAGGGCAAAGTTAGCAGCCTTGGAGGAGCTTAGAGATACAGCCTTCTCAAACAGCCTACAGTATAAGGAGAGAGTGAAAGAGTGGCATGATTCTCATATCAGCCACAAGCATTTTGAGCCTAGACAGAGAGTATGGTTGTTTGATGCTAGGCTTCGTCTATTTCCAGGGACGCTACAAAGCAAATGGAAGGGACCTTATCTTGTGAGAAAGGTACACGACAATGGTAGCATTGATATATCCGAGCTGTCTTCTGAGAGTACCTTTCGAGTGAACGGCCAGCGGCTCAAGCCATTTCTAGATCATGAGCCACGGGTCGTAGATGTTGCCCCTATACATTTTGCGTGAGATGTGGTCTCTTGACTCACATCTATTACATCTCACGCCTGATTATCACTGTTCTTCCGAGCTGTATAGATCCAGTTGTCCATATCACTCTATTCTTTAGTCCCACATCCCTTTCCTTATCTTATGATTATGCTATACTTAGGGTGTACTATACCCTAAGTATAGGGGTGATGTAGGACTTGCGGGTATTCTTTTCATTCTTTCTACCCCTGTTTTGCTGTCTATACTTAGGGATATTTTACCCTAAGTATAGGGGGGCAGACTCTGTGTATTCTTCACTCGGATTTCCCTTCATGTACAGCTTGCTATACTTAGGATTATTTGACCCTAAGTATAGGGGGAAACCACCGAGTTCTCCTCATTCTATTCATTCATTCATCTCTATATCCAGCCATTCCTTTTCACTTCCCGTTTACTAAGCACGAGTTATGTCTTCTTCATCGCTCTTGATCACTCTGAGGACATCGTTCGAGCTAAGTATGGGGGTGTGTATATATTTCATATATACTTTAGCCATAACTCGTACTTTGTGTGAGTGTGTTAATAAATAAAATGGCTAAAAAAACCTAAAAATCACAAAAATTAAAATTTTTTCCTGTAAATAATCATTCTATTATTTGCACATACATAGCTAGTGTACAAAATTATTTTTGTAAAAATGTTTTCAAAAATCTTTTGTGTAAAGTTTGTGTAAATATTTTCTTATCAAAATTATGTATATAGTACAAAATTTTTCCAAAATGATTTGAAAATCAGAAGTTTGCAAAAATCTTGTGTAAATGTGTGTAAGTACTTTTGCAAAACTTGTATTTCATGCATTCATCCATTCATGATTTCAAAACATTTTTCAAAAATTTTGCACGATTGTAAATATTTGCAACTAGCCTCTTTGTATATATGTATATAGTTTTTCTGGATGATAGTTGACATTTAAACTAGCCTGGAATTAAATTGAGGAATGGAGCTTGATTAAGATCTTAATCCACTTAATTCTAAGAGGAACCTTATAGGGCTTACGGTTAAGGCTTTTCAGGTCCATAAGGATTAATTCTTTGAGTCCACTAGGCTATGAGCATATGTCATCTTGATGAGCCTAAGTAGAGCACTTAACAACACATGCATGACTCTTAGAGACAATGGCTTGACTTGCACCAGCAGTTTACACATAGCTCTCCACGGATGAGGTGGTGAGGAGGCAGTTTCCTTTGGCTTGGGGTAGCATATGAGGGTAGTACTTCTAGGCGGAACCTCTCTTCTTCTTCTAGTGAAGGAAGTGCGCCTCAACTTGGTGTAGTTGTGATGAAGGCTAAAGACAGAAGCCGTGGGTTGCAATAAAGCTTCAAAAGAGGGATAGTCTACTGGCTCAAGAGGAAAATTTCTTGTATATATGCTGCACCATGTAGATATGTTGTACAGATGCACTTAAAAAATGCAAAAAGAACTCCAAAAAAGTGGTGGGTCGGATTAAAAATTTAATAAACCCACTGGAGTGTATATAGTGAAATAAAGCAAAACTTATGGTATCCATGTTACATCTCATGAAGCTTGCAGCGGGAGACTTAGCTACACTGGTTGAGCTCCCAAAAGTCTATACCTCTTATTCCCCTTCTTGTTGAGCCGGTTGCACTTGAACTTAGAAGGGAATACCCCGCTTCTCGAGGAAAGAGTCACTAGACTGAGGCATTAGAGTTACCAGGTTGGGGGAGGATGTTTCTTTGTTACTTCTGAGGTGGGGAGCTACATATCACTTACACTGCATGGAAAGATTCATGGTCATTAGAGTTTGTGTATGTAGACTTGTTCTGATCTGGTTTATTGAGGAGTCTTGTCCATAGGTTGGTGGAACCTAGAGGCTGTTGAGTTTTAAGCTTAAGTCTAAATAAGGTTCCGACACATTAATAATCCAAAGATCTGATCGAGCTCCATATTTCAATTTAATGAAGACAAGTTTAATAATCAGCCTTAATCCATGTATATTCCTCTCTTTTTCTTTTTCTTTCTTTCTTTTTCACTTCTTTTTTAAATAAGTGTTTGCTAAGGGACTAGCAAAAGTTAAGTATAAGGGGTGATGAATACCCATTCATTACTCTTTATTCTTATATTTTAGCTACAAAACCCTTTGCAAATACATGTATATTCATGTAAATACAAATAATTATCAAAACCATGCATTGTATAAAGTTTAATAATTAGCATGTTTTTGTGCAAAAATAAAAGAATAAAGAGTAAACAGAAAAAGAGGGAAATATTTATAATAAATATTGAGCAACCCATTCCCAAGGGATGGCTCAGCGTGGGCCTGACCGCATAAAAGCCAAAGGAGAGGGAGATAGGGACTCATGTGTGTAAATATACCTGTAAATATAATAAAAATACTTTCCTCTAAAAATGGAAGAAAATGGGCTTGTAAATACTTGTATATTTTTATAAATATAAAAATCAAAATAAAAATAGAAAAATAAATAGAAAACAAAAACCTTCACCTTGTGCATATTCATCATGTACATACACTCACCTATATTTATTTAACCTTATAAATAAATAAAATTAATTTACAAACATTTTGTAAATATTTTATGTTTTATGTTGTAAATAAATAAATTAAAAACAATTAAAACAAAAAAAATAAACAAAATTAAAAAAAACCAAAAATCATATTGTAAATACACCTTGTATATAGATGTATATACCTATTTATTTCACTATTATATATAAATAATAAAAATAAAATAAAAATACCCTTTTATTCCTAATTTTATAATATAAAAAAATAAAATATAAATTAGGAATAAAAATGTAAAAAATAACAAATTAAAAATCAAAATAATTAAAAAGACATATTGTGTATATACCTATATATAGCTATATTATGTAAATACCTTATTTTTGAAAAATTAATTAAAAATCACCAAAAAATAGAAAAAATAAAACAAAAATATTTCATGTTTTGAGTTTTTAATAAATCTGCCATTTTCTATTTTTAATTGATTTTTCAATTCATTTCCAAATGGCAGCCTCCCATTGGTCCACGGGGATGTTGACCGCCCAGTCAACTCCCCCTCCAGGACCACCTCCCACGGGTATTAGGCGCCCGATCCGACTTCTCATTATTTTGGCGCCTAAACCCGACAACCTCGCACCTAAACCCAGGGTCCTAATCACTCTCCTATGATCCGGGAACCTCGCCCGATCTTTAGCCTCGAGATCCGCGCTTCCCGCTGCCCTACCCGACCCATTCTTATCGGACTCCTGGCAGTATAAGGGTTGAGCTCTGCCACCTCATTTCCTATCTTTGGATCATTCGCCGACCACCCAGTGACCTCCAGTGCTCGAGTGAGAGTGACAGCTCGCTCCGGGCGTTGTCGCAGCGAGGAGGAGACGTCTGAACCACTGATCCGGCGAGTTTGCTCCACCGTGCTCTGCCCAGAGCAGGAGCCAGAGCCTCAGACGACGACGGTCCTCGAGGCAAGGACCCAGAGCTGCCCAAGCTCATCCCCAGTCGATCCCTTCACTCAGGTAGCTATAGTTCTTCCTCCTTTTCTTCGATTTTGATTTTCCCCCAATTTTAGCTGTCGCCGACCACCTTCGATTCCGGTCATGTTCGCCTTCCACTCGATCATCGGTTTGCATCATCGCATCCGCCCTTCTTCCACGCACGTTCTACGCCCCTCCGCTCAACCCAGCTCGCACAGGAGCTGGGGAGTCGAGCTCCTCCGTCCATCCCTTCGCCGGAGCTCGATCACCACACCTCACCGTCCACTTTCACCACGCCTAACAGGGTCGAGGCAGTTTGCCCTCGACCCGTGAGTTTGCTGGTGCACTTTGCAGGTTCATCCAAGCCCATCTGAGGGCTTGGACCATTTGGTCTAGCAGCTCCGCCTCCGCCGACCTCGCCAGAGCTCCCCAGGGCTCGGTTTTGTCATCGGAGGTCTCCATTAGACGCGGAGGGCCCGCAACTTCCTTCTCCAATCTTCAACGAGCTTCCAGGAGGAGACCAGCGCTGTCACGAGCCCGGCGAAGTTCGCCGGAGCTCAGTTTGTCCACCATCCTTCTCCGCCGTCCGATCGACCCCGCGCTCCAGTTGTGATCATGTTTGTCCATTTGCGGAGCAGCACTGACCGCCAGATCTCTTGGGGTTCGATCACCACCGTTGATCCAGCGAGGTTTAGCCACGATGCGTCCCCACCGTCAGATCCAGCACGTGGCTGCATCTCATCCGCCCGATCCGAGCCAGGCCCCCTTCGCAGACCCACGACGCTTTGCAGTCGTCTGATCTTCCACGTGGGCTCTTCCCAGCCGTCGGTTCGCGACGAGGGTTCGTTTGTTGCGCGCCACTCATCCTCCACCGTGCGATCCCCCACGTGGCAGCCATCCAACCATCGACTTAAAAACGGTAATTTACCTTTAGGCCCTTTTCTTTATTTTATTTCGCATTTAGTCCTGTAAATACATAGAGTAGTTATTTTATTTTCGGTACATTTGCACTTTGGACCCTGAGCTTTATTTTATTCGCATATATGCCCCTGTTTGTGGTGTAGCACGTGCATCGACACGTGCCCTTTTTGGGATATTTGCACACGTAGCCCTGTTGTTCTGGATGGTTATGAAATGAAGAAATATTTTTAGGAAATTGCATTTATACCCCTATGCGTGGATTGATTTGTGCATGTACGCTTATTTTTGGGTATTTTACAACAAGCCCCCTGGACTTTTAATACCTATTACTATTTAGTCCGGGGAACTTGTTTCTATTACAGATAGGTCCCTGTGTGCCCCAGACACGCGCGGCGCGCGTGATTTCTTGGGAAATTTGCACCAGACCCCCCAGAACTTTGGGTATTTGCGTACAGGTCCCTGTGCACTGTACCTAGGTTTTATTTTTGAATAAAATATCAAACTTACTCCAAATTCGATGAAAATTGGAAACTGGCTCCTGCCATGTTGTAAAATTTTCTATAATTTTTGGAGACATTTTTTATTTTATTTGCTATTTCAGAAATTAAAAAATACGCATTTTCTTTATTGTCTGACTTGAAAAATCACAAAAAAATATTAAAATTTAAAAATTCTAAAAAAAATTAATTACTGTGTCTTTTGCCTTGTTAGATTTTCTGACCAAGTTTGGTCATTTTCCATTGTATAAAACTCATAAAAATTGAAAAACACCTACAAACTCATAAAAATTATAATAAATAATCTAAAAATCCAAAAACAATAATTCTAGTTCCCAAATTTTCCTTAAACTTTCTAGTTTATAGGAAAATTGCCTCCAGGAGCTAAATAGGCCTTTTTGCATTTTAAATTGGCCTTTCACTCTTGACTGGACAGTACCTTAATTTTCTTGCACTGTTTGATTTTTAGAAAATAAAATAAAAATCATAAAAATCCCAAAAATTCACTAAAAATAGTAAAAAAAGATAAAATGCACAAAAACATTTTTATTTGAATTTTTTATTGATTTTTTATGCATTAAATAATTGCTTGAAGTTGGTTGTTTGCCTTATTTCCTCATTTTCTTAATTAACTAAAAATCCAAAAAAAATTACAAAAATTTTAAAATCCACCAAAAAAATAGTTGTCTTTTGTTTTTCTATATCTTTAGACTACTTCGTAGGCCGCAAGGCCATTACGTGCTCCTTGTGTTCGAACCTGGTCGTTATACCAGGTTAATATAATAGCAGGACCGCTATTTGATTTTGATTGTTTTTATTCGATTTTGGTGGTCTCTTTTCTCGATTGACTGAGTTTGATTGCTTGGGTCGCAACGACCATCGACGACCTTTTACCCGAGTGATCAGACCCGTCATCACCACTCCAGAGCGGATTTGGGAGAGCAACGAGTGAGATCTCCTCACTCGAAGTTCGTCGGAGTCATCCCTCTTCCCAGCTCTTCCAGAGGCCTTCATAACTGCATGATAAAAAATACCAACTCTAGGTTCGATCTCAGCCACTCGATTTCCCCCAAAAGTCTGCCATTGATCAAATCATCAAAGCTAATTTGTATCCTTCGACTATGATTGATCTTTATTCATCATATTAGAGACCTCGCCACATCACAACCATCCAGAGCTTCATGTGTATAAAGAGTATAATTGCTCCTAGACCCTTGTAATATATGTCTTTTGTAAATAAGTTCATACCGGATGTTTGTCGGTCTGTTCTTTATTGAACAATTGCATTATTCGCCTTATCATTTATTTTATTTGCATAATTTTCCTATTTGAACTACAAGCGTACCTAACTCGTGACTTCCTGGGTTAATTTCAATAAAAGTCCACATGTTTTTGGTTATTGATTGGTCCTTGTAACTATTATAGTTACATTTTGGTCCTGTCTAGCGAGGCGCCTGTGTATCAAGACAAGTTTTCTTAGAAATTTTGCAGCTTTACCCCTCATATCTATTTATTTATTACCATTTAGCCTGTAAACATTAAATAATTACATTTATATCCCTGCGCACATCCATTTATTTTACATATTAGAAATGAAATAAAAAATAGCAAAACACATTTAAAAATTCATCAATAATCATGATAGAGTCTTGTTAATTAGATATTGCATCCATAATTTTTATTCGCATTTCATTGATTTTTATTATTTATAAAAATTCAAAATCATTATATAAATACCTTATTTGCATTTAAAAATCAATAAAAAAATATAAAATCTTTGTGAAAATTTCTACAAAAAAATCATCTTTCATTGTCGTTTATTTTAATTTATGTATAATTTTGGCATTGTTATTACTCATAAAAAGGATAAAAATCATCAAAAATTCAAAAACATAAACAATGAATATAAATTCAGAGAAAATTCAACAAATCATAAAATACTTTTCTAGAAAATAAAAAAATTTCTCTTTGTTCTATGTTTATTTCATTTACTTTAGATTTTATTTATAATTTAAAAATCCAAAAACATTCATTTTGTGTTCAGATTACTTTATTCTCTGCTTTTGATCTATTTAAAAGCTTTAAAAATTTCGAAAATTTGAAAAAATCACAAAAATAGTAAAAAAATATCAGAAACTAAAAAATTATTTTGTTTGAATTTTCTTTATGTTTAACACTTTGTAAAAATTCAAATATCTTTCTTCCATCCTTGTAAATTTCTTTTATTCACTGTTATTTTCTTTTGTTTAATAAAACTAAAAACATTTGCAAAAGTTAAAAATTCATAAAAATTACTAATTAGAAAGCCAAGACTAGTGTTTATATATTTCCCTTATTTCTTTTCATTGACGTCTCATTGGATTGTATAAACCTCCGGATTTTGTTAGCCTTCCATAGTTCGACTAGGTACGCTATAGAGGTAAATTAAATAGCAAATTTGTCTTGCTACATTTTCTTCATTTATTTTGGCTTGTGAATTGAATAAATTGTTGATTGACTCTTCTTTGGGTTGCGATGATCACAATTCCATTTTGAATAATTCATTCAAATTAAAACGCTAATTTTAGCACTCAACAAAGGCTGAGAGCGAAACTGGAGGTAGAGGGTGAGGGCAGTAAGGTGAGGGAGGAGGTTGGGGAGGGAGAGTGCATGGGAGGATCTGGACCAGGAGAGTGAGGGTGGAGCTTGAGGAGGTGGAGTTCAGAGTTAGGGGAGGAGGAGGGAGAGGGGGAGGACAGAGAGGAGAAGGGAGAGGGCACGAGAGAAGGAGGGTGAGGGTGGAGTTCGAGGAGGAGGAGGGCGAGGGAGGTGGAGGTCGACGAGGTGGTAGGTGTTGGGTGGGGAAAAGGGAGATGAGGAGGAGGGTGAGTGGAAAGGAAACCTAATGGAAATTTGATAAACAAAATGAGTATATTGTAAAAGAATGCAACATAATCTGGTTAGTTTTAATCGGTTAATTGATGGGGGTTAACCACATGGTATGTTGGGTAAGGGTTTCCTAGTTTATGTGGTCGAGGAGGGATTTACGTTGGTTCAAAAGTTGAAAAGGTAATTTACAAAGTTTAGAGAGTTCATGGGTAAAACTTCCTTTTTAGTATAGTACTCTTTTCATTTTATTTATATTTTGAGCAATGCACCTCATTTCCTGCCTCAAGACAAAAAAAACACAAAATGTTAGGAAGTTTTCTTTAAACCTAAAGAGGGAACAATCACAATGGTACCCACCCCGAAATTATATAAATGTGGAGAAGAAAATTACGAAAGTGATGGATCTCTAATCATCACTCTTTATTCTTTTATTTTAGATAATTATCTTGGCAAAGCATCATGTAAATAGATGTAAATACAATAAGTTAGTATTATGCATGCATGTGTTAATATTATATAAGTAGCATCTATTTGTATAAAAATAAAAGAATAAAGGGAAAGCAAAAGGAAGGAGGTATTTAGAATAAATACAGAGTGACCTAAACCCCAAGAGAAGGCCAAACATTGGCCTGATCGCCAAATAAAACAAGTAGAGAGAGATAGGGCCCAATCTATATTGTATATATTGTGGGTGTAAATAAATAATTATTTCTACCAAAATAAAAAAAATACATTTTCTCCTTGAATATATTTCTAAAAATAAAATAAAAATAAGAAAAATAAAATAAAAAATAAAATAAAAGTCTCTCTCCTTTGTACATAATACATGTATATATATTTCCTTCTCTATTTATTATATACTTGTAAATAAATAATAAAAATAAAACAAAAATTATTTTATACTCAAAATTTTTTTGTAAATAAATAAAATATAAAATTAGGGTATTTTTTGTAAAAATAATAAATTAAAAATAATTGTACAAAATACACAGCTATATTATATACATATATATAATGCTCTATATTGTATACATACTAGTTTATTTTTTAAAAAAATAAATAAAAGTCACAGAAAAATTCCTTGAAAACTAATAACCATTTTTTATTTTATTCATACTTTAATTTAAATTCATTATTATTTTATAATTATTTATCTTTTATTTTCCTTGCTATTTTGTCCTGTAGTGGTTTTTGTCCTTTTCCCTTACCGCTTCGGATTGGTCCATGCATGATTGTCGACCTAGGTCAACCCCCTCTTTTAGGGCTTGATCCGACCCGACTGCTTCACCGGACCTTCTTCTCCAAATTTTCCCAGGTGGTTCACGCGTCCCTTGCCTCGATTCCTCGCCCACCTCTTCCTCGTGGATCCAAGACCCTCACGGATCCCTAAGGAGGCACGAATCTTCCTCGGTTCACGTACCCTTGCTCGTTTCTTCCTTTTTCCTAGGAATGTTATATTGCCTCTCATCCGCTCCCCCAGGATGGCAGCTCGTGCCTCACTCCCATTTCTAATCCTAGCCAGCTCCAGCTGAGTGACAGCTGCCGGGAGAGCCACTTGGTGGTCGATTTGGTGCATCAACATCAAAGATCCCCCTTCATGGCTGAAGTTCGGCCGCGAATAGTCTCCCCAGACCGCCGCATCGAGGTTGATGCCCTCACCCCGACGACCACCCTCGCCTAGAGCTCAAGAGCATATCCAGACCTTCAAGTAACCCTTTTATCCTTCGCCTTTTTCCATTTGATCGAATCTCCCATTTCATCGTCGTCACACATTCACCAGCCTCGACCTGCCGGTCGGAGCCTCGTTACCAACTCCAACTGCTCTGATACACCCGCACGCTGATGAATCTGTGATTCATCACTTCAAAAGTCAAAAATAGAGCCTTGTTCCCGAGTAAATAGAGGCATATTTCCCTTTATAATGCATAAATAGCATTGATGCATACATACATAATACATACATTTTAGCAGTCCATTTGCATTTAAATAAGAAGTCAAAATCCCTTGTGAAATATCCACTTACTAAAATAACCGCTTCCTTATAATATGTATTCCTCAGTTAATAATATAGGGAAGAAAACCAAAAATCCCCCTTGTGAATTAGTCAATAAAGCCCTAGGACCCCTGGACAATAAAATACCCATAACTCCTTCATACAAACTCCAAAATAGGTCTACTAACTCTTAGAATACTACACATTAAAAGACCTTTAAAATGAGACTAATTTCATCCAATTTGGAGCTCGTATGAGAAAGTTGGGTTTTTGGGCTACTTTGTATACTACATATATGTATAAATTGTATCTTTTAATTTTTGGTATCATACTTGACCTCATCTTCGTCTTTGGTCAACATGAAACTTGTAGATCTCATCAAGATCTACAACTTTCATGTTTGGAGTTTTTCCAAATTCGGTCCCCTTCTCTTTCTACACTCAGTTCTCTTTCCAACCAATCACAGCAGGCCACGTGGCGCCCTCTGGTTGCGCCACGTAGCCCGCTGCCCTTTGCCTCATCCGCCTGCAGCCACAACCGTTGGATTACCCACTTAGATCCATCGACTTAGCTGTCTCCACGCATGCCTCGATTTGCAACCATCCAATCATCTTAAGAACCCCATCTGCACCATTCGTTATCGCCTTATTCCCATCGCTCCACGTGGCGCAGTGTAGTCCGCTCGATCATGCCATCGATCCTTTGATCTGAGCCGTTTAATCCGATCCCTATTCTCAACCGCACGATCAGCCTTCATCTCTCATCCTAACCGCCCGTTAGCGCCCTAGCCAGGAGATTGACACGTGTCGTGTTGAGCGCCCTTCGATCGCGCTTCAGAGCTTCCATCTTGGCCGCTGCTTCCGCCTCTTTTCTTGGCCGCTCGATCATCCCTTACGTTTAATCCAGGCCGGCCATTAGCGTGCGCGCTTCAGCCCGACACGTGGCTAACCTACAGCCTTCGATCATGCCTTGATCTTCTAATCTCAACCGTTCCAGCCGCTTCGATCTCCACCGTTGGATCACAAGATCCAACGGTGGAGACTTCGTCTCCTACCTCCGGTCACTCTCTCTCCCACGATCTCGACCTTGCGGAACACGCACCCCCTTCCTATTCTTGGCAGCGCATCTACCACCGCAGACGACCGCCACCACCACCACGATGACCCCCACTCATCCCTGATCTTCGACAACCACTCCATCACCACGACGACCTCCAGCTCTCTCCCACGAACTCCACGAACTTCGCGCCACCTCCACTCCAGCTGAGAACTTCCTCCTTTAAATATCCCCTCTCCGGCCATCGTTACACCTATCCGCCCCTCGTGAGAGACGCCCCGAGCTCTGAGCTTCAACTTCGTGACAGGAATTGAGAGTTTTATTGAGCGAAGACGTTCGTCTTCTCCGGCGAGATCCTCGGCCTCCGCCGAGTCACAGCCCTCCTCCACCGAGCCGCTGCTTGAGCTCTGGGAGCCACCGGCCCTTCGAGCGACGACCTGGAACTCCCAGAAGAGTTCCAATCCCCAGGTGATACCTCCATCTCTCTCCTATCTGTTCTTCATTTCTTCTTCGATTTTCTCGCTTGTTATTCGTCGCCTCTGGTCATCTCCTCGCCTCCATTCCATTCCGCCGAGCTTCGCGTCGAAGCCCCCATCTTCGCGGTAGCCTTCACGACCTTCGACGACGCATATCACCTTACTTCGATCTCCAGCTCTGCCACTTGGCCGGAGCTCCTTCGCCGGACCACCGCAGTACCCCTTAGGCCTCTCCGATCGCCTTCACTTCTCCACGAGCGCACGCACGAGCTACGGCTCTGCCTCTAACACCTGCAGGTACCCCTGTGCTCAATGAACGGAGGTTCGCCGGAGCAGACTTCGAGCTCCATCGCCATCGACTTCAGATAGCCCTCCGCCGCGCCTGAGACCATCAGGATCTTCGCTGCCACACCACGAGTCTTCTGGGATATCTCCGACAAGTCGGAGAGCTTCATTGACAAGAGGAAGGACGGGCGGAGCAAAGGCGACTTCGCCGGAGCCCCGCCATCTCCTCCGCAGGCGGCGGAGGATCATCGGAGGAGACGTACAGCTGCCGTTCGATCACATCGATCGAACGGATCCCAGCGAGCCACGTAGCTTCTCAGCTGGGCTTTACAGGAGTCGTTGGATCCCTTAGATCCAACGGAGCCTAGTGCGCCACGCGTCCCCTCTCCGCAGCAGCTCTCAGTCGTTGATCTTTCATCGGATCCAGCGGCGGATCTTCAGCCACGTCGCAGCTCCATCGAAGCCAGTAGTCGTCGGATCAGCATAGATCTAACGGCCTGAGGTCACGCCACGCGTCTTCACCACCATCCATCGGATCAAGTTCGATCCGAGGGTCCCCAGTTTGCCACGCAGCTTCGGTCCGAGCCTCTTCACCGAGCCTAGGCTCGGATCGCCCGAACCTCTCTCCAAACCTCCAGAAGCCTCCGAGCCTAGCCCCGAGCCTCTGCAGCTATCCGACCCTAGGCTGACCACGTGAGGAGCATGTGTGGCTTGGGATATTTACACTGAGGCCCCTGCAACTTTCAAATTTTACAAAAAGGTCCCTGTGAAGCAGACCCCACGTGAGGAGCACGTGCCTTGTGGAGAAATTGCACTTGAGTCCCCATCATAATAGGTAATTGCACTTACGTCCCTGTCAGCATATTTACTTTATGTATTTTTATTTTCTTGTATTGCATTTACACCCCTGTGTTTGCACGCATCCCTAGATTGCATCTTACAACATTTTTCAATTTTAAAAAGTGCATTTTGATGAGAAACTTGTCCTCTGTCTATTGGGCCATGTGTCATGATTTTGTAATTTCAGTGGAATTTTAAATGAATTAATTGGTTGCTTTGTGGAATATTTTGCCCAGAGACACCTTTTAATTTTTAGTTAATTCTCTGTGATTCCAAAAATTCTCAAAATTCACAATAGCTTAAGGACAGTACTCTTAACATGCCATAAAAATTTCATGTCATTTGCACACATATCGAGGCCTAAATAAATTGTTGAGTGATTTTCTCATTTTAATTTTAGTAAATTCATTTCACATTGAAATTAAGATCTGTCAATTTTCATGGATTCCTTATCATTAGTGCTATCTAGGATAATTTTATCTCTTGAAGAAATAGTGATTTGTTATTTATTAAAAATTAAATAGTGAAAATCACCCTGTCTACATATTTAATTCACAGTAAATTCATTTAGAGTCTAAAAATTACGAAAAAATTAGAGTAGCTTAATTTCATCCCAGTTCATAATCTGGCCAAGTTTCATAATTTTTGGAATTAATTTGACCATCTTTCTGAATTAACATTTAATTTGGCCTGATTTTGCATGTGAATTGCATAAAAAAATCGAAAAAGACCAAAAATATTCCCTCCGAAAATCTCACACTTGGATTTTACTAAAAGTTGACCTAAGGAGATAGATGCCTCCCTGAGTTCGACCTTGGACTTCCACCAAGTAAAAAAAAATCTGCTGCCTGAAATTAACTTGACATTAATTAATAGTGGTTTTTGATTAGCCTCTCGTGTTCGACTGCAACGAACACTTAAACTTAATTTGGACCATTAATTTGACCGAATTAACATAGGGTGCGGGGCAGCTATCAAAATGGCGCCGTTGCTGGGGAGGCACGGCTTAGGTTAACTTTTGGTGAACTTTTGAGTGTTTGATTTTCTTTCCCCGTGTAGTCTGACCCCGGTTTTTCTTGTGAATATTTCTTCGTTCCTTAAAGTTTTGCATTGTTTTCGAGTCGTTCTCTCTCTGACATCGAAATTATTTTTGTGCGAGGAACGCGAGGAGTCG
Organism: Ottelia alismoides; assembly: GCA_037367405.1. NCBI lineage: Eukaryota > Viridiplantae > Streptophyta > Magnoliopsida > Alismatales > Hydrocharitaceae > Ottelia > Ottelia alismoides. The sequence goes on from JAZKJV010005467.1 coordinate 131,864, forward strand.
AAGACGCTTCGAAGAATCGACATTATTATTTGAGTGAATTGAGAGAAGTTGTAAATTTCAATCATTTTCCACATTTTTCGCATCATTTCCAGCGGTCCCGTTTGGGTTCTCGCGTGTGTAAAAATAGTGGAACTGTGCCCCTGTGTGCTGTGTGGGTGAATGTAACTTAGCTTGCACTAGCGGCTCCCCGAGCCAATCTAGGAATTGCTTGTGTTCGTAATCATTAGGACCACACAAATCACTTAAAAGATGCACTTAGATCGCAGTACTTAGCCAAATTAAACTGTTCTTCACGCTAATAGAACTGCCTGTCTAGGAGCGGCATTCATCGCCTGCATTTGCATTTAGATAAAATTTTCAATTCTGTTCTGCATCCTGCATAAAAAGCGAAGGGATCACTGTAAGTCTCCTGAACTCAGCATAGCATCATTGTTTTATCTTGCATCGGCTTTTTCTCGATTTCTCCCTCTGATTTTCACATTTAATTAAACGGAAATTGGGACTGTCTGATAGGCGTGCTGTGTGGTTGACTTAATATGTGATTACTTAACTTAAAATCGGGACTGCTAAACAGAATTGACCAAAAAAAGAGAATAAAATTTGAAAATTGTTTGCGGGAGATTAATCCCCGACCCTGTTTTCAGGCTGAGTGAGGGTACTGAGTGTGTGTGAACACCTTAAGGCAGAGCCCAAATCCCCGCCTTCCATATCACGAGCCAACTGATCTTAGCAAATATCACGAGTGGGATACTTTTAAGCTCATTGACATGTACCAAGTAGCCTCCGCCTTCGCAGGTAGATAGGGGCGAACCAGCGGTACTCTGCGACAAGGCCTAGCTTTGTCAGCCTCCGCCTGCTTGCAGGTAGATAGGGGCACGTCTTTGAGTCCCCAACTCCGGATAGGAGCGAAGAAAGAGAGGATCGACGGTATCTTAGGCGACAGGATAGACAGGGAAGACGCTTCCGACTCTAAGCCGACTTCCCTATAGGCCGCGTAATCCTTGCTATCTTGTTTGAACAATCACACTTAAAAATTACAAGATTAATCGGACTCGATTTCGAGTCCTTTACTGTGTTGAGTGTGAACACAGGGTTTTGGATTGATTTTGCTTGCTTCAGGTAGGAGTAAAATCCTATCTTCTTCTCGCCACATCAAGATGAGTAACTGGGGAGATATCGACGCGTTATTCACCGATCTCTCTATGAGTCCCACAAGTGACTCATCTTCATCGGCCCAAGCGCACCTTGGACCACCCAGGACTCATGACCCTTTTGAGTCTTGGTTCCCTCATACACAGGGTGGTTACTCTCAAACCAACCCTTTCATCTCCTCCGAGATTATCGAGGAAGATCATCGCCTCGGTAATCCCTTCCTTGATTTGTCCTCTGACACCGATCTTATTTACCCCCCAGGACTAGAGGACGAGATGCCGCCAAAAGTACCACCGGATGAGGAACAAATACGACAGATTCTTGCTCGCCTCACCGAAGCCGAACAGAAGAATGCAGATCTCACGGCACGGATGGGACAGATTATAGTAGTAGGAGGAATCGACCGACCAATGGTCGATACCTATAACCCGGCGGAGAACGAGATTCAGAACTGGTTGGCACCCGCAGTTCCCGCCCAGGCATTTGAGCTGAAGCCCCACTTCCTTAGTCTGCTTCCGAAGTTCAACGGAAACCTAAATGAAGAACCATACACTTTCCTCCATGACTTCGAGCTGGTGTGCAACAATCTTAGCCATCCCAATGTTGGCCAAGATTATATTCGACTGAAGGCCACCCCTTTTGCCTTAGGAGATAAGGCTGCTCATTGGCTGAAGAACTTAGGGGTGGTATGCACTACCTGGATGCAGTTCAAGGACCTGTTCTTGAAAAAGTTCTACCCTCTCAGTAGGACAAACCAGATGAGAACGAAGATCACCAGCTTCACCCAAGGACCCAGTGAACCTTTCCATGACGCTTGGGATAGGTTCAATGATTTAGTACAGAAATGCCCCTGCCACGGCATTTCAAAGGCGATCTTAGTCCAGACCTTGTTCTGTGGTCTAACCCCAGAGATGCAGGGGTTAGTCAGTGCCGCCTGTGGAGGAAGCTATCTGAACAAAAACGAGCACGCTGTATGGAAGATCCTGGAGCAGATGGCGGAAACAGGCAGGTCGTAGGCCACCAGGGCCTATCAGTTATCTCCCTCAATTCTATCCAAAGAGACAACCCGAAGGACTGTAGCGAATCTGAATGAGGACCTCATTCCCAGCATGGGGATGATTGCCGACAAGCTTACCATGGTCGAGCAGATCCATAAGAGAGTCGCGGAACTGGAGTCTCTTTCGTGCCTACCGAAGCAAGTGGAGGAACTTTCTTAGAAGGTAGCTAAGATAAAGCTACCTACCCCTTCTGCACCACCTGTACCTGTACATCGAGTCCATCTTGTACAGGACCAGGCACCGGGGTCTCAGAGTAGCTGGGATCAGACTTACACCCAGTAGAACCAGCATGCACCTCCACAAGTGGAGACGGGATATGAAGAGCCTCCACAAGTGTACGAGATCAACGGACTTTGGTATAGCCGTGACCCGATTGTTAGGCAGGCCGAAATGGGGAAGGATCAGCCACACCGCCCATCCCCAGCCTACCAAGAAACCAGGACCGTTCCTACACCGCGCTTTCAGTCCAGGCCAGAACAAGGGTACCAGCAGCAGCAGCGCACGTATCAGCAGGGCCCAGCACCGTCACACCCGCAGCAGCAGTATGGGCATGGCCAGCAGGGCCACTACCGAACCTCATCCGCACAGCAGCCAGCCCAGCCCACCGAATTAGAGTCTCTCACCTTGGCGATCCAGACCCTGTCTGATAGGGTCCAACAGATACAGAATGATTACCTGGACATGAGAACCGACATCAATCGGGTCTCTCGTACCCAGGACCAACAGATGGCGCCAAAAACCCTAATTCCCGCACAGGTTTAGGCCAACCCAAATAGCTTACACCATGACCAGAACCGACCTCGAGATCAGGTATATTATTCAGATAACTATTTATCTGAACATGAGATCCTTTCGTACGATAATGTAAATCATATGTCCCTCAGGAGCGGAAGGACCGTGACCATACCTGATCGGGCACGGGCACATAAGGAAGGATCCTCCGAGACCCTACCTGAGGAGAACTCGGAGGAAGAAAAGGAGGAGCACCACCACCATCACCGGCAGAAGAAGAGGACATCTGAGTCCTCAAAGCAGCATTCTCGCATCCGCATGGAGTCCGACGAAACCGATGAAGAGCCCGCACCTCCATCTGAGGAGGATCGTCCAACAGTCGCGGAAGAAGCAGCACCGGTTTCGCCTCAACATTTTCATCAGAGTCAGAGTCCTAGTTTGTTTCAGAGTCAGAGTCCGAGTTTGTTTCAGAGTCAGAGTCATGCAAATAACTCAGTTCCCGATCTTAATGAGAATCTTTCAGTTTCCGAACATGAGTTGGAGTCAATAATCCCTTTCCCCTGAGCTCTTAAGGGTGGAAATAAGAAAACCAAAAAAATCCAAAAAGATGACCCTGAAATGGCAGAGTTCTGCAATAAACACATCAAGGTCACAATCCCCTTTGACAAGTTCATGGAAATGACCCCTGCATTCCAAAAATACCTTAAGGTGAGATGCACACCTACTAGGGTTAGCAGGAAAACCAAAAGCCGTGTTGAGAAACACGTTTTATCAGTAGCCACGACTTGTGCAATAAAGAACTCGTTTCCTAGGAAACGAAGAGACATGGGTGCACATTATGTAGTGAGTCATGTTGATGACATCGCGTTTGCACACACTCTCTTGGACAATGGTTCCTCAATCAATCTGATGCCTACAGCCCTCTATGAGCGGCTTAGTCTTGGACCTCTTAGGAAATCTAGAGCTCTCCTACAGTTTGCTGACAAATCAACTAAGAGGTCCCAAGGAGAGTTAAGGAACATTGTGATCAAAGTCGAGGGGCAAAAATACATGGTGGACTTCACTATCCTGGATATGGAGACCCCTCGTAATTGGAGAGATTCCCAGATCATTTTAGGTAGGCCCTTCCTCAGAACAGCAGGGGCCTTATTTGACTATAAGATCGGGAAAATTCAGTTCCAAACTCCAGGTGGAGATGAGGAACTTGAAATGAAGCAGACAAGATGGCAGAGACCGGATTCAGAATCCAGCACCGAGTACTCTTCTACGGGAACAGACTACAAGTATGTAGACTTAGTTGGGCCATGGAGACAGAACCCAGCCAGCACCGATATGTCTATCGCCTCCGAAGATGATCCAGTGCATAAGTCAGTCTGCGAGATCCTCAGGAAAGAGTACAGCTCTGAGCCTGCATCGCCCTACATCTTCGATGACATAGAGGCCCAGTTGGGCATGTCAGTCCTTACATCTCTAGGACAATCGGAAGATGAGGATGACGAGTCAGACGAGGCGCTTGCCGATTGTATGGAGATCTTTGACCATCCGACTCCAGAGCCAAACTTGGTGGTAGCTATCACAAAAGACGATCCAGCCACTTCCAACACCGAGCCAGATTAGATTGAGCCAGATTTCCTAGACGATCACACTATTCCTGAGCTCAAACCCTTACCCACAACCTTAAAATACGCCTTCCTTGCGGGTCAAGACAAGAAATTTCCGGTCATCATCAGTTCGCGATTGACCGAGAAGCAAGAATCTCACTTGCTAGCGATCTTAGAGTAAAACCGCAAGGCGATAGGCTGGAGCATTTTTTATATCCACGGGATAAATCCCGCTCTGTGTTCGCACCATATTTACTTGGAGAATGAAGCCAAACCCTCTCGTGAATTCCAACGTCAGTTGAATCCAAATTTACGAGAGGTCGTGAAGAAGGAAATAGAAAAATGGTGCGACGCGGGTTTCATTTACCCAATCTCCGACTCTAAGTGGGTGGCCCCAATTCATGTTGTCCCGAAAAAGTCGGGAATTCAGACGACCACCAATGAGGATGGAGAGGCGATCGTGACGCGAGTACCCACGTCGTGGCACGTTTGTGTGGATTACAGATGCTTGAATGCCGCGACTAAGAAAGATCATTTCCCCTTACCATTCATTGATCAGATCTTAGAGCGACTAGCGGGGAAAGAGTTCTTCTGCTTCTTAGATGGGTTCTCGGGCTACAATCAAGTAGCCATAGCTCCAGAGGACCAGGAGAAGACCACATCCACATGCCCCTTTGGTACCTACGCTTTCAGGCGCATGCCTTTTGGGTTATGCAATGCTCCAGGTACTTTCCAAAGGTGCATGATTGCTGTATTCGCCGAAATGGTCGGCGAATTCCTGGAAGTCTTCATGGGTGACTTCTCGGTCCATGGCGATTCCTTCGATTCCTGTCTTAGGAATCTAGACCGAGTCCTAAAAAGATGTTATGAGGTTAATCTGGTGCTCTCCTGGGAGAAAAGTGACTTCATGGTGACGGAGGGCATAGTGTTGGGGCATGTCATCTCCAAGAGAGGAATGGAGGTTGACCCTGCCAAGGTGGATGTGATCAGACGACTCCAGCCACCAACCAACGTAAAGCAGTTGCGATAGTTCCTCGGGCATGTTGGATTTTATCGGAGATTCATTAAGGATTTTTCTAAGATTGCCCAGCCGCTAACGGAGCTTTTAGGCAAAGACACGGAGTTTATTGTTGATCACAAATGTCTTGAGGCCTTTAAGCTTTTGCAAGGAATGATCATGGACGCACCCATCCTACAAGCCCCAGATTGGTCTCTACCTTTTGAGATCATGACGGACGCCTCAGACTATGTTGTTGGGGCTGTGTTGGGACAAAGAAGAGATGACGTCCCATTTGCAATTCACTATGCAAGCAAAGTGCTTGATACTGCTCAGCGTAACTATACAGTTACAGAGAAGGAAATGCTTGCGGTAGTGTTTGCCTTGGACAAATTCAGATCTCACCTAATTGGATCCAAGGTAACTGTGTTCACTGACCACACGGCACTACGGTATTTGATGGAGAAGAAGGATGCGATGGATTTTACTTATCCAGGAGTTTGATTTGGACATCCGTGATAAACCTGGAAAGAGGAATGTAGTGGCTGATCACCTTTCTCGTCTCGAAGATCTTAATACTTCTGAGGATTCACCAATTCGAGACTCCTTCCCTGACGAGTCGATTTTTGTTATCGACTCACTCCCATGGTACGCCAATATCGTGAATTATCTTGTCTCCAAGAAAGTTCCCGAAGATTGGCCCAAGAGCCAAATCGAACGACTGAAGTCGGACGCTAGACACTACCATTAGGAGGATCCGATCCTTTTCTTCGAAGGCCGGATTGTGTCTGGAGACGATGTATTCCTCAGGAGGAATACCAGAGTGTCCTTTCTTTATGCCACATCTTAGAGGCAGGAGGACACCACTCCGGGAAGAGGACCGCATGGAAGGTACTTCAGTGTGGCTTCTACTGGCCGACTCTGTTTCACGATGCCACCGCCTTTGCGAAGTCGTGCCCAGTTTACCAGAGAATGGGAGGAACCGTTGGTTCAAAGGATGCGATGCCAATGCAACCGGTCATCATTTGTGATGTCTTTGACGCCTGGGGCATCGATTTCATGGGCCCATTCCCTGTTAGCCACGGGTTCGAATATATCCTTCTTGCGGTAGACTATCTGTCCAGATGGGTGGAGGCTATCCCGACCCGAGCTGCAGACAGCAGGACTGTCTGTAAATTCATTAGAGATCACATCATCTCTAGGTTCGGGATCCCCAAAATGATGATATCAGACGGGGGTAGCCACTTTGTGAATCGGGAGGTGAAGAAACTCCTGAAGGACTACGGCATTGAACACCGTGTCGCGAGTCCGTACCACCCACAAACCAATGGTATGGATGAGGTGTCAAATAGGGAGGTGAAAACCATATTGTAGAAGCTTGTCCGCCCGGACAGGAAGGACTGGTCTCAGATCTTGGATCAAGTCCTCTAGGCGTATAGGACAGCTTACAAGACACCGTTAGGCACCTCCCCATTCCGAATGGTATTCTGAAAGACGTGCCATTTTCCCGCAGAGTTAGTGCACAAATCAGAATGGGCAATCAAGAAGGTCAATTGGAACACGCACCTGGGACAGAAACAGAGAGACATGGATCTGAATGAGCTTGTGGAAGTCAGAAACCGTGCATACGACAACAGTTTGATTTACAAGGACAAGGTGAAGCGTTGGCATGATCGATATATCAGACGAAAGACCTTTGTTCCTGGACAGAAGGTATGGTTGTTTAATGCTAGGCTGAAGATCTTCCAAGGCAAGTTGAAGTCCAAGTGGACAGGCCCATTTGTCGTCTGTACGGTGCATGATAGTGGATGTGTCGAGATCTCAGATCTCGTAGATGATGCACCGACATTCCTTGTGAATGGACAGCTGTTGAAGCACTTTGTCGAATCCAATGAGCAGTTAGTCCATGTTGAGGAGATTGTATTCATGCGCGAGACAGATTCAACAGATACACCTCGAGCCGCGTATGAGGCCTTGCAGCAGTGAGCTCCAGCCATCCGCAGCATCTCGAAAGATTCAAACCAACTCATTTGTATATACCATCTTTTACATCCTATCTTCTCTCCCTCGCGACTCTAGTAACCCATCCCCGCCTCATTAGATCACTATCTTGGACTATACTTAGGATAATCAGATCCTAAGTATAGGGGGGAGGGGACACCTGAGTCAGTTCACTGTACATTCTCTAGAACACATTAGTCCTCATACTCACTTCTGTCCTATACTTAGGCTGACCTGAGCCTAAGTATAGGGGGGACTGATGCCCGCACTGTATACTCATCCATTTCTCCTCTTTCCCTCGTCCACCCCATTTTTTGATCTTCTTCTACACTTAGGCTACCAAAGCCTAAGTATAGGGGGCGGTGCGACTTCTATACGATTTTTGTAATTTTAGCTCTCCTACGCTTAGCCCGAGCTCTGTCTTTTTAGTCGCTTTTCGTGCTCTGAGGACATAGCACACACTAAGTATAGGGGGCGTGTATATTACATATATACTTTACACATAGCTCGTACTTTCACGTATTTTCATGTGTTTTTGTATATATTATGCAATAATTATGGGGTGGGTAAAAATGAAAAAAAAAGTGTGTTGTATACTATGTACATTATCACAAAATTGTTGTATAAAATGAAAATGTCAAGAATAAAGGCTTCTTATTTACCCTTGCATACCATCTCTGCATCCAAAAAGAAAAAAAGAGTCTTGCATTTTCATAGCATGACATCTCATTTGCATACTTTGCATATGCAAATGAGAAGCTAGTGGGTTCTGAACCAAGTTATGAGAGATATTGAGGATGGATTTGATTTGACCTTAATCGACCTAATTTCAGAGGAACCTTATAGGAACTGGAGTTAAGATTTTTCAGGTCAGGTGACTTAATTCTTTGAGTCTGCAAGTCTATGTTCATATGTCATCTTGATGAGCCTGTGTAGAGCACTTAACAACACACGCATGACTCTTAGAGACAATGGCTTGACTTGCACCAGCACTTTACACATGGCTCTCCACGGATGAGGTGATGAGGAGGCAGTTTCCTTTGGCTTGGGGTAGCATATGAGGGTAGTACTTCTAGGCAGAACCTCTCTTCTTCTTCTAGTGAAGGAAGTGCATCTCAACTTGGTCTAGTGGTGATGAAGGCTAAAGACAGAAGCCGTGGGTTGCAATAAAGCTTCAAAAGAGGGATAGTCTACTGGCTCAAGAGGAAATTTCTTGTATATATGCTGCACCATGTAGATATGTTGTACAGAGGCACTTGTGGAAAAAAAATGCAAAAAAAACTCCAAAGAAGTGGTGGGTCGGATTGAAAATTTAATATCCTCACCGGAGTGTATGTAGTCAAGTAAAGCAAAAGCTTATGGTCCCCATGTTACATCTCATGAAGCTTGCAGCGGGAGACTTAGCTACACTGACTGAGCTCCCAAAAGTCTATACTTCTTCCCCCTCTTCTTTAGCCGATTGCACTTGAACTTAGAAGGGAATGCCCCGCTTCTCGAGGAAAGAGTTGCTAGACCGAGGCATTAGAGTTACCAGGTTGGGGGAGGTTGTTTCTTTGTTACTTCTGAGGTGGGGAGTCATATATCACTTACACTGCATGGAAAGATTCATGGTCATTAGAATTTGTGTATGTAGACTTGTTCTGATCTGGTGTGTTGAGGCGTCTTGAATAGAAGACTTGTGGAACTTGATGTCTGTTAGGTCTTAAACTCAGATCCCAATAAGGTTCCGACACATAATTAATCCAAAGGTCGAGTCAAGCTCCATTTTTAACTTTTGTTCATGACCTTGGTATGGAACCCAAAATCATTTCACTTCTGCATTTCATTTAGTTGCTCGGGGACGAGCAAGGTTTAAGTATAGGGGGTTGATGAATCTGTGATTCATCACATCAAAAGTCAAAAATAGAGCCTTGTTCCCGAGTAAATAGAGGCATATTTCCCTTTATAATGCATAAATAGCATTCATGCATACATACATAATACATACATTTTAGCAGTCCATTTGCATGTAAATAAGAAGCCAAAATCCCTTGTGAAATATCCACTTACTAAAATAACCTCTTCCTTATAATATGTATTCCTCAGTTAATAATATAGGGAACAAAACCAAAAATCCCCCTTGTGAATTAGTCAATAAAGCCCTAGGACCCCTGGACAATAAAATACCCATAGCTCCTTCATACAAACTCCAAAATAGGTCTACTCACTCTTAGAATACTACACATTAAAAGACCTTTAAAATGAGACTAATTTCATCCAATTTGAAGCTCGTGTGAGAAAGTTGGGTTTTTGGGCTACTTTGTATACTACATATATGTATAAATTGTATCTTTTTATTTTTTGTATCATACTTGACCTCATCTCCGTCTTTGGTCAACATGAAACTTGTAGATCTCATCAAGATCTACAACTTTCATGTTTGTAGTTTTTCCAAATTCGGTCCCCTTCTCTTTCTACACTCAATTCTCTTTCCAACCAATCACAACAGGCCACGTGGCGCCCTCTGGTTGCGCCATGTAGCCCGCTGCCCTTTGCCTCATCCGCCCGCAGCCACAGCTGTTGGATTACCCACTTAGATCCAACGGCTTAGCTGCCTCCACGCACGCCTCGATTTGCAACCATCCGATCATCTTAAGAATCCCATCTGCACCATTCGTTATCGCCTTATTCCCATCGCTCCACGTGGCGCAGTGTAGTCCGCTCGATCATGCCATCAATCCTTTGATCTGAGCCGTTTAATCCGATCCTTATTCTCAACCGCACGATCAGCCTTCATCTCTCATCCTAACCGCCCGTTAGCGCCCTAGCCAGGAGATGGACACGTGTCGCGTTGAGCGCCCTTCGATCGCGCTTCAGAGCTTCCGTCTTGGCCGCTATTTCCGCCTCTTTTCTTGGCCGCTCGATCATCCCTTACGTTTAATCCAGGCCGGCCATTAGCGCGCGCGCTTCAGCCCGACACGTGGCTAATCTACAGCCTTCGATCATGCCCTGATATTCTAATCTCAACCGCTCCAGCCGCTTGGATCACCACCGTTGGATCACAAGATCCAACGGTGGAGACTTCATCTCCTACCTCCGATCACTCTCTCTCCCACGATCTCGACCTTGCGGAACACGTACCCCTTCCTATTCTTGGCAGCGCATCTACCACCGCAGACGACCGCCACCACCACCACGATGACCCCCACTCATCCCTGATCTTCGACAACCACTCCATCACCCACGACGACCTCCAGCTCTCTCCCACGAACTCCATGAACTTCGCGCCACCTCCACTCCAGCTGAGACCTTCCTCTTTTAAATATCCCCTCTCCGGCCATCGTTACACCTATCCGCCCCTCGTGAGAGACGCCCCGAGCTCTGAGCTTCAACTTCGTGACAGGAATTGAGAGTTTTATTGAGCGAAGACGTCCGTCTTCTCCGGCGAGATCCTCGGCCTCCGCCGAGTCGCAGCCCTCCTCCACCGAGCCGCTGCTTGAGCTCAGGGAGCCACCGGCCCTTCGAGCGACGACCTGGAACTCCCAGAAGAGTTCCAATCCCCAGGTGATACCTCCATCTCTCTCCGATCTGTTCTTCATTTCTTCTTCGATTTTCTCGCTTGTTATTCGCCGCCTCCGGTCATCTCCTCGCCTCCATTCAATTCCGTCGAGCTTCGCGTCGAAGCCCCCATCTTCGCGGTAGCCTTCACGACCTCCGACGACGCATATCACTGTACTTCGATCTCCAGCTCCGCCACTTGGCCGGAGCTCCTTCACCGGACCACCGTAGCACCCCTTAGGCCTCTCCGATCGCCTTCACTTCTCCACGAGCGCACGCACGAGCTACGGCTCTGCCTCTAACACCTGCAGGTACCCCTCTGCTCATTGAACGGAGGTTCGCCGAAGCAGACTTCGAGCTCCATCGCCATCGACTTCAGATCTTCGCCGCCACACCACGAGTCTTCTGGGATATCTCCGACAAGTCGGAGAGCTTCATCGACACGAGGAAGGACGGGCGGAGCAAAGGCGACTTCGCCGGAGCCCCGCCATCTCCTCCGCAGGTGGCGGAGGATCATCGGAGGAGACGTACAACCGTCGTTCGATCACATCGATCGAACAGATCCCAGCGAGCCACGTAGCTTCTCAACTGGGCTTTACAGGAGTCGTTGGATCCCTTAGATCCAACGGAGCCTAGTGCGCCACGTGTCCCCTCTCCGCAGCAGCTCTCAGCCGTTGATCTTTCATCGGATCCAGCGGTGGATCTTCAGCCACGTCGCAGCTCCATCGAAGCCAGTAGCCGTCGGATCAGCATAGATCTAACGGCATGAGGTCACGCCACGCGTCTTCACCGCCATCCATCGAATCAAGTTCGATCCGAGGGTCCCCAGTTTGCCACGCAGCTTCGGTCCGAGCCTCTTCACCGAGCCTAGGATCGGATCGCCCGAACCTCACTCCAAACCTCTAGAAGCCTCCGAGCCTATCCCCAAGCCTCCGCAGGTATCCGACCCTAGGCCGACCACGTGAGGAGCACGTGTGGCTTGGGATATTTACACTGAGGCCCCTGCAACTTTAAAATTTTGCAAAAAGGTCCCTGTGAAGCAGACCCCACGTGAGGAGCACGTGCCTTGTGGAGAAATTGCACTTGAGTCCCCATCATAATAGGTAATTGCACTTACGTCCCTGTCAGCATATTTAATTTATGTATTTTTATTTTCATGTATTGCATTTACACCCCTGTGTTTGCACGCATCCCTAGATTGCATCTTACATCATTTTTCGATTTTAAAAAGTGCATTTTGATGAGAAACTTGTCCTCTGTCTATTGGGCCACGTATCATGATTTTGTAATTTCAGTGGAATTTTAAATTAATTAATTGGTTGCTTTGTGGAATATTTTGCCCAGTGACACCTTCTAATTTCTAGTTAATTCTCTATGATTCCAAAAATTCTCAAAAATTCACAGTAGCTTAAGGACAGTACTCTTAACATGCCATAAAAATTTCATGTTATTTGCACACATATCGAGGCCTGAATAAATTGTTGAGTGATTTTCTCATTTTAGATTTAGTAAATTCATTTCACATTGAAATTAAGATCTGTCAATTTTCCTGGATTCCTTATCATTAGTGCTATCTAGGATAATTTTATCTCTTGATGAAATTGTGATTTGTTATTTATTAAAAATTAAATAGTGAAAATCACCCTGTCTGCATATTTAATTCACAATAAATTCATTTGGAGTCTAAAAATTACAAAAAATTAGAGTATCTTAATTTCATCCCAGTTCATAATCTGGCCAAGTTTCATAATTTTTGGAATTAATTTGACCATCTTTCTGAATTAACATTTAATTTGGCCTGATTTTGCATGTGTATTGCATAAAAAAATCGAAAAAGACCAAAAATATTCCCTTCGGAAATCTCACACTTGGATTTTACTAAAAGTTGACCTAAGGAGATAGATGCCTCCCTGAGTTCGACCTTGGACTTCCACCAAGTAAAAAAAATCTGCCGCTTGAAATTAACTTGACATTAATTAATAGTGGTTTTTGATTAGCCTCTCATGTCCGACTGCAACGAACACTTAAACTTAATTTGGACCATTAATTTGACCGAATTAACATAGGGTGCGGGGCGGCTATCACACGCTCATCACTCATCTCGCTCCGCTATCTGATCACCCTGAGCATTGACCTTCCGGTCGAGATTAGGATTAGGTCTCCTCTATCACTGTCGCTGGTGATCGATTTCCGCCTCCCGTCTCTTCTTTGGCTTTCAATCTCAATAACCCGGACTGGAGCAATGCTCGAGTCCCAGCTATCCCTTGCAGGCTTTTGCACGTCCTGACGACCCCCGATCACATCCATCTGAGGTACGTCGGAGTAGCTCCAGGTCACCGTCATCGCCACACCCATCTGACCAGTGTAGCCTCCATTGGGTCGACTCAGTTGACGCGGAACCATCTTACGACTACGTCAGCGTCTTCCGATTAGTCATCGGAACTGAGGATCTCCTCCTTGGCTCCAGTGAAGTTCGCCAGACATTGTTCTTCCAGACGCGCTACGCACCGTTGGATGAGCCCTGCTCCTCCAAATAGCATCCGGACCACCGATCCAGCTGACTTGTCAAAGCGCTGGATGTCAGATTTGACGTCCACCTGCACCCCACGTCCCTGACCACTCTAGCACCGTCTTATCTAACTCATGCCACTATCAGAGTCGCATGTCCACGCCCACTCCAGCGGCTACCACGTGGCTCCTCACGCGTGTCTCACGTGTCGCATGGGTATATTTCCCTTTTTTCCCAGCATTTGTTTATGTTTTAGTCTATAAAATAAAATTTGTAGTGGAGCTTATTTCCATTTTAGTCCTTGTAGTTTCTTGTGTTTGCTATTTAGTCATCTCTGTCTAGAGGCACATGTGTTGTCACGTGAATAGAGGTATTTTTGCATTATTGGTCCTAAAACGTTTTCTCTATTAATGTTTGAATGAAGGTTTTCTGAAATTGCATTTATGCCCTTTTGAATGTTGAATTTATGCATTTGCTGGATTTAGTTGGAAAATTTACAAAGACCTCCCTAGACTTTTTATGCTTGTTATCGTTCAAAACAGAAACTTAAAATAATTACATTTAAGTCCCTACCACATGTATGTTTGGTTTTTTATTAAATAAATATCAAAACTACTCCAAAAGCTCTTAAAAAAATACTAGTAGCTTCTGTTACTCTGTAATATTTTTGGTAGTTTTTGTGACGTATTTTGAGTTTATTTGTTATTTTCTAGAAATCAAAAACCCTAAAAATAGTATATGTTTAATTTAAAAAATCCATAAAAATACAAAAACACCCCTAAAAATTCTACAAAAATTTCCGATTGTGTGCTTTGGATTGTTTTAACTTCTTTATCTTTTGTGTTTCATTATCCTTTATAAAACACCTAAAAATCTCAAAGATATAAAATCTTATAAAAATCATTAATGATTGCATAAAAATAAAAAAATGTGTTTTCAAGTTTCATAGTTAGATTGTGTTTTCTATTTTGACAAAAAATTCCACTCAAGAAATTTTGGGCGATTTAAATATTTTTAGTTGCCTTTTTCCCTTGGTTGTACACGATTTTGATATTTTTCCTTTCTTTTATTTTTTTATAAAATTATACTCAAATTTGAAAAATTTCAGAAAATGCCCAAAAACATTGCATAATTTAAAAATACAAAAATATTTTTATCTTGAATTTTGTAGCCCTTGCATTGTAATTTCTTTTATTCTCTTATTCATTTTCTTATTAGAAAATATAAAAAATTTGCAAATTAAAAACCACCAAAAATATGTCTTGTGTTTCTTGATTTTCGACTACTCCGCAGGCATTGCTCGTGCTCCTTGTGTTCGACCCTGGTGTCTATACCAAGTTAAATAAATAATGAGATTACTTCTTTTGATTTTTGTGATTGATTGCTTCCATTGGTGGTCTACATTTTTCTTGTTGAGTTCGGCTTGGGTGATTGAGGTCGCAACGATCATTGACATCACTTAGCCTCATCGCTCGGACCGATCATCAGAAAGCCAAGTGTCCAAAAGAGATATGGCACGGTAAATTACATTCCCAATATAGTATCGCTCATCTCTATATGATGAGAGTGGGTGTGCTTCTGGTCGGATTTAATTACTATATAGCATAATCTTGGTCATTGATCATATTTTTGCCATAATTTGCACAACTAGTCTCGTTACATGCCCGCACAATTCAGATAGTCCTCCGAAGCAAAAGTAACATTACATGTCATTGTTATGCACATAATTGTTGTTATGAATAAAATGTTAAAATTGAGCATGAGGAACCTAGACTATCACAAGAAACCTATATACAACAGGAGTCATACATCGCCCGGGTTTTTTTAAAAAAATCTTCCGTGGAATTTCATCACTATACCCCTATATTATGTCATTAAAATTTCGTGCGAAATAGAGACTCATGCGGCCTCCATCCAGATAGTCATTTTTTAACGGTAACAGAATTGCTAAAAACGATCCCGTCTGTATGGAGGTCGTAGGAGTCTCTCTTTTGCATGAAATTTTAATGAGATAATATAGGGCTATTTGATGAAAATCCAAGTAAGAATTTAAAAAAAACAATAAAAAAATCAGGTGAAATGGGGCAGGGGAGCCAAGTTAGCTCCTCCACATGGGGGCAACCCCATTCTACCCTATATATATATATATATATATATATATATATATATATATATATAGGGTCCCTTCTAATGAGGTGGGTCTTTCCTGAAATTCAGAAAGCCACTATCAAATTTGTAAATTACGTAACAATTTTGTAAATTTAAACTACATATTGTAAAATACTGACGATTATAAAGTTATTTAAAATATATCATCCATATTGTAACAAACTTTTAACGTCAAATATAGTAATATTTTCATAAATTTTTCACGATATACATATTAAATTAATATTTAATATTAAATTTATGGAGTTAGAATGTGTAAAATAAATAGAATAAATGCTTAAATTGACGTGGCTTTCCATGCATCCAGGAAAGGTGCACCTCATTTGAAATATTTCCTATATATATATATATATATATATATATGGAAAAAATGGGGCTGCCCCCTGGGGGTAGCCAACATGGCTGCCCCCGCCCCATTTTTCGGCATTTTTTTTTATTTTTTTTGAAAAATAAAACCATGTATATTCACCCCTATATCCCTCCTATATGCCATTCGAATTTCGTCAGAAACAGAGACTCCTACGGCCTCCATCTCGATGGTATCGATTTAAAAAAATCCTATTACCGTTAAAAAATTACTGTCCGGATGGAGGCCGTAGGAGTCTCTGTTTCTGACGAAATTCGAATGGTATATAGGAGGGATATAGGGATCAATATACATGGTGTTATTTTTCAAAAAAAAATAAAAAAATTGCCCAAATAAGGTGGGGGAAGCCATGTTGGCTGCCCCTAGGGTGCAGCCACATATGACCCTATATATATATATATATATATATATATATAGGGTTAAATGGGGCTGCCCCCTGGGAGTAGCCAACTTGGCTACTCCCACCCCTATTTTTCCACCATTTTTTATTTCTTTGGAAAATAAAAATTTGTATATTCATCACTATATTCCTCAAACATTCTATTAAAATTTTGTCCGAAACAGAGACTCCTAGGCCCTCCATCCAGACCTCATTTTTTTAACAGTCGCAGGATTTTTTAAATCGACCCTATTTGGATGGAGGCTGTTGGAGTCTCTGTTTGTGACGAAATTTTAATAGAATGTTAGAGGGATATAATGATGAATTTACACATTTTGATTTTCCAAAAACTAAAAAAATGAGGGAAAAATAGGGGTGGGAGTAGCCATGTTGGCTACTCCCAGGGGGCAGCCCCATTTAACCCATATATATATATATATATATATATATATATATATATATATATATATATATATATATATATAGTGTAAAGGGAAGCCGCTCTGCGGAGCAGCCAAGCTGGCTGCTGCGTGGGGCAGTTTCCCCCCCTTTTTTATTTTTTTTTGATTTTTTTATGTTTATTCATCTGTATATACCTCCTACTTGGCATTCAAATTTCGTGAGAAACGGAGACTCCTATGCCCTCCATCTAGAACAGGTAAAAATTAACGGCCTGAAATTTGCTGTAAAGTACCTGTTCTAGATGGAGGGCATATGAGTCTCCGTTTCTCACGAAATTTGAATGACATGTAGGAGGGATATATATATGAATCAACATAAAAAATTTGAAAAAAAAAATAAAAGGGGGGGGGGGGGGGAAACTGCCCCACGCAGCAGCCAGCTTGGCTGCTCCGTGGAGCAGCTTGCCCGTTCTCATATATATATATATATATATATATATATATATATATATATATATCAGGTAGAATGCGGCTGCCCCATGAGGGGGAGCTAACTTGGCTCCCCCACCCCATTTTCCCTCATTTTTTTATTTTTTTTGGAAATTTCATCCGTGAATATTCATCACTATATCCATATATTATGTCATTCAAATTTCGCTCGATCATTGACATCACTTAGCCTCATCGCTCGGACCGATCATCAGAAAGCCAAGTGTCCAAAAGAGATATGGCACGGTAAATTACATTCCCAATATAGTATCGCTCATCTCTATATGATGAGAGTGGTGTGCTTCTAGTCGGATTTAATTACTATATAGCATAATCTCGGTCATTGATCCTCCGAAGCAAAAGTAACATTACTTATCATTGTAATGCACATAATTGTTGTTATGAATAAAATGTTAAAATTGAGCATGAGGAACCTAGACTATCACAAGAAACCTAAATACAACAGGAGTCATATATCGCCGGGGTTTTTTTTTAAAAAATCTTCCGTGGAATTTCATCACTATACCCCAATATTATGTCATTAAAATTTCGTGCGAAATAGAGACTCCTGCGACCTCCATCCAGATAGTCATTTTTTAACGGTAACAGAATTGCTAAAAACGATCCCGTCTGTATGGAGGTCGTAGGAGTCTTTCTTTTGTATGAAATTTTAATGACATAATACAGGGATATATTGATGAAAATCCAAGTAAGAATTTAAAAAAACAATAAAAAAATCAGGTGAAATGGGGCGGGGGAGCCAAGTTAGCTCCTCCATGGGGGCAACCCCATTCTACCCTAATATATATATATATATATAGTCATATATATACATATATATATATATAGGGTTAAATGGGGCAGCCCCCTGGGAGTTGCCAACTTGGCTACTCCCACCCCTCTTTTTCCCTCATTTTTTTATTTCTTTGGAAAATAAAAATTTGTATATTCATCACTATATCCCTCTAACATTCTATTAAAATTTTGTCCGAAACAGAGACTCCTAGGCCCTTCATCCAGACGTCATTTTTTTAACAGTCGCAGAATTTTTTAAATCGACCCTGTTTGGATGGAGGCCGTAGGAGTCTCTGCTTCTGACGAAATTTTAATAGAATGTTAGAGGGATATAATGATGAATTTATACATTTTTATTTTCCAAAAAATAAAAAAATGAGGGAAAAATAGGGGTGGGAGTAGCCAAGTTGGCTACTCCCAGGGGCACCCCCATTTAACCCACATATATATATATATATATATATATATATATATATAGGAGTGATCCTATGAGAGCAAAAAGCTGTGAGAGCATGAGAGAGTTGATTCTGGACCACATGATTAACCCAGAAGAGAGAAGATCAGGAGAGAGAAAACAGAATCATGTGGTCCAGGATCATTCCTCTCATGCTCTCACAACTTTTTGCTCTCATAGGATCACTCCTCTATATATATATAGTGTAAAGGGAAGCTGCTCCGCGGAGCAACCAAGCTGGCTGCTGCGTGGTGCAGTTCCCCCCCCCCCCCTTTTATTTTTTTTGAAATTTTTTATGTTAATTCATCTGTATATACCTCCTACATGTCATTCAAATTTCGTGAGAAACGGAGACTCCTATGCCCTCCATCTAGAACAAGTAAAATTTAACGGCCTGAAATTTGCTGTAAAGTACCTGTTCTAGATGGAGGGCATATGAGTCTCTGTTTCTCACGAAATTTGAATGACATTTAGGAGGGATATATATATGAATTAACATAAAAAATTTCAAAAAAAATAAAAAGGGGGGGGGGGAAACTGCCCCACGCAGCAGCCAGCTTGGCTGCTCCGCGGAGCAGCTTGCCCGTTCTCATATATATATATATATATATATATATATATATATATATATAAGGTAGAATGCGGCTGCCCCATGAGGGGGAGCTAACTTGGCTCCCCCACCCCATTTTCCCTCATTTTTTTATTTTTTTTGGAAATTTCATCCGTGAATATTCATCACTATATCCATATATTATGTCATTCAAATTTCGCTCGATCATTGACATCACTTAGCCTCATCGCTCGGACCGATCATCAGAAAGCCAAGTGTCCAAAAGAGATATGGCACGGTAAATTACATTCCCAATATAGTATCGCTCATCTCTATATGATGAGAGTGGTGTGCTTCTAGTCGGATTTAATTACTATATAGCATAATCTTGGTCATTGATCATATTTTTGCCATAAATTGCACAACTAGTCTCGCTACATGTCCGCACTATTCAGATAGTCCTCCGAAGCAAAAGTAACATTACTTGTCATTGTAATGCACATAATTGTTGTTATGAATAAAATGTTAAAATTGAGCATGAGGAACCTAGACTATCACAAGAAACCAAAATACAACAGGAGTCATATATCGCCCGGGTTTTTTTTTAAATAAAATCTTCCGTGGAATTTCATCACTATACCCCTATATTTTGTCATTAAAATTTCGTGCAAAATAGAGACTCCTGCGGCCTCCATCCAGATAGTCATTTTTTAAGGATAATAGAATTGCTAAAAACGATCCCTTCTGTATGGAGGTCGTAGGAGTCTTTCTTTTGCGAAAAATTTTAATGACATAATATAGGGATGTATTGATGAAATTACAAGTAAGAATTTTTAAAAAAACAATAAAAAAATAAAGTGAAATGGGGGCGGGGGAGCCAAGTTAGCTCCTCCATGGGGGCAACCCAATTCTACCCTATATATATATATATATATATATATATATATATATATATATATAGGGTTAAATGGGGCTGCCCCCTGGGAGTAGCCAACTTGGCTACTCCCACACCTATTTTTCCCTCATTTTTTTATTTCATTGGAAAATAAAAATTTGTATATTCATCAATATATCCCTCTAACATTCTATTAAAGTTTTGTCCGAAACAGAGACTCCTAGGCCCTCCATCCAGACGTCATTTTTTTCAACACTCGCAGGATTTTTTAAATCGACCCTGTTTGGATGGAGGCCGTAGGAGTCTCTGTTTCTGACGAAATTTTAATAGAATGTTAGAGGGATATAATGATGAATTCACACATTTTTCTTTTCCAAAAAATAAAAAAATGAGGGAAAAATAGGGGTGGGAGTAGCCAAGTTGGCTACTCCCAGGGGGCAGCCCCATTTAACCCATATATATATATATGTAAATATATAAATATATATATATATATATAAATATATATATATATATATAGTGTAAAGGGAAGCTGCTCCGCAGAGCAGCCAAGCTGGCTGCTGCGTGAGGCAGTTTCCCACCCTTTTTATTTTTTTTTGAATTTTTTTATGTTTATTCATCTGAATATACCTCCTACATGTCATTCAAATTTCGTGAGAAACGGAGACTCCTATGCCCTCCATCTAGAACTGGTAAAATTTAACGGCCTGAAATTTGCTGTAAAGTACCTGTTCTTGATGGAGGGCATATGAGTCTCCGTTTCTCACGAAATTTGAATGACATGTAGGAGGGATATATATATATATATATATATATATATGAATCAACATAAAAAAATTTCAAAAAAAAATAAAAAGGGGGGGGGGAACTGCCCCACGCAGCAGCCAGCTTAGCTGCTCCGCGGAGCAGCTTGCCCGTTCTCATATATATATATATGTATACATATATGTATATATGTATATATATATATATATATATATATATGTGTATATGGGTAAAATGGGGCTGCCCCCAGGGAGTAGCCAACTTGGCTACTCCCACCCCTATTTTTCCCTCATTTTTTTTATTTTTTTGGAAAATAAAAATTTGTGTATTCATCATTATATTCCTCTCACTTTCTATTAAAATTTCGTCAGAAATAGAGACTCCTAAGCCCTCCATCTAGACGTCATTTTTTTAACGGTCGCAGGATTTTTTAAATCGACCATGTTTGGATGGAGGCCGTAGGAGTCTCTGTTTCTGACGAAATTTTAATAGAATGTGAGAGGGATATAATGATGAATATACAAATTTTTATTTTCCAAAAAAATAAAAAAATGAGGGAAAAATTTGGGTGGGAGTAGCCAAGTTGGCTACTCCCTGGGGGCAGCCCCATTTACCTCTATGTATATATATGTATATATATGTATATATATATATGTATATATATATGTATATATATATATATATATGTATAAATATATATATATATATATCAGGTAGAATGCGGTTGCCCCATGAGGGGGAGCTAACTTGGCTCCGCCACCCCATTTTCCTCATTTTTTTAATTTTTTTGGAAATTTCATCCGTGAATATTCATCACTATATCCATATATTATGTCATTCAAATTTCGCTCGATCATTGACATCACTTAGCCTCATCGCTTGGACCGATCATCAGAAAGCCAAGTGTTCAAAAGAGATATGGCACGGTAAATTACATTCCCAATATAGTATCGCTCATCTCTATATGATGAGAGTGGTGTGCTTCTAGTCGGATTTAATTACTATATAGCATAATCTCGGTCATTGATCATATTTTTGCCATAATTTGCACAACTAGTCTCGCTACATGCCCGCACAATTCAGATATTACTCCGAAGCAAAAGTAACATTACTTGTCATTGTTATGCACATAATTGTTGTAATGAATAAAATCTTAAAATTGAGCATGAGGAACCTAGACTATCACAAGAAACCTAAATACAACAGGAGTCATATATCGCCCGGGTTTTTTTTAAAAAAAATCCTCCGTGGAATTTCATCACTATACCCCTATATTATGTCATTAAAATTTCGTGCGGAATAGAGACTTCTGCGGCCTCCATCCAGATAGTCATTTTTTAACGGTAACAGAATTGCTAAAAACGATCCCGTCTGTATGGAAATCGTAGGAGTCTCTCTTTTGCATGAAATTTTAATGACATAATATAGGGATATATTGATGAAAATCCACGTAAGAATTTTAAAAAACAATAAAAAAATCAGGTGAAATGGGGCGGGGAGCCAAGTTAGCTCCTCCATGGGGGCAACCCCATTCTCCAAGTTAGCTGCAAAGGAGGCGGTGTGGTTGCGCAAGTTCGTGCTGGAGCTTGGCGTAATTTCCTCTGATACTCCCATCCCGTTACTCTGTGATAACACGGGAGCCATTGCCTAGGCAAAGGAACCCAGATGGCATCAAAAGAGCAAGCACGTGGAAAGGAAATACCACATCATTCGGGAGATACAAAAGCGTGGTGACATCATCATCACCACCAAGGTGGCCTCTGCCGACAACGTTGCTGATCCTCTTACCAAACCTCTAACACAGAAGGTTTTCGACCAACATGTAATGAGTATGGGTTTAAAGATTGTACCTGAATGGTTTTGAGGGCTAGTGGGAGATTGTTAGCAATGTGAGCCCCGGGCGAACCATTTCTACAATAAATGTTATTGTAATGAATAAATTATCAATGAAAGTTATTGATTATTTTTCACTCCCTTTCTGAG
This sequence comes from Ottelia alismoides, assembly GCA_037367405.1. Taxonomy (NCBI): domain Eukaryota; kingdom Viridiplantae; phylum Streptophyta; class Magnoliopsida; order Alismatales; family Hydrocharitaceae; genus Ottelia; species Ottelia alismoides. Next base: position 154,698 of record JAZKJV010005467.1, read on the forward strand.
ATTAATGAATGAATGCACTATAGGGTCCCTCTGTACAATAAGGGTTATGTACCATGGCCAACTTGATGATCATACAGCTGTTGATTCATTGGATGGATCATAGAGGCTGATGCTTGGATGAATATCTAAGGAGTTAGATAGAGGACTCATCAAGCATCATCAAATGATCATTAAGTGATGATCTCCAGTCTGAGTAGGAGATGGCAATCCTATCTCATATGACTGATAACTGACTGACCTCTTGATGCATGTCCTCTACATGGGAATAGTGATTCAGAGGTGTCAGGTTAGCTAAGTCAATGGGTTGACTTGACGAGATCGAGATAACCAAAGACCTACGTTGAATACTGTCACAACATAGGCATGCATCCTCTGACTAGAGACAGATGTATTGCTATATGTCTGAGTATGTACATTTGGCAGACCAATAGGTTGATGACCTAATCAAGGTCTATATACCGGCGAGCTGGTGTGCATGTAAGGACATATGAGTAATACGATCTCTCAAAGGGATCATACAGGTTCACCTGTGAACCGGGAGACATGAGCTCACTCATGAGGTATTGGGACTGAACAAATTCCATGCATGGTCGTCGTGCTTTGGAAGCATGACATGAATTTGAAGGTAAGATATATGCTTTGTGAAAGCATATGATCTATACCAAATCCCAATGACCAAGATTGAGAAACTTAATGATCTAGCCCTGAAGATGATAGTGTAAAAGTGATCTTTGTCTTCAGGATGATCATGAGTCTTCCAGTATGTAGGACGTACAGGTATTGGGAATACCTGAAGGGTGATTTGATCATATACGATTGTATAACCATGACGCTTCCATTCCGAGGGAGTGATGAAACAGGTTTGGATTTTAGTGACTCCTCTCATTAGAGAAGTGAACTAATATTAGTCCATGAACTGGACATTGATCTGAATGAGATTCAGATGCAATGAGAAGATGAAGTCTACGGTCTTGATTTGATCAAGCATCAGTGGGAGGTCCATAGGATCTGGATTTGAGATATGATCTCAATATCCAAGTCACTATACGTGGAACAATACAATCGCCATGTCCTTATCTCCAAGTATCTGAGGAGAAATAGCATTGTTCTTAAATGGTTTAAGAACAATTCCATAAGATCTAAGCAAAGAGAATTTGATAATTAAAAGTGTTTTAATTATCATGATGTATGAAAAATTATCCAATATGATTAAATGTGATTTAATTAGTTTGGATAAGAATAATGTGGATAGAGATATCCAATTATTCATAATATATTATAAATGTGATTTATAATGTATTAGAGAGAGTTAATTATAATTTATATGTGTTGATTAATTATGATGTGTATTGGATACACATTGTGTAATTAATTAACAATATGAATTACATGTTGTTTTGGCTTGTGAATATGATTCACAATTTTTCCATGGCAAGATTGCAATATTCTCAAAGATAATTGTGAATTTATTTTTAAGAATAAAACCCAAATAAATTTGGTGCAAATAAATAAGAGAGATTTCATGGAGATATGCAATCTCATGGATTTCCATGAGATTGCAATCTCCATGCAATCTCATGGACGGCACACCATTCCTATATGGAATGGGTGTGCGCCCACTTGGAAGGCACATGGAGATGAAATCTCCATGTGTCTTCTCTCCTTATTTGTTGGGTTGATTTAGGAATGAATTATATTTGATTTTGTCAAATATATTTTAACCTAAATTTGTTGTCTTTGACAACAACAATCTTAGCCATTGGATGAACATAAATCAATCTCATCCATTGATTTTATGTGTCCCATGGATTGAGATCCATGGATCCCAAAACCCTATAAATAGAGAGGCATACTTGGCTCTCTCTTTACACATGCTATTGGAGCACAAATTCTCTCTCTCTTTCTCATACATGACAGCCCTCTCTCTCCCTCTCTTCTTGGTGGCCGTCCACCTTGGTGGGGAGAATCATCGACGCCCGTGCCATCGTGCTGCCGCTTCGACTCTCTGCGGTTCTTTGTCTTCTTGGAGTGCTTCACTCACAAAGGAGACGTTTGATCTCGTGCGACGAGATCAGGAGCAACCGCGCTTGGATCAACTTGGATTGCGAGGACACCGCGACTCATCTCCGCGCTCGCAAGCCGTTACTCCGACGATCGGACTTGAGACAGGAGGTCTCTTTTCGTAGAGACTTGATCAACTACGCTTCAAGAGGTATTGCATTATACTTGCTGTGGTTATAGATGAAACGATTTGAGAATGGTTCTCGGATCATGTGGTTTCATCGGTTTAAAAATTTTTAAATTCCGCTGCACCGAACAACTAGTACGACTAGTCGTTCTTCGTTGTATTCGATACAACGATCACGCTTCCGTGATGCGCTTGAGGATTTCTCCACATCCTTCATATATGTGTGTGTGTGTGTATGTGTGTGTGTGTTTTTGTGTGTGTGTGTGTGTGTATATATATATATATATATATATATATATATATATATATGGGTTAAATGGGTCAGCCCCCTGGGAGTAGCCAACTTGGCTACTCCCATCCCTATTTTTCCCTCATTTTTTTTATTTCTTTGGAAAATAAAAATTTGTAAATTCATCATTATATCCCTCTAACATGCTATTAAAATTTCGTCAGAAACAGAGACTCCTATGGCCACCTGCCAAACAATGTCGATTTAAAAAATCCTACGACCGTTAAAAAAAATGACGTCTGGATGGAGGGCCTAGGAGTGTCTGTTTCTGACGAAATTTTGATAGAATGTTAGAGGGATATAGTGATGAATATACAAATATTTAT